>OZ007535.1:3274673-3404778 GCA_963931895.1 Eupithecia pulchellata | reverse complement strand
CGGGCGCGGCGCGGTGTGGGCGCGCGCGGCGCTGTGGGCGCGGCGCGGCGCGAAGGCGGCGCTCGCGGCCGTCGCGCTGTTGGGACTTGTGCCTCTCATGTTTGGCCTACTGTTGGAACTGGTAAGAAATAGTTATGCTTCGAAGGAGAATCACTCAATGCACATTACACTCCTACGCGAGATGTCAAAGCAGATCTCAGTTCCCGGGATGATGACGACTCGCTTCCCTCACCGCGCTGTGTTTGGGAAGGTAATTTTAGTTACTACGACCCGCCTTCGCACGGGGTTTTAACCAAAATATCATATACATTTTTACACACTACATGTTGGGTTACATTTTTAATTTATTCATACGGATCCCTAATCCCTAACCTTTATAAATCTCCTATTATGTTCTACGGAGATCATTTTGGATTTTAATAGTTAAGGAATTTTTCAAATCGGTCCAGTCGCAGTTCAAACAAACAAACAAACAATAAAATCTTTCCTCATTATAATACCAGTATAGACGTGTCGGCAAAGCGATTCGCCAGAAACGTATACACCGCCGAGTAAAGGCTTCTATATTCTTACAAAATTTGATTTAGAAAGATTCGAAAAGCTTCACAACCAATAACAACATAATATAAAAACATAAGAATTCAGGTGGTTAAGATACGGACGCGACGCGACGTGAGTCGAACTCACCCTGAATAAGTCCCTCTTTAAGGGATGAAACGTCAATGTTCTTCCAACATAAACTTGATTCGCCTTTAAGGCGCTGTATAAAGACAATATTTAGGTATTAGGAGTAATATTTTAGTAGTTCGTAGCGCTTGACAAATAAGGTTGAAAATGGTGATGCGTTTGATTTAGTTGAATCTCTTGTTCGACAATGTCAACATTATTTATCGGTTTTAATTTATTTTAAAAATAAATACACCAGTAAGTTAAAATCTTTATACATATTTCTCTAGATGATAAAATTACCTTTCTTACAGTACCAAAATTATAAAATGTTATAACTCAAAATATTGAGCATTTCGAGACGAAAAAGTTTTTTCGTGTTCTTTCTTGCGATATTTTTTTCAAGTTCCTAGATGGTTTTTATGAAATATTTTTGTATAAGTCTTTTGTCCATACACTTGACTATACACTGTATTTTTTTTGGGCTTGTAATATGTCGCAGTACGCCTAACTGTGCGACGAAAAAGTGGTCGTTTTACGATTTCTGTGTTTGGGCAGCGCCTTAATAATCCCCACGGTGGGCCTGCGGGCTGAGGATCGCAGTTCGGTGGAGTCGTTCTGCAATGGGCGCCGCCCCCCGCTGTGTGTCCCTTATTCGTCTCTTACGACACCCACGAGAAGAGTTGGGCTGGTGAAATTCTATGCACCACACGGCATATCATTCATAATCAACATCTTTGTCCACAGGTGCTAGTAATTCCCCTGCGAGTACCACTGGAACAGTCGCCCGTACTCTTTGTGTGGCAGGACTGGGCGTTAGGCGTGCTTTACACGAAGATAGTCTGCGCACTTACCATGATGGGCCCGGATTGGAGCATGCGACGGGCTATCGAGAAGGCTTATAGGGACGGCATTAGGGAGATGGACCTTAAGTATGTATTCTAGTGACATTTTATCCTATTTGTTCAAATTTATTGAGCACTATGAATGTGGGTCCAAATGCTAAAGCAAGGTTAAAACAGTGGATTGTTTCGGTATATGAATATATAAATTAGTAGCGGTCGGACGCTTCGCACTGGTATTTAACAACTTTAATTACTTTTTTGAAATTATTCAACAGGCTAAGTTCATCACAGAAAAGTGAGGATTCTAATGATGAAAGATTTTTCCAAATGAGTCTAGTAGTTTCGGAGCCTATTCAATTCAAACAAACAATCAAATCTTTCCTCTTTATGATATTAAAATAGATTAGCACAGTATTTGTTACAATTTATTGAGCCTAAAAATAAAGTTAAATCATGGTTAAAATAGTGGATCCTTTCGGTATATGGATATGTAAATTATGATGTAGTATTATTAATATAAAATGATGTATAAGTATTATTCTATTCTTGCATGCCCCCAATATTCTTAACCCGTAATTACGTGCGTTGTAAATCCAGTAGAGAGTTTTCCGGGGTTTTTCCGGGATTTCTGTTAACGCATGGAATATAGCTAAATGATGCGATACAAAATGTCTATATCTATCATATTATTTTGTCCCCAGGTTCATCCTAGTATCAGTAGCGGCGCCGGTAGTCTGCTGGCTGGGCCTAGCGCTCGCCGTGCCGTATGCGTTTGCGCACTCCATCGCGCCGCTCATAGTGTCGTCGCCTGCGCAACGCAACGTACTAGTACGGCGTGTGTACCCAGCCTTACTGATGGCCGCTATGTTGGCAGCGTTGGCCGTCTTCCAGGTATATTGTCAAACAGTTATGATATACTGTATAGTTTTGTGGGGGGCATGATTGGCCTTGGTGGGCTGACGAAACAGTTACCTATGTTTTGAGATTTTTTACGAGAAGATTGGCAGCTGCATTTCCTTCGTTAATCTACGTTAGCTACATTTATTCCTCTATATTTCAGAAGGTTGTCTCTAAATAGGTACCTATGCACGATAATTTAACTCCGGAAAATTAAGCGGGTGGTTTAGAGATATCGCATTTATCTTTAAAATAAGTACACGTGGAATCTCCCCCTCCCCCTCTTTGAGCCTCACGTAATCAACCTTAAAAGTAACCAAACAGTATATCTAGAAATCTATTACCGAATTCTCGTTTCGAACAGAAGCATTTCTCGACCAATCATAACAGAACTATCGCCCATATAATATTAGTAGGATTTCTATCCACAGATTCGACAGTTCACCAAACTCTACGAGCACATAAAGAACGACAAATACCTTGTCGGACAACGGCTGGTCAACTACGATCATCGCAGGCACAAGCGGGAGCAACCAGCGGTCACGGCGAACTGACTCCAACTACCCTCAGGAGACGCTGTTGGTTTATAATCTTGTGGCTCGACTTGTATGTCGGAATGAACTAGCTGTTCTGTTTGCACTGGGACTCTTTTTCTATTCCTTGAAGTCGTGAAGTGGAAAGTTTGACGCGTATGAGATTTTTTATTACTATTCATCATCATCATCATCGTCAGCCTATGATAGTCCACTGCTGGACCTCTAGGCCTCCCCTAATGAGGATTTCTATTACTATTCATGGAATGTGTTTTGTATAGATTTATACAGAGTACGTAATTGAGTATTTGAATTAAGATTTATGAATGGTGAGATAAACGGTAAGTAAAAGAAAATGTCAGTGTAAATGTAACTCGGCAACATATTGAAATAATTTTTTTTAATGACTGAGTCACTGAGTATTATAACAACAATAGATAATTTTTATGCGTTCTTAATAATCTCATACGCGTCTATTTCTTATTATTAGTAATCTTATTAATTAATGTGGATAAAGTAAATGTTGAAAACATTTCTGATGCACGTGGAATGTTCACCAATGTCATGAAATTAAACCAAAACGTTTTAAAATTGTAAATTTAAAGACGCAAAAGTGATAATTCGTTAATCTTGGCTGAGTGTAGGTATCGAACAATTTATTTGAAATTAAAAATACTTTAAGTACAACAAGGATTCTTGGCTTTAGGGGAAACCTTCTTCCAAAGTAAAAGTGCGTAAATCAACCAATTGCATGGAGACAAAATAAAGTTACATCGACATTTATTCGTGATTTTATTGGAAGATTTTACAAGTCTTTTTTTCTTCTAAAAGTGGAAAGGCGTTTAAAAGTGAACCGGAATTCAAAATTGTCTACAAACAAATGAAAATCAATGGGTAATTATTTGTACTATTTTAACGGGCATTTATCACGTTTCTCACCTATTTTTCCCAGTAAACCCGTGACCACGACAGTGTGTAAACCTGTTGAAACGTCGGGAAAAATAGGTATATCAACGCGATAAGTACTTGTTAAAATAATATTTATTTGTCCAAATCGCGTAAGTTTAAAAATATTTAAAATTAAAGGGCTTTCGTTAAAATACGGTCCTTCTATTGCCCTCTTGGAGAATATCCAGAAACGTCATAGTTTATAAAAAGAAAGGACGCACGCGTATACTGTTGTATCTGTTAAACTTAGGCCAAACAAACGTATATTTTAGAGTTGTGAGTCGCGTAAAATGAGTCACCTCATACGAAAACCTTCTTTGAACACGATGAGTCGTCGGTTAAGTTAAAAGGGTACAAGTAAGCAATTTTCGCGACTCTAAAGTGTACAAAATCTTGCTTCTTTGGCCTCTGTCTAACCGTGGTACGTTCAAAAACCAATTGGATTTAACTAGGTTTGACTGATAACAATAGCCAAAATTAATACGTAGGTATGTGTTACGATTTGCGCCATTTAGTGCAATGGAGCAAATTTTATTACTTTAGACTTAAATGGCACCCTTTTTGAGCTAAATAATGATAAACACTAGTTATGAGTCATTTTGTGTTTTGCCTGGAATCAATCTTACATAAATATTTAAAATCAGAAATGTATGTATTAATTCATACAAAATGGGTTTGATGTATGTATATTTTGATCATTTGTAAATTTAGTTCAGTGCTCCCAAATAAATGTTAGATATAATTTTGAATTATTTATATTTAACACATAAACAGTAAAATGTTAACAGCATAAGAATTCATTTACACCACGGTTAAGCATCTAGTCCGTAAAAATGTACGGTATTCGCGGTGTCGTCAGTGTATGCATCATTGTGGAAACTTATTGACAAACAAATTTAAACTTACTTAACTTATTTAAACTTATGCGATCTGAACACATAATTATTAGTTATGTTTGTTACGAAGTTTCGATAAATACCACACTGCAGCGACGACATCGTAAACCATAGATTTGTACGGTGAAAATCCATTCGTGGACAAGAGGCCTTATCACTAATTTTAAGGGTGCTCTTCCAATTATTATGTGCTACCTAACCAATATGGTCGGCTAAATAACTATGAGTATGGCTATGAAAATCGACTTATTAAGTCGATTGATGTTCATAGCCATACTCATAATATGAGTAAGTTTGACACATTTCGTCGCTAGCTACAATGCACATAATAATAATAATAAGCACCCTTTATTCGTAATTATTATTTTGTATATCCTCAAGAAATCAGAACAAAAATCTTGCGAAGCACAGTTTAGGGCCTTTTTATTTATAATACCTCCAATAAAATTCAGTATAATTTTACTCTTTCGATTAAGTATTTTTTCTTTTCCTATTTTCCTCTTGTGGAAAACGGATTATAAAGCTACCTGTCCATTGATGGGTAGAGGAGATAGAGGGGAGTGGAGAAGTGTCAATATTAACCAATGGAATTGCATAGGTATATGTAAACTCCCCTTCGCTTTAGTGAACAGGGATTAGCGAACAAGTTTATAAATTCATATACAACCCCCTGTTTCTCCCCGGAAAACGGAGCGGAGTGGAATTCATGCAAAAGCGGGTAGTTTTGTATCAATGGACAAAAAATACACAAATACGCTCTTTTTAGTACATTTTTGCTCTTGTTCAATTATAAAAATCATAAAAAAAATAATTTGCTAGTTTTCGAAATTTTGCGAAGTGAGTGTGCGTGGCTTTATATAAACACATTGTGTGAACTAGTTCTACTTATGGATCTCTTTTTCTTTTTTGTTATTGTTATATAATTTTAACATATAAATTGATATAAATTGGCAGTGGCTTACAAATTATTATCGGCGCTGTTGAAAAGACAACGGCCAATATTTTTTTTACTCACAAATCAATCTGTATAATATATTGCCTTTGACATTTTATTATTATTTCTTATATAAATAGAGATAATGTTTCGCATTGTAACTATTTTATGATTCATAATTTCATTTCCAACCTTACTGATAAACGCGGACTACACATTACTTAATCGGTAAACATTTCTGGGTATAAAATAATCTAGGAATAGATTTAAGGCCTAAGCAAACCGCAATAGCAAAGTTCTCTACGTTTATCAATAAGGCATTTAGCTGTAAGTACTTTATCCTATTTATTAAACACTGCTCAAGTAACCTTGTCCATGCTATTCATAACTGTATTGTGAAGGCAATAGAGCTTGATATTGCATTACATTGTTATCGTAGGCCCTTTTGGCATAGTTTCGTTGTATTTAAACTCTGTTGCTTTTACAGAAGATTAATAACCGCTGTTTTGCAGTCTTTCGATTTGTTCCTGGCGTTTCTAATAATGTATCTACCATGATTTTAATAAACGTCCTAATTATTAGTAAATGTTAATAATTGAGTTTTTTTCGGTCAGGCGTTTACATTGATATGGCTTTACATTTACATCAGCGAAATTGTAAACCGGTTTATAAAACTATTATAAATAATAAAAAAAATATAGATGATGGGATGATAATCAGCATGGGCAAGTCTTCAATAGCAAAAAATTCGATCAGGGGTGGGTAAAATGACACTGTAATTAATTATTTCTAGAATATTTGGTCTTAATTTGTAAAGATTAAATTAATTAGTTATCTTACGAAGGTTTTGAGTGTAAATGAGGCTACATTCCGACCATTTTTACATTTCTTTGCACCTCTGTTAAGATTTTTTTCTTTCTTTTTTGGCTTTAATTAATAATACCGTTGCTCATCGTTTACTATCAGATATCATATTTTGATTTTGTCGAAGTTATCACTTCTAGCATGGCAACCATTTTGATGAAAAAATATTGAATTGTTTTCGCTTGGATTCGATTATTTTGGCAAAATCGATATATAATTTTCGGTGAACGTTGAATTTTCGATCGATAGATACGATCGACAGATAGACCTAGATGATAGCAGGTAATAAGCAATTTGTAAACAAATAAACGTTATTGATGTAAGAATTGTTTTACTTGTGAAATTATTTGGTAATAAAATCCCAACGAGTCGTACCAATTTATTGTCATAGATAGAAATTTCGCTAACCACTCATTCAGTAATACAAATAATTTTTTCATAATTTAATTGTTTTGAAATAAGTAATCTAAAAACAGACTTTAAATCCCATGAATAAATAGTTTAAAAGTTTCGCGGGACGCATACTAATAAAGATTGTATGGGACCTTACCATGAATCCATGATCCACCACGATCGAAGCACAGTATACATATGGACCGTCCATATAATGTATTGTGATCGAAGCCTGCCAAAATATACATTACCTGCCCTTTAAAGTAGTTAAAAAATTATATGGTTTGGAGACCCAGCTGTGAACTATAAAAAAAGTGCTTTCCAGAAAAGTCCCAGCTGTCTTTTGCATCAAAAAAACGTGGGCTTTAAATTTACCTACTTGAGCCTTGTTCATGTTGGTAATTAAAATATTAAAGTCAAGTAAAGAGTTATTGCTTTAACTGTACTAAAGTAATTATAATTTGCCTATATAAAAAACTTGGGCCGAACGTGGAGCTGAAAAGTAGGACGAACGAAGATTTTATTAAATGAAATGTTCTAGATACTCAAAGAATAAAATATATTACCTATATGTAATAGATATAACTCGAGCCGTGTTGGTACGAAACAAAGCCTAATGAACAGCATTTTTGAAAGCTTTGCTTGCTAAGGCTAGACGTGTCGTTCACTGGTAGGTAAGGTAAAGATTTATGGTAGGTCCCTTACTTACGATAATCCCTTTCTCATTATTCCAATTCAGTCAGAATGTCTTTCTCAGAGGATACGACCGACGACCTACAGTGGCGATAACCGTTAGCCGTAGGGCAAGCACGGGCTTTCTTGTCCAAGGTAGAATAGACAAAAATTACGTCACTTTGTCATCGAATACGTAAATAATTTGAAATTAATTTCTTCAACTTGAATAATGTACCTACGCAATGTATGGCGATGCGATGTCATTATTGTCTATTCTACCCTAGAGAACAGTCCCCAGTGCTTGGCCTACAGATCCCTCTCAAAGACAGTCTCGTAGTAACACTTTTTTTTAAATTAGATAGGTAGGTACATACTATATATAAAGAATTTAGTTTAAAAAAAATTATTTGCCATCTTCATTTTACCCAAAGATTCTAATTTTCTAATACCTACTTAGTTTTGTTTCATACAGGTATTGACCTCAAACGTAACAGGAGGGTACCTAAGCTTTTTTATTATTTTAATATTTATTTTTGTGAAGGTATGTTTGAACCTCAACATTTTCTAAACGAGTTTAATAATATATTTTTGTTGGGTTTTTTGCCTAAATTATACGAATTTTTATGTGAAAGCATATTAAATGAAAGCCACTGTACCTACTTCAACTCATACTGTGCAGGACAATAACTAGTATTAGAACAGAAATACTACTGTTTACCTATCTATATCTAACAAATAGGTAGGTAGGTACTTAAAGCTAGAACCTACCAGGGCTACCAGAACCGTTCTAAAAGGTTCACGAATAATTGATAACTGTGTCACAAGCTTTCATCGGACATCAGTAAGCGATTCGAATTCATCTCGTGTCTCGAAAGGCATGTGTGGATTCTGCCTTGATTAAAACTCCATCGGCACATAAACTTGTGATGAGAGATTTTATAACTATGATGTCATGATGTCGTGATTTGTATGCGTGTGGAGGGAAACTCATCTGGGTTGGTATGATATGTGGGTCAATTAGAATCAATATTTCGTCTAGATTCAGAATATTTTTATTGTTAACTGTTGTACAAACACGTAGGTTCTCATATTTCAAATTCTAGGGAAGTAAGTATTAATGTAAGTAAGTAAGTAAGTAGGTACAGTGCGCGTCACATATAAGTATCTCAATATATGTGGGACACAATAGTTGTTATTGTTGGAATCAGAATTTGAGTATTATGGGTGGGCGGTTCGATCGATTTTCGAGCGGCGGCGGTAAAATTTTTGCATGTGAAAATTTGTGATAAAGAAGGGAATTCGAAGTAGTCGTAAATATTATGTAGACATTATGAGGGTACTTAATTCTGACGCGCACTGTACGTATTTATTTGCGAAGTGACGAAGTTAAGCCCACGTCTATCAAGTAGCACATCTCAAGGGACCTAATTAAACCATGCGAACTCCGTCTCGTATTTCTTTATTGGAAGGAACCTACTACGTTTAACTTGGACGATGTTCATCATATTAAATTTATGGGAAACTTTTTATAGGGCTGTTTGTATTTTAACGATGTAATTTAGGTGAGTAGGTAGATATTATATGTACTACGTATTTTTAAATAGGTCCCGTGAAGTTTTTACACCTTTTCCAAGCAGACCGCTCACAAAATTGCAAATGGCGACTTAGCGCTTTTTTTAGACTAAGTTTCTAGGATTCGGTTTAAAGATGGTTATTTCTCATAAAACATTAAATGTATAATGAGATACAAAAGGTTCTTATAAAATAATGCTGTAGGTACCTTAGGCGGGTAGGCGGTATAGTGGTACTTATCTAAGTAGGTACTATGATGATATCTATTAGGGCATGCATTCCGAAATTCCGGAATTTCGCAACTCCGGAATCTCGGATAATTTTTTATTATATTTCAATTCCGGAATTGAGACGAATATCGTAATTCCGATATTAATAATAACAGTGATCCCAACTAACTTAATCCTACACATTCCGTGTCCTCCGAGCTAAAAATAAACGTTTCTTCGTCTCCTGCAGACGAAGACGTTGCAGTTGATGAACCAACTCTATAAGAGCAGCTAGACAAAAAACTGTATGAATGCAAAAAGTCGCAATTTTTTTTAACCAATTTTGACCTTAAAGGGTTCGTGAAACGTAATTTTTTTTTTTTTTTTTTTTTTTTTTATATGCTGTGTGGATTGTCCAGCATTATTTATTATTTATTTATTTATTTCATCTAGCCCCAAGCTAAGTAAATGTATTATAACGAAGGACAACGAGGTGTGCATCTGTCAGAAGCTTACAAATATATTTTGTGTGTTCTGCGTGTAGCGTTTATGTGTCGAGAGTGAAAGATTATTTTCGAGTGCAAGCTACATTTGTAACAGAGTCAGGAGCTCGCTCTGTGACAAAATGCTAGATGCATTGTTATTCTTGAAAACTCACTAAAAAGAACAGCGTTTCCTCTCAAAGTGAAAATTCTATAAATCAAGTGTAATTTTTTTTCTTAGTTTATTCCTAAATTAATATTGTTAAAACTTACATAAACTAATAATAAACAATTATTAGTTTATGTAAGATTTCAAATGTGAAACTAATATTATTCGTGTTTTATCGTAAGATTTTGATATATATTCCATAATAATACGTCTTTACCTATGAAATTGTCGGTCGACAATGATTAATTAAAGGCGATTGTGGAAGCTGATGCTAGACAATACACAATCTATGGCTGAATTAGCAGCAGCTTTCGACGTTAGCGTCAAAACAATATTGGTCCATTTGCGTGAAATTGGCAAGGTAAAAAAGCTTTACAAATGGGTGCCCCACGAACTCAATGATCGCCAGCGCGAAGTACGCGTCGAGACGTGCCTTGCACTGCTCAACAGACACACAAATGAAGGAATTTTGAACCGCATTGTTACCTGCGATGAAAAATGGATTCTGTTTGATAACCGCAAGCGCTCAGCAAGTTGGTTGGATCCTGCTTCAGTACCTAAACAATGCCCTAAACGAAAACTCACCCCTAGAAAAGTGATGGTCACTGTTTGGTGGTCTAGCGCCGGTGTGATTCATCACAGCTTCTTACCAAACGGGATGAGCATTACTGCAGATGTGTACTGTGAAGAACTGAACACAATGATGGAGAAGCTGGCACATCTCCAACCAGCATTGGTCAATCGCTCCTCTCCGCTGCTCCTGCACGACAACGCGCGCCTCATACTGCACAGCAGACGGTATCCAGGTTGCAAGAACTGGGGTTGGAAGCTCTCCGTCATCCGCCCTACTCAGACCTTGCGCCTACAGACTACTACTTTTTCCAGAATTTGGATACCTTCTTGGCGGGAAAAAAATTCAATACCCGAGAGGCAGTACAAAATGCCTTTGAAGAATTTGTTGCCTCCCGTCCTGCTGATTTCTTTAAGAAGGGCATCAATAAACTGCCACTGCGTTGGCAAAGATGCATTGATTGCATGGGTGATTACTTCGATTAATACAAATAAAAAATACATGATACATGATACAAAACGGCAATTTCATAGGTAAAGACCTTATTAGATATTAAAAGACTGTTAGAAAAACACATTCAGTTTGACTCGATCCTTTCCTCAAATAAAACGTGCCAATACCGGAACCAGTTTCGGAATTCCGAAATTAGGCCTCCAATATCGGAACTCAGTTCCGGAATCGAAAACCATCCGATATTGCATGCCCTAATATCTATGAATATCTACCTAATAACTAGCGGTCCGCCCCGGCTTCGCACGGATAGCACTCCAAGAACTGCAAAGGCGTTACGAAAAAAATAGTTTTTAACGTACTTTAGATACCTATATAAGTAGCGGTCCGCCCATTCATGCGGATCCCTCACTTTTTTGAAAATAGTCTATTTTCATCAGCCTATGTTCCTCAGAGAAAATCGGTCCAGTCATTTAGGAGTCTATTCAATTCTAACAAACAAACAATCAAATCTATCCTCTTTATAATATTAGTCCGACACCTCTGCTATCTTACTTTGTATGCAATTTAACACGGAAAACAGACTACAGTTTGGTTACTCAAACGGAGATTTTTGTTATTGACTGTACCTACCCAAAGAAGATAAAACAAGCTAGGAATCCTTTTTATCCTTCGAACTTGGGTAAGTTAAGCTGCGAATATCTAATTATTGTCAAGGCAGTTTCCTTGACAAAACGTAATCCTCTAGGTACTTTTCGAAGGCTCCGTATCGAAAATGTCTCTTCAAAGCTATACTTAAAAATCCGAAACTGACCCATTTCCAAGAGTGCTAATCCAAAAGCTTAGTTTGTCCATTAGGAGTTAGTGGGGGGCAGTCGCCAGACGAACGCTAGGGGATCTCTTATTTTTGTAATCGAAGGGGAGATTATTTTTGGATATCTCGCAGACGATATAATGGAGAAAAAATTTGGGAATCATGGGCGAAATTATGGGTACTGAACAAATAGTCCTACCCCAAACAATAGTTTGTCATAACATGTCCTACACACAACGTACGTCTCGTCTCAATGATCAGCCATGGGGTAGGGCATATTAAGGAGTTACTTCGAGCTAAATTAGCGCCGCCACCTATTTACTTTCAAAAACAAAGGCGCAGTGTCCATTATTCCCTCACCTTCTAACTTTTGAGGACCACAGGAGATTGCAGGTTCAGGTGCAGGTATAAATATGTATTACACAAATAAGTATATTACAATTATTTAGTACATAACACCAGTTCTGCTTAGCTTGGGCCTAAATAATGCTGTGCGGATTGTCAAGCAAATTTCAATTATTTATTATATCAATAATTACTGTGACGATTTCAAAAATTATTTCACCATTTGAAAGCTACTTTCACCCCGACTAACATAGGCTATATTTATTGCTAGAAAAGATGAGGGATTCTTACTAAAACACTAGTAACGTAACCCTAGACGTAAAAAAATAAATCACTCTGAAGTCGAGTTATAATTATAGGAAGCCGCTGTTCTGCGTCTTGCAGTTTCTTGCATGTTTGTTTTCGTTAGTCATCTCATATGACATCCACGTGCTAAGGGGTCGATTCTGATGCCGCAAGTGCCACAACCGATTATTTCGACGGTATAATTGATTTGTCAAAAAGTAATTTACAAGTTCATATCGCCGCGACCACTGTCAGAGCTGCGCAATCGCGACACTCCAAGACTTTACGAAAAAAAATCGGTTTTATCGTACTATGCATGTAATAAATAAGTAAATAATGCCGGACAATCCACACAACATCATCTAGCCCCAAGCTAAGCAGAGCTTATGTTATGGGTACTAGATAACTGATATATATGATACAAAATTATTGAATTCGTAGATATTTTTTATTATACATAGACAACGACCAGAACACCCTGAAAAAATATCTGCAGATCTTACAAATATTTGTCCCGAGGCGGGAATCGAACCCGCAACCTCCTGCGTCGGAGGCGGACCTTCGCCCACCGCGCCCAAACGATAAAATAGTTTTTTTATATTTATTATCATTAATTCCTTATATAGGTTTATGTATAGGTACACATTATTCATTCAGAATCATTCATTGATTCCTAAATCGAAACGGAAACAATTCTTGAGAAATTCTGTGAAAATATTTAAATAAATGGCGACCCTACTCCAACATCCCGGTGGCGCCGTAGAATCGAATAAGGATTAGGTTAACTAACTGTACTTAAACCTCTTACATTATCCATAACCCTACTTATACTGTCACCCTAAAATAAACGGGAATAAACGTATTGACCAGTATTTTATTATTTAAGGACTCAAACTGTGTCCCTAGAAAATGTTTATAACGCTTTTTAAAGTAACCAAAAAGCTTAAATATCACCTGGGCTAGTTTAATAAACTTACCAACTGGTATTGATATGGATCAATCACCTATAGATAGTTTGCAGCAGGCTGCAGTTAGCTCAGTTGTTTCAATTTTAAGTGCTAGTTTTATTTCTTTGTTGATATAGAGTCAATCGTATTAAACTTACCAACCCACTTACTGTATAGTTGTATAAAACAGAAAATACGTACCTACTAATCATGCGTCCAAAGGCGGTGTTTTAGCGCCCAACCTGCGCTACGTCGTAGGTGGATCTTCGCCCACCCACCGCGTCATATCGGCCGTCGATAAATCTACAGTAATCATATATAGAGGAAAGGTTTGTATTTTTATGTGTATGTTTGTAATGAAAAAACTAAAAAATTACTGTGCCGATTTCAAAAATTCTTTCACCATTAGAAAGCTACATTGATCCTGAGTAACATAAGCTATATTTATTGCTAGAAAAGATTAGGGATCCTTACTAAAACTTTAGTAACGTAACGCAAGGTGTAAAAAAATGCCATTAAACATATTTCGTCGCTTCGCTGCGGAAACTAATAGATAGAACAAAAGTAGGTATTGATATATTAAAGAAAATATCAATAACTACAAAAAAACTTCGCGATACTATATGTCCAACTACTATCGTTATGTCACAATAACACTAGCTCTGCCTGCTTGGGGCTAGGTGATCCTGTGTGAATTATCCAGCATTATTTATTATTATTATAGAGTGTAGAGCACAACATTAATATTATTTTTATACGCACCCACACCAACGGCTAGTAGGTAATCTTGCTGAGCTTTCGGCTTAAACGTTTATGAGTTGGTCCAAATTGGCCGGCTCGCCGGTCAAGCTCATAAGTCCGGATTACGCAGAAAAATGCGAAAATAACACACAACGGATTTACTAAAAGCAGATTATTACATTTTTACCATACACCTGTGCTTCAATTCGAATTGTTTTCACTTTTAAGTAAATAATGTTTGCATTTGCTACAAAGTAGCTAGCTACAAATAAGTATTAAAGTTGAAACATAAACATTTCATCCTAACGCTTCTTGATTGAAATAAAATAAATGAATATAACCAATTCGCACATCAAATTAAATCAATAAACCATTGCATGAGACTTAAGCTAATAGCTACTACTAAGGCCTTAGTATGGGCTGTATGCAATATCTTTCGAATCATTCGTTTTCGAGTCCTTCCTATACATTTCGTGCCTGTACATTTCGCTCCTACCTTGTCGAGAAGAACTACTTTTCGTAGTACGACAATAATCTAATAGTTTCATGTGAACTCGATGATAGTTTTCGAATTATTTTGAGCACAGTTCCTGAGCTGTGTCCGGACCACGAATAATTAAGTAGGATTAGGATTTAATAGTAGGTATGTTTAGATGAAGCAAATCTTTTCACTCGCTCTTCCTCTTTGTTATTTTATGTGTAGGACGTGTTTACGCTTATCGAGTTAACGTGGTCCGTTGGGATTTTGCCTACATTATCATAGGTAGATGTTTTATCTACAGATTTGTTTTGTCGGAAATAAATCTTTAAATTACCATCGTGTAGGTGCTAACCTAAACCATATCTAGTAGTTCATATAAGTTATCGTCTTATACTTAAGAATAAATAAATAATGCTGGACAATCCACACAGCATCATCTAGCCCCAAGTTATCAGACCTTGTATTGTGGGTAACTAGATGACTGATATAGGTACTTAATACGTACAATATTTATTATTTTATGATGTATAGAAAACGATTACAATATCTGGGACAAAACTATGCAGTTCGTACATACATTTGTACTGGGGAATCGAACACGCAGTCTCCTTGCAGGCGAACCTTCGCCCTCCGCGCCACAGAGGTCGTCAAGTATGAGTTGGTTCAGGAAGGATCCAAATATTTATAACAGGATTTTTGATATATTTTGTTTAAAACCTTTCTCAAATACTTCATACACAAACACGATGCTACACAAATTTCGCACTCACGTTTATGAGCAAAAATATACCAGAATATCGTGGTCTGGCTAAACTGGGATATTTTTACTCGCGTTCGCTTTTTAATACAAGTTTCGACTTAGAGCTGTCTTTAAGTTCCTCTCTAGGAACTCATTAGCGTTGTCTTAAAACGGGTCTTTTACACACACCATGTCTATATTAAGACATAATGCAAACTGATGAAATGTTGTCATGTGAGAGAAGTAATAAGAATCACACATTAAAGCGCTATCCACACATTTCCGGGAACTCGTCCCGGCCGTGTTCCGTCAGGGACGGGGAAAAAATCGGTTACGTACAAATTGTATGAACTTGTTCACACAGCTCCGTGTCAGGCGTCAGGGAATTGTATGAACTTGTTCACACAACTCGGAACACGGATAGCCCTGACCCGGAACTGACCCGGAAATGTGTGGATAGCGCTTTAATACATTGGTTTCTTAAAGATTGCATAAAGTATCAACTTCGAAATAAAAAAATGTTAACTAGTATTATAAAGAGGAAATTTTTTATTGTTCTTTTGTTTGGATTGAATAGGCTCCGAAACTACTAAGACGATTAAAAAAATTCTTTCAATACTTACTACATTATCCCTGATAAACATAGGCTTTGGAATATTAAAAAAAAATATAAGGATCCGTAAAAAACTTCAATAATATAACCCCTATGTGTGTTGTGTAAAAATTTATAAATAATGAAATAATTTTTGAAATGTTTGTTATATACCAGTGTGAAACCTGGGCGGGCCGCTAGTTCCTAATAATTTGCCAAAAGTTAGCCGATTCGTCCCTTGGTATGACAGTTGGGTCGCGACTCGTAGTCCCACTGGGATTGTACCACTATTACTCGTGGTCCCACTATCCCTGAAATCATGGGTTCGTGGTTCCACTGCTTAGTGGGACTACCAGTCAGTCATAGTTAAAATCGTAGGTTCGTGGCCCCACTGCATCAAGTTTATACGTAGAGTACTTGATACTTGAATTAAAGTGAGTTCTTCATCGAAAAGTCATCGAAAATGTAGATTTCAATCTGACCTTTTATCTGAGTTATGAACTGAAAGTCTGGCACAAGTCGTTACCGAGAAAAGGCCATTTTTTGACATTTGCTTTCATAAGAAATTAAATAATTAGCTGTCTGGACATTTTCTTTATTTACTGTAATTCTGGACGCTCAATGTTTTTGGTATTCGCTGTCACTTTTGACATGTGCTGTCACTTTCGACAATTGCCGTCAATTTTCTATATATTTAGAAATCTGTGGGTATTGACAATTTCGTGAATGTAGTTTGATTTTTATTTATATGAACCTTGTCATTGTTATATTATTTCATTTGTTTTATTTATTGTTGGTAATAAATAAATAAAAATACAACGCATGAGGCAAATCTATATCTATACTAATATTATAAAGAGGAAAGATTTGATTGTTTGTTTGTTTGTATGTTTGTTTGTTTGTTTGTTTGTTTGTTTGTTTGAATTGAATAGGGTCCGAAACTACTGAACCGAGTTAAAAAATTCTTTCACCATTAGAATCCTTAATTTTCCGTGATGAACATAGGCTATATAATAGTTTCAAAAAAGTTAGGGATCCGCATGAAAAATTCAATAATTGAACCGTGGGCTGTATATTCAACCTCTTTTTCTATTATGGCGCGTCAGAATAGAAAAAGAGGTTGTATAGCGCACGGTGCTTGCTTTTTCTCTACGGCCAGTGTCAGTTTTGGAATGTCGAGTCAATGTCAAAAACCCCAATGCTGTTAAAAAAAGTAAAGATCCGTATGAAAACTGTAAAACCCATCGTTTTAGTGTGTATAATTTCTGAAATTTTTGTTTAATACCCGTGCGAAGCCGGGGCGGGCCGCTAGTATTCCATAAAGCTGTCAAACATGTTGAAAAGCTATTGGTAGAATACAGTTAGTACATTCTTCAATAAATTCTATAGATACTCGTAAATTCAAACCAAATGTCCAAATATTTGCAAAAAGGCTTAATTCAAATATTAGATTTAAGAGAATATAAAAAGGTTTGGGACGAGATTTGCTCCAACTCGAAAAATAACAACCTAACCCGGTAAAGGTTTCTTGTTCGCTTCTTTACTTTACCTCAAAAAGAAGCAGGTGTTGTGTCAAATAGATCAGTTTCAGAGAAGTACTAATAGCACAGCTATAAATACTTATCTTCTATTTTCTTTTTCTCTTCTTCTTCTTTGGTGCTTGGTAATACTGTGTGGATTGTCCAGCATTATTTATTTATTTTATATGTAAATACATATTTTTACGGTTACATGTAGATTATAACAATTATTTTTTATTTAATTATTCTCTATGATATCTTAATGTGTTTTGTTTAGATGTTATATAAATTAATAAAATAAGCGTTGTTGATGATTCATCAAAGTTGTTAACAAACATTTTAGGCGACTTCATTTTCAGAAATAGCTTTCAAAACCGGAATACTTTAAAAGTTATCGATAAATATTCAGCGCCATGTCACGGCAAATTGTTCGCTGCTTTTCGTTTTAATTAATTACAAACAAGACGAGTCTACATAATGACGACAGATGGCTATTTAATGACTTTAATTTGCTAGAATCATCATCACCAGCCTATAACAGTCCACTGCTGGACATAGGCCTCCTCTAATAATGATGAATAATAATAGATGGCATTATTCATCATTTGGGGGTTATTGCCCGTAATCCCCACGCTGGGCATGCGGGTTGGGGATCGCAGTTCGGTGGAGTTGTTCTGCAGAGGGCGCTGCTGCCTGCCCCCCGGTGTGTGCTAGAATAGATTTATCTTTAAATCCCAGGTTTTAGAACAAGTTTGGCCACTTAGCTAAACCAATCGATTTGGGGCTTAGATACATATTATTGATTTGTTGATTCCAAATTGGTACCTTATCACTCTTGAGTACAAATATTAATCCCTAGGGATACATATCACCTATATACATTATACACCATACCTACACTATGGATTAATATGTATGTATTTACCAAGATACATACATAGATATTAATCCAAATACACATTAATCCAGGAAAACTAAAAAATTGTGTGTATAGTAAAAAGTTTGACATCATGTAAGTTTTTAAATTGTTCTAAATTTAACTAAAATCAAATAATTATTTTTCTCGTTATGAATATATTCTCACAAACGGAAACGTCGCGTCGTTACTGGAATGAAAACTTAAATTAAAAAAAAAGCCACAGAAAGGTAATAAAAACTGAAGTCATCAATTATATAATGTCTCACGAGCTTTATAACGACAAAAGTTGTATAAAACTTACAATTTTAGGATGTAATTTGCGCCACAAAAGAAACTTCGAAATATTATATTAAAATTTCAATACACGTGGGTTCTGTCCGCTAAAGTGCCAAGTAACACCTATTAACAATTTTAGAGTTTGAAATGTTGAACACTATAGAAAAACATGTTCTAAAAATTTATGTAGAGGTAGATCTTAAATGCGAAAGTTCATGGAAAAATCATTTTTCGTCAAGTTTTTTTCATTTTAATATTTTTTCATTTACCCAAGATCAGCATACGAAATTACCTATCTTCAGTATTTATAGAGAAATTAAAGAAAAGAAAATTTTAATAATATCTTTTAGATAAGTATAAAGTCACGGGAATAGCCATAAGGGAATAAAATAAGAACTGAAACTATCGTAAAATAATTAGTTCTTGGAGATATTTTTATCATTTTCCTTGTACAATACCCAAATTAAATTATACGTTTGTAAACGTACCTAGATGCGATAAGTAGAAAGCAAGTGGTGATCCATATTTAGCATTGTTTATAGGATTTATTGCCGTGTGGTGCCGGCATAGAACTTCACCACCCCAACTCTTCCCGTGGGTGTCGTAAGAGGTGACTAAGGGAAACACGGGGGGCGGGCCGCAGCGCCTTCTGCAGAACAACTACACCTTACTGCGATCCCCAACCCGCATGCCCAGCGTGGGGATTATGGGCTATAACCCCCAAATAATGATGCCATCTATGGCGTTCATTAGGGGAAGCCTATGTTCAGCAGTGGACTATTATAGGCTGGTGATGATGATGATGATAGGATTTATTAATGGTAATCTAAAAAGCAGTTGATCTACCAACAACGTCAGGTATAGAAAACAACACGAAAAACATGTGTGCTTCTCTAAAAAAATACGGTGTACAATTCTCAAGAAACATTTAAAAAATCTATTTAGAATATTGTGAGTGATTTATTATAACAATATTCTACTAGTACAGGTAGAAGGAAGGAGAATAGAAAGTATAGATCAATCTAATGGCTTCATCTAACTAAAAAGTTACTCCTAACAATCTAGAAGTTTCATGAGGAATAAAGCTAAATATAGTTTCCCCCTATTTTCTTGTCTATTTCTATATCTATACTAATTTATACTAATATTATAAAGAGGAATGATTTGTTTGTTTGAATTGAATAGGCTCCGAAACTACTGAACCGATTTGAAAAATTCTTTCACTAATAGAATCGTAAATTTTCTGTGATGAACACAGGCTATAGAATATTTTCAAGAAAGTTAGGGATTCGTATGAAAACTTCAATAATCTAACCAACGTGTTAGTGTGTGTAATTTATAATTTTAGAATTTTTTGTTATATACTCCTTACGAAACCGAGTGCGGGTGGATTGCTAGTACCGTATAAAGGTTTATAGTTTTAAGTTTCTAGTGAATAATCGGAATCATTCTAAAGAATAAAGATTCGCTTCCCTGCTTCCAAAATAAGGAATTATTTCGTCCATTTGTCCCTGACAAATGCTTGCCAATAGTGGATATTAATGATGCCAAATAGCGCAACAGCTATCTGTTGCTGCAGTATTCTTTAGGGTGGCTGGTTCTATTGTTTACCAGATGTTTTGGCAGATTTCCAAACAATGAAGAATGCTTGGCTTCAAAACTTATCCGCAGATGTTTTGTAAAATAAAAATCTTATGGCCTAGACATCTTTGCCTAGCAGTGGTACGAAAATCAAATGAAATACATTTAAATAAATAGTTTAGCTGACATTCAGTAAGATTTAATTTTTGTTTTAGAAATGATTGCTTACAATCAAAAGCAAAAGGTAGAGCTTGAGGTGAGCAAACTCTTATGAGAACGACGCTGTACAATATGCACTTAGGGATAGTTTTCCAGAAGACAAAAATATAATTTTTCGCCGTCGCTGAAAACACAAACTATCGATCATCAATCAAATGTAAAGTAACAAAACCTAAAACAAAGACAACTAAATAAAGAAATAAAACCAACGTGTTAGCTAAAACTATCATCGCGCTCGAATTTGCTCCCTACGCTACATCTATAACGGGGTAATATCCGCCGCAGCTGGTATCCCCGACCGTAGACGTAACGCCGTAGCCAGTTCTACGAGTGAACCGTAGCGTAACGGCCGCGTAGCACTTTCGTAGGGGCTAACGTCTACGAGCTAGCTACGAAGCTAAGCTAGACAGCTTTGTGGTTTACAACTTAGTGCTTTCATTTTATGTTTCAAGCATTTCACAGTGAGACCGTTTAGAGACACGCTCTGTGCTTTTGTGAGAACTATGAGTTGAGTTAATTATGTGGTGAAACTTTAATAGTGGGTAATTATTGAATATAAAATTGGTGGATTTTACTGTCGTTTCTGAATTAAAAGAGGATCGAGTTAAAATAAACAAAATTAATAGAGATAGCTTATGAGGTCATTTAGGAACGAAATCGTACGAAAGGGGTTTTATGATAATATACCTATGTATAAACATACATAGGTATGTTTAAAAACTTAGAATTAATAATGTCCTTTTTCTAAACGTATCAATTATACGTTTGTCGAAACTTTCTTTCAAGCAAAAACCACTTCAAATAACAAATCTTAAGATTGATAATTAAATCAATCACTTGCCAACAAAAAAGTTATTATTTATGGCCTTTGTATAGAAAAACCGCTGTAATAGCATCCATTCACCTCAATAAATTCAATATCCACGAGGTCTCATAAAATTCCATTGCCATTGCAAAAGCAAAAACTCCACAAAATACGAAACAGAATCGTTGTAAATAAAATCAATCCTCTGAGTAGGGCGAATCGAGACGCTAAGGGTCCTTGCACACCAGCGGCTGAAAAAGCTTTGTTTGATTTTAGGTTCAACATGTTTCGACCTCTATTGTTTGCTATTTTTAAATCATACACTTTCTTGGATTGGTTGGGTTCAAAGCTGATTGAATAAGAGTATCAGGTAGGTAATTTTTTTTTCTATATAGCTATTGTTAGATGCAATCTCAAGTTGAGTGACCTATTGAAATAAACGGAAAAATTATATAATCAGAAATAAATATTGAACTTGACGGTGAACCTATTCACACAGGAAAAAATAAGAGTTTTTGTCTTTGTCAAAATAAGACATCCTAGACTCGTATTAAGTATATCAGTTATCTTGTACGCATAACACTCTTCTCAAGTTGGGGCTAGATGATGCTTTGTGGTGTGCTATTGTTGTGTTTTTCCACCATTATTATTTATATGTATCACAACATACAATCCTACATTTGATGTCAGGGTTTGCGTCAAAATTCATTTAAATTGACCATAGAGACGCTCCTTTATCCCTTAATCCAGGCACCCAAAACATTCAGATATTCCTGTGATCCCGTACCTTATCCCGGTTATGGTACTCTGGCTTACCTCGAGTATGGAGATTTGGAGGTATAAGAAGCAGCCAACAGCAAAACTGTAAACTTTGGTAGCGAACCGTGTTTGCCAGTTTAGGCGGTTGAATAACAATGAATGGTGATGATGATGATGATATTAGTATGTACATTAATAGTTTGACTAGAACCTGTCCAATTTCTAATTGGATGACACAACACGCCTAGTTCGATCAATGGACATCTCTGATTGCTGTTGTAAAATTATTTCTAAATAAAGATAAATCGTTTTAGATAGGTTGGTAAAGAGAAACTAGTTCCTAATAATTTATTTAAACAGTAAAAATTAGGAATAACAAGACTAATAGATCCTGATAATTATAAAAGTGGCAGTTCGTTTGAAATTCAATTTAGTTATATTAAAACTATTGCATTAAAAATAAACTTATAATAGATATCACGAACGCCCCAACGCTTTTTTTCAATTTCCTCTGTTCATAGGATAAATTGGCGGCAAAGTGCTTTATTTCCTTTAGACCTTACAGGACTCTTGGACACGTCACAAAATACAAATTACAATAGTAAAGCGGCGGTAAATTGAGTCGTAGTTGAATGCACCGAAAGAATAGCTCGATATCCCTAGCCTTTTCGGATCTAATAGACGCGCGAGAAAAACTTACAATAACATATCTCACATTCCTTTTGCGACAGCCTGTACAACACGTTATTTCGTTGTATTTGCTCCAATGGGCACGATATCCTACTGTACCCTGGCCCTGGTTTCTGAACTGATAGCATTACTGTACCTTTTCGCAGTTGATCGCCGTTTTATTCTGTTTCGGGTTGGAATCTGGATATATATTTTATATATTCATACTTTTTTTTGTGTATTACTTGATGTTTTTTAACCTTCATACGATGTGATTACGATAACTTGGTTTTCTGGTTATTTTCACGCGAAAGTATTCAGGTTTAAAGTACATAATACTGGAAGGCAAGACTGATATCGATAGATACAAAAATTTTGAGTAAAATGGTCAATGAAAATAAATTTAAAAAATATCTTTAATTGAAAATACCCATACCCAAGAAATACTTTCATAATCGTACAAGAACAAGATTTGTCTCGCGACAGGAATCGAACCCGCAACCGAGATGGGTTGCGGGTTCGATTCCTGTCCAATCAGATCTTTCACGCCGGACAAGATGTCTTCATGGAATTTTCATTCGATGGAACTTCCTTGCATTGTTTTGCCTCCTGTTCTTTCCCCCTGAGTTAATTTGCCATCTCAAATGATTGGACCACTCTAAAGTGGAAAGTTTTGTGTATAAGCTATTTAAAAAGATTAGAAAGTTTATGTAAAATATCTACAAAGATAAGCAGAAGAAAAATTTTATCCGAAGATAAGCTTAAACGAACCCGAGTTGAAAGTCGAATGAGCAGATAGAAACGTAACTCCTGTTAAAGATTCCCAATTTGGTATGCGTTGGCTCAATTTCGAATACATAAAAATGCGAGCAAATATGCGAGTTTCACTTCTGTGAATATTACAAAATTATTCTTTACTTTATTCTAAGAAAACGTTTTTTCGCGTTACAACGTAACTTAATACAATCTTGATTATAAAAGGGGCTCGAATCACCTTCAAAGATTTCTTTGCGGCAAAAACTTACCTTCTTCATACTAAGTAGTTATGGTAATTCGACGACCTCTCTGGCGCAGGGGGGCGAATTTCAGTCTGCGGTTCTGGATATTGCGGGTTCAATTCCTGCCCGGGCACAAGTTTTTATACGTTTTGCAGATATTTATTAATGGTATTCTGAAAATTTCTATGTATAGTAAAAAATATATATCCATGTAATATATTGTATTATCAGTAATCTAGTACCCATAACACAAGCTCTGCTTAGCTTGGCGCTGGATGGTGCTGTAAGAATTGTCCAGCATTTTTTTTATCTTTACACAGTTTGAGTACGTGCTGAAAGATGCTTGCTCTGCTCAGCAGTGGCTGTGCTTATGAGGTAAGAAAATGATAATGATAGTATAAATTTTCCGGCATTATTTAAATTAAAAAAAATCTGGAGAAACCGCACAGCATCATCTAGCCCCAAGCTAACAATCAGTAAATTCCCTAGTATAAAAACTGAAGTTCTATCTAGGCTCTCGAGACACTACGAGTATAGGCACCTCAGTAAATTTTTAAACTTGAATAATGTGATAAAATAACCTCTCTAAAGTAGGCTAAACTTACTCTTGAAGTTGTCTTGCCTTAACTAGGTACACTTGAAGTGGTGTAGAAGTGCTTTGTGTTTTGGTGCACATGTGGCTACTTGAGTACCTTACCTTTAATAAAAGAGAATTGTATATTTTTAAAAATTGGTAGGTACGTTAAAAATTTAAGAAACTTGTTTAGCACTAATGGCAAAACGTACTTCTTATATCTTCATGAGTCGGCCACATTGTATTCAACGTTGTGTAAATATTCAAGAATCAATACAAAACATTAAATTAATAGCACTCTGAGATTCAAATTCAACACACAGAGCAGAGTAGGTACCAAACATTGACCTCTATAGTACATAAGGGGAGTTCTTACTTCTTCGGTAACAAAGCCAGCAGAAAAATAAGATTCCACTGACCCGGAAACAATTTCCTTGGGTAAATTTAGAGTAAATTTATGATGGCCTGGTAACAGTTGCTAAGTAATGTTTCTTCTTACTCAGTTAATGGAAGAAGACTGAGTGAGATTATATAATGGGTCCTTCAGTTTAAAACCTGCCCGATTGGATCCGTGATACAGCTTCCACACATTTTTAAGAAAAAAACTAAAAAAGTGGCTTACTGAATTGTATTATACGATCTCAATTATATTTTTAGTTGCCTGTGGTCTACTTGATATAGTTCTCAAATTTCCTCATTAACTCTGTTAACAAATTTATTTCAATTCCATGAACATTTTGTTCGGTATCATTATTTATTTCGAATTTTAGTGAAGGAAAAGGGATGAACTAAGCAATGGCTTCGTTATTAAAACCGCGAAGCTATAAAAGCTTCAAAATAATACGAAGATCATTGATAAAGAGTAAGCCAAGATTCATCTATTGTTTGACAGCTTTTTATTGTTCGTTGTGAATTTCATTACAAGTTTGTTGAAAAGTCAAACTACGGGTGATTTCCCGGGGGCCGCGATAGCTTCGTTAGAACCAACGACTAATGATTGCTTAGATTTATCTAGCACTATTAAAACTAATACTAGGTGTAATGAAACTAGTGCATACCGAGTGAACTAAGAAAAAAAGGGGAAAGTATTAGTACTAGAGCACGGGTATTTAACAAAAATTGAATTTTTCTAACGGAACTCTAATTTTTCTTGAAAATATTGTATAGCCTTATCATCAGGAAAAATTAAGGATTCCAATTGTCAGTTCAAAATTGGTCCAGTAGTTTCGGAGCCTATTCAATTCAAACAAACAAACAATCAAATCTTATCTTTTTATAATATTAGTATAGACAAAAGCGATGTATCATAAAGTTTGGTAGCTAATGCATGGTTAGCAAACATGTTATAATACAAAAATAATGAATATTACAATAAAATAACAGTGCCAAATTAGACCTAGTATTATAATTGATCTAACTGGAGCCTGTTGCAAACAAAATATAGATAACTGATCCATATCAATGCCAGTCGGAACCGTCCCCAAGACTGGCTGCATTGCCTCGCTGTATGGCAATGCTGACGCGCTGCACCAGATACTCACCAGCTCTCTGGTTACAAAGCGCTTTGCCCAGACTCTCAGATATAAAAAATGGATAGGTACGAGTATCATTGAAAAAAAACTATCGAGGATAACCTAACAATTTATATTCTACATTACAAAGTATCTTAAAAGTAAGCCATAATAAAGAGCATGCTCATTGAAACTTTTGTTTAACAAAACAGCTTAAAAGCGTTAATTGTAAATTGTAAAGATTGTAAAAAGTTAATTTCCGATATACATAGTTTCAGTGTATCGAAGTATTTTTCTAAGCTTGCCCGGGTTTACTATTTTTAAGACTAGTTCGCCCCGGTGTCGCGAGGGTATTTAACAAAAATGCGGATCTCTAACTTTTTTGAAAATATTGTATCATCATCATCAATAGCCTATAATAGTCCACTGTTGGTCATAGGCCTCCCCTAATGAAAATATTGTATAGCCTCCTTTAAATCAGTCCAGTAGTTTCGGAACCTATTCAATTCAAACAACCAACAATCAATCTTTCCTCTCTATAAAATTAGTATAGATTGAAATGCAGTGCCGACGTTTTTGATGCCTTAAATAAAAAAAAATGGAAAATCTACACGAAAGCTAAAAAGCTTTCGCGTGTGGCTTGTTCGTGCGTGAGTGTACCTTTAAACACTGTAATAAGTGATGTTACACGGTACATAACACATAATTAGGCCCGCATTATAAATCTTGTTCATTCAGGACTATGCTTCAGTGACGTTTACGCCATTGAAAAGCGTTACTCAAGCATGAATCGATGACTGAGCAAGCTTTCAAAATACGGGCCTTATTACCTTCTTGGCATCAAACGTCCACATACATACTTTACGTGCATAACATGGAATAAATTTAGACACATCAAATATATTATTACCAACATAACGCTGATGAATAGGCCATAAATCTTGTCCACAACAACAATCTCATTTGATGACAATCCATCTAATGATTAATTCAAGTATCATTTCATCATTTGACATCTGAATTATGCGTACAGACGGGCGGCCGGGTGGAAACATAACATTGCGATTATGGTGTTACTAGTTGCTTCCCGAGGCTTCGCCCGCGTTGTTTATTTCCGGCATACAAATTCTCTATATAAAACTACCAGTATATTTTTTTTTATTATGTATAACATGTGGTTTATAAAGTTTTGCATGACAACTTCTTAATAATAGAACATAATGGACATTTATATATTAAGATCATATTAACCAAAATTTAACCTTATCATATCAGTGAACGAATACAGTGCAGGACATTTATTTACATATCGTTATCATTATTTGTGTATCTCGTAAGTGTATTTTGTTTCTATAAGTGGGAGCTTGTCACCTGTTATCTCTACACATTTCAAATATGTATTGCTGTGCTGAAAGATCCCCTAAAATTAATAAATATAAGTAATAGAAGTAACAAACAACCAGCCAAACTTTTTCATTGTTAAAGGTATTGGTGTGATGTGATTATCATTCATCTGGAATGAGATGCTCCAATAAATGTGTTCAAACTGACTATAGGAAGCTAGATAGGACATTATACATTTTAATTGGCGAAGTAACCATAAACCATAACCATAGTAACCTCAAAAATCCAAAGTAAAGGGTCTGGCCCACTGCGACGCACGCAACACTGGTTAGCTGTAGAATAGAATAGAATATTACTTTATTGCACCATCAATATAGTTAAAAGGTTTTAAACGATCTTAATACTAACTTTATCTAAAATGCACAATCGGCGGCCTTATCGCTAAAAGCGATCTCTTCCAGGCAACCTTTGGATGGATAGGATACGTACCAGTATAAAAACTGACGGTGGCGTAATTATGATAGTATATTAGTAATAAATATTGGGTATATTGGCTGTGTGTGTTTGACAACGCGGCAATACGTTTTCGCTACAGCATGCTACACGAATACTAAAAGCGCAACTAGAGAGTTTAGTTCCACTTCTTGCAGGGAAACTGCGATGTACCGCGTGCATAGTGTTGACACCGTTAAGCTGCGTGGTCCTATATTCGATCAATGCGTATGACAATCAGCGGACAGTGATCATTGTGTGTGTGACTGCCTACCGCGCCACTGATGCTTGCTTACAAATTATAATTATGTACCTATTTAGTAATAGTAATAACATTTAGGATTAAAGACGCCAGAACACTGAAATGTAAGCTGTTCTTTAAATACATTAAATAAATAATCACTTCATTATTCACGTGTTCGTGCATAGCGTGTTCGTAGATTGCAGTGGACGTAATCATTATACATACATTTTCTTGCAAAGTATCGCAGCTAGAATGCATTCCCAATTTCCGCAGTAAAAAACGATGAACCAACCTCTTCAAAATATATAAGTACCTATAAAATTAAATATCTAACCCAAAATTTTCGATTTCGGCGGGATTTGAACCCACGACCCTCCGGTACGGGAGTTGAAATCAAGTACCCAACTAGTCGAAAATCTTTGGGACTCTCTTCAGACTATAGCACCGTTAGCTCCACCTACAGGAGAAACATTGAAGTTTATCCAAACACCTGTTCAAGACTATAATTACATTTAGTTTGTTTTGACGACTTTTATTTATTCTAAGATTTTCAAATCCTGCCAAAATCTAAAATTTATTATTATATAATTTCCTAGAGATTACCCCGAGTGCGTATACACACTATTATATTAAAATATGAGTACCTATGTTAATTATCTTTTATGAATAATAGCACGAACAAAACGTAGAGTTTTGTTCGTGCTATTATTCATAAAAGATACACTCGCCTTTTATAATAACAACAAAAGTAACCACTGGGCTTATTACAGAAAGCATTTCATTTTTTAAAAAGCTATGAGATGAGTTGTACAATCGTACCTTAGATATAAAACCTACCTTAGATATAACCTACGCTGGGTTTCTTGGGTGGAATTGTTGGACCCAATGGTTTTCACACCCAAATAATGAGATTGGGCTCGGCTCCAAATAAACGATTTTTCAATAAATTGCTTCGGGACCCCTTCACAATAGGTGCCACAGATAAATTATGAAGATAAAGATCGGTTTTTGCGGTTGTTGTTATTTTTCAAAACATATCTGGATGAATGTTGTTATTCCGAACGCTAGCGGCCGTTTTCGAACTTTCGACTGACCCGTTGATTTCGTAACATATATGTATTGAATAAAATATTGTGCTTTTGTCCTAGTATATAGTCTAGTATATAGTCTAGTATATAGCCTAGTATATAGCCTAGTATATAGCCTAGTAGATAGTCGGGACATTAAATTAAGTGTACTGTCTACACACATAATGAATCCTTTCAGCAATGTTTCAGTATAAATAAATAAATAATGCTGATGAAATTCACACGCCAAGGCCCATGCAGACAGTTAATATAAATAATATACCTATAATATCATTTCTATGTAAGTATATTAAAAATATATATCATCCAGAATAAATACCTGCAGATTTATCATTGTTTGTCGCCCGCCTCGCCAAAACGAACGTTTTAGCCACAAAATCCATAAATTCCCCAATTATCATTGTCGACACTGATAATGCTTTAATCAGACAGGGGTAAACGATTTAATTCCTCATTTTATTGCCAACAAACAATGACAAACGTTATCTTTACGACGCGGGGTGTTACAGCGCTATCAAAATCGTCATTTAATGCTAACTGCTACCCGTTCACTGAAAACGAACGTATTTTAACCCATAATACTGCGAAAATAGAGCTTAATTCTCTTGACTCGGTTACAAGATATTGAGGTTTTTATCGCTCGATCGGTGTCCCAAATTGCTTTGATATGGGAAAAGACTCAAGTCCTCGCGGAAAATTAATTTCGACCCTCTTTTAATTGCAGAAGGTTACAAATTATTTGAGTGTTGGACATGAAACAGTGAACACGCAAGCATTTCCGACAAAAGTTGTACCGTTACAATAGATAAATAAAACAAATGACTATCGATAATAGCACAGATAATAGTGAAGTGAAAACAAAAGCTGTCCATAATGCCGCGGGGTGACAGCAAAGTGAATAACTAACAATGTTGAACGGCACGGAGCGCGGCGGGCTTTCCCTCCAATCGTCGCCTGTCAAACTGACAACGTCACCTGTCAGAGCGACTTCCAGCCCGGTTCGAGCGCCGCAGTCGCCGCTGAAATCTTCCTTAGCTACGGGGAGGATTAAATCTCCGAGGCGTTGCCAGTTCGCCGCGCCTGTTGAAGACAGCCGGGACAAATGTGGGACTTCCTGGCTTTGTAGGCGAGGAGCTGGGATCGGTGATGAGTCTGATGGAGACCGGTCCCCGGGACCGAGCACGCCGCTGCCACAGGGCTGTGTGGAGGAGTCCGCTCCGCCGCCGAAGAATTGCTTTCGGCTGGTGATGTTGGGGTAAGTTTCTTGGTTAAATATACCTACCTTACTCTATAGGTTCATCATCATCACCCACGTAAATCTGATTCTATCAGAGAAGGCTTCCTGATTGCATAGTCACGGGCTGCCTGCTTCTGTTTTTCCAGCCAATTACAACCTTCTTCTAGACAAATAAAATAGTAATAACAAAATAATAGTAATTAGGGGTCTTTTTTACCTTCGTGATACAACGTCGGCCACATCTTCACTTTCCATCAGATGAGATTGTGTCCAAACAGAGGTTTGTTGCCTATAAAAGAGCATTAAACTCACCATTAGATCGAATCTCCTCAATTCTGGAGGCGGGTTTTAGGTTTATTCCAATCACTCCACTTCCTACGACATATGTCGTTATAATATCTTATGCAAGCGTTATTTGGTTGAGCGTGAACCAATTCCATATGCCAGACAAGTTCTACTTCTATCCCACACTTTTATAAGCCGAGTGACCCCTTTCCTTCAAATTCTGGGACACCCTAAGCGATGCATTGCAACGTGCCGCGCGTGGCATATTTTATGACCATAAGTGGTATTGAAACAATAATGGCTATACATCAGGCATACCATTTATTAATCAGCTTTCTGTTATGGACACGAAACGTCAAAATTACTGAAATAAAAAAGAAAACAATTCTGGAAATAATGGTGTACTGGAAATAATGGTGTACTGTTATTTTCAGTGGAATATGCCTTTGATGTAGAAACAATGAAAATTATTATTTTGATACTATAAAATCGATATCGTCTATGAAATTCCCTGCGAATTTCGGTTCGACCTAGTAAAACAGCTACAATCTAGAAAATGTCTACGGCGGCCTACGTAAGTCAATAAAAATTGGGAAAGCAATAAATTCCATTATTAAACGTGGGAGAAATCGCTTCAAGCGATACTTTTAGTTTCTATTCAACCGACTTCATAAAAGGAGGGTTGTATTGGATTGTATTATCATTATTATGTTTTAATTTTATAGGCTTTTTCGTTAGGTACTCTATATCTTTGCTAATAACCCGGTTTTTATAAAATTATCGCTTTTGTATATACATAGTAGATGATTCCGAAATAGTCCCAATAAAACGTATTCCACAGGAACCTAGTTTTTTATAAAAGTAAACATTTTAGGTATCCAAGAATTTGAAGACGGTTTTGAGTTATTGTATATCCGAGTACAAAAGTAAATTAATATACATTAATTCATGTTTATTTACTGATCCAAGCGAGTGATTTAGGTACAGCCATAATATTAATAAAATTTCAAGTACTCCATTACAGAACGTAGACCTCTCCCAATTTTAAGAGGTTTTGCTAAACGTAGCTAATATTTTCCCGCTCGTTTCTCATTCATCTTCAAGAAAAAAGATACAGAAATATTCGTTATTTCTGACCTACCATAGACTGACTAGTTTGAGGAGGGTAAAGGGTAACGGACGAAATACGAAACGAGGTGTTTATTGAAGATCGAGTGTTTGGACTTACATCATATTGATTCATACCATAGAAATCAGATTTCTGTGATTCATATTAATGGACTGATTGCAATTTGAATTAAATTCTGGAACGATAAATTTTGACTGATTTCAACCAACAAAGGCGGCTCTCAATTACGACTGTAGGTATCGTAGGTATGTAGTAAGTATAATGTATTTAAATGGTCACCCTGTCAAATACAGCAACATTAAATTTCACAACTGAAGAGGTGGCAAAGTGATATTTAATTGGTAATTAAATAAAGTGGTTTGGTTTTGATGTTTTGATTCATCAAAAAGAAAATTCTTCACGGCAAGAAAGTAAACGTTCCGCTATACATAGGCATAAACTCATTTGAAGACTGAACGACGACCTAATCCAACCGGAATTCAATGGTTTCAATTCGATTCGATTTCCTGCGATATTTTAGTTTCCATAGATACCAAACTACTCGTCAGGCTCTTAAACTACATAATAGCAACAAAACTCCAAGTGAGTTGCAAAAATTATCTATGAATAAATTCAAAAGGAATGTCAAAAATATTCTATGCAAAAAGGCTTACTTTAAAATATCAGATTATCTAGACGACAAAAAAGTTTGGGACGAGTTATGCTCCAACTCTAAAACTAACAATCTTACAAGGTAAAGGTTTCATGTTCGCTTCTTTACTTTACCTTAAAAAGATTGAAGTGAACAAAATTAATCAAAGTGATCACTTTATTTCCCATTTTTATTTCTTACTAGCGGCCCGCCCCGGCTTCGCACGGGTATTAAACAAAAAATTCAGAAATTATACACACTAACACGATAGGCTTCACAGTTTTCATACGGATCCCTTACTTTTTCTAACAGCAGTGGGATTTTTGACATTGACTCGACATTCCAAAACTAACACTGGCCGTAGAGAAAAAGCAAGCACCGTGCGCTATACAACCTCTTTTTCTATTCTGACGCGCCATAATAGAAAAAGAGGTTGAATATACAGCCCACGGTTCAATTATTGAATTTTTCATGCGGATCCCTAATTTTTTTGAAAATATTATATAGCCTATGTTCATCACGGAAAATTAAGGATTCTAATGGTGAAAGAATTTTTTAACTCGCTCCAGTAGTTTCGGAGCCTATTCAATTCAAACAAACAAACAAACAAACAAACAAACAAACAAACAAACAAACAAACATACAAACAAACAAACAATCAAATCTTTCCTCTTTATAATATTAGTATAGATTTAACTTGTATTTTGTGACGTGTCCAAGAGTCCTGTAAGGTCTCAAGGAATGAAGCACTTTGATTTTGATTTTTTGATTAATTATCCGTAAAAGTACGTAAACTCCAATAAAAGCACGAAACATCTCAACTTGTTGATACAAACAAGAACAATCTGCGACCCGCGGATAGTTCGTGCGGGATTCGGAACAAAACGATCCAATTTGTAGAACGTCAATCGCAATCTCGCCGACGCGTCGTCGTGCGGAGTTGGTTTTATTTGATGATCGCGGAGTGAATTACCTACTTCTTTTTATTTATTTTTTACTAGCGACCCGCCTCGGCTTCGCATGGGCGCATGCTTACATGCTGTTATTAATGCATATAAACCTTCCTTTTGATTCACATATTAAAAACCGCATCAAAATCGGTTGCGTAGTTTTCAAGATCTAAGCATATGTCGATTCGAACAAAATTTATCGAGATAGTCACCCAATTGACACTTTAGTTATGGGATCTATAGCGATCACCAATCTGCAGGCAATCGCGGTGGTTATGGCGAAATCTTCATTTTTTGTGGGAGGTTCAGAAAGACGAGTGTGCTGAGAAGATAATGTATTTAGAATAGTCTATTATCATCTTCATCATCCTAATGTCAGTCCACAGCTGGACATATGCATCCGCTAATGAGTGCCATAGGTACCTGTCATATACTTGTCGCATCCAACATCTGCTTGCAGTCTTCACGACACCTGAGAATAGAAGAAGAATTTTAGGAATAAGCAATAATAGTAAAACCATTTGACATCACTCGACGTCTTCTTGTGTTTATTGTATCCTTTTTCTAGGTATCCCCAGAAAAGGGATACAATACAATATAAAGTCTCTAATATCTATTGAATGCTATTAACTTTTACCTAGTTAGCTCTCCGACTATTCGTTTTATTTCTTTCCCAATGAAACACTGGTGCTTAGACATAAAATAAAGCGGTAACTCGTTCTAACAGAATTGATAATAAAGTAAAATCATGTTATTAAAGTTTTTTCATTACATTAGCAAAAATATCGGATGTTTTTACGAACAATCATCTTTATTGAGTTTTGGTTCAAAGAATTTTGTGGGTCTTTTATGGGATCGTAATATATTAATCTATCTTTAGAGACATTAACAAAAATTGTAAACAGCTCAATTGAAAAATCAACATTTCCAGACGCTTGGAAGGTAGCAGTCGTTCGACCTCTGCCTAAAAACAATAATCCGCAAGGGGTAAATGATCTAAGACCAATAAGCATTCTTCCTTGTATATCTAAAATTGTTGAAAAAGCTGTCTGCCAACAACTGACTGAATACCTCGAAAGCAATAACATCCTGCCCGTTATGCAGTCAGGTTTTCGTAAGAGGAAGAGTACAGCTACTGCTCTATTAGATGTAACTGATAATTTGTTGTGCGCTCAGGATAAAGGTCTCTGCACGCTATTAGTCTTGCTTGATTTTTCAAGAGCATTCGACTCTATAAATGTAGAATTACTAATTTGTAAATTAAACTACTACGGATTTGATCAATCAAAATTCAGAATTGGTTTAATAGTTATCTCAGTAATCGTTTTCAGTTCGTAGAACTCAGAAATAGGGATGGTTCCTCATCAACGTCACAGCTGAGACCTGTTCGCAGAGGAGTACCGCAAGGATCCAATCCTATTCATCTTGTACTGTGCAGACATCATAAACTGTTTAAAATACTGTCGATATCATATATACGCAGATGATGTACAAATATATATATCTTTCAAACCCGACGAAATTGACGCCGCAATTTATAAATTAACGGAAGATCTTAATAGCATTGTCTCATGGTCAAACCAAAATAGTCTTATGCTAAACCCATTAAAAACTAAATATCTTATTTTCGGATCAAAATACAAATTATCGCAAATACCGCAGCACATCAATATTTTCCTCATGGGTGAGCCTATTGATCGCGTATATGAGGCACGAAATTTAGGTCTGCTGGTCGATTCTGAACTCAGATTTGAAAAACAAATCACTGAGTCAGTTCAAAACTGCTTCTATCGTTTAAAAGTTTTGTATAGAATTAGATCACATCTGAGTGAAGAACTTCGTATCCAGCTTGTAGAGTCATTAGTCTTATCCAAATTTAACTACTCTGATACAGTTTTTGGTCCGCGTCTTCTGAAGCGAACTCAGCGTCTTATCCAGCGAGTTCAGAATGCCTGCGCCAGGTTTTGTTTTGCCATACCTCCACGAGAACATGTTACTCCTTTTTTAAACCAACATCACATACTTAAAATGAAGTCTCGCAGAAAACTCCATTTAGCTACTTTTCTTTTCGGTGTCGTTAACTTTGGCGCGCCCTCTTACCTCTACGATAAACTTATTTGGTTTAAAAAAGAGGGAACGAGGAGAAAATGTTGTCCTATTTTAGCAAGGTTCTTCTGCAGCTTTCAGGGGTAGTTTCCGTTACACAGCAACAAAGTGCTGGAATAATATTCCACCACCGATCAAGAACCTTAAAAGTATATATTCGTTTAAACATAAACTAAAACAGTTTCTTCTTAGCGCTCAGAAGAAGGATGAAATTTATACAAATAATGATAGATCTATTATCTAAAATATATAAGTGCTCTAAATAAGTAATAATACCTAATAACTAAAATTAAAAATAAAAAAAAATAAACCTTAAATATACCTACCATTATACTTACTTTAAATAATCCTTATCTTCTTTATTCACAAAATCTTCACCTTGTTTTTGATCTAACTTCATTAATATTCATTCGTTTTATAAATCAGCCTTAAGTTTATTGTTATATTTAGTTACCTTCCTACATGTATGAAATTCAAAATGGTTTGCAATGTACCTAATGATTATGTTGTGCACAAGAAGCATTCGACGTTCGTGACGTGACACGACCCCTCTGGTCTTCACTGAAAATCAGCGCTGGGTGGACACATCAGTGTGCGCCCAGCATAACGCTGAGTGACGACCATATTTGCCTTATAAATAACCTACTTTAAAACTTAATTTTAAGATTGCTGTGTATATTATTGTGTTGTTTGATAAAGGTAAATAAAAACATTTTCTTTCTTTCTTTTCTTTCTTTCTTTAAGATTTTTTATGCTCAAGTAACTGGTAATAAATCGGTAAGTGGCTTACTATGAACTTAAATAATGATCGATCTTTCCAGAATGTTAATATATCTATATAATGCATTGTATTACATGTATCATAAGCTCTACTTAGCTTGGGACAAGACTGGTGAATGTCCAGCATTATTTATTTTTTTCATAATTTCTAATATCTTCCGAGGACATCCATGAGGGCTGATTCGGCTGATTTACAGATCTCGACACAGCCTAAGTATTTGCTCCCCTTTGAATGGAGACCCTAAGTCCGTAGGGTACCGGCTCTGAAGTTTAAAAAAAAAATCTGAGTGTCTGGTCGATGCGACGTGAGAGCTCGCCAGTATCTGGGTAGCGTGGGTACAGCGCGTCGGTAGCGTGTTGGGGACGCTTTTGAATGGTATTGAAATGAATCAGCTGCCTACCCTTTTAAAATAAACGAGTACATTAAATCAAATCAAATCAAATCAAAAATGCTTTATTGTACACCAGAAATTGAAATAATAATAATATATACATTAATAAATAATTGCAAAGGTACTCAGATATTAAAAGGCAATAACGGGGCATAATATTGGGGCTTATCGTGAACCGTCTACTCTTCATATTTTCGTATTGTATTGAGATGAATATAATAACTAAAGAAATAAAAGTAGACCTGACCTTACTTTTATTTCTTTAGTTATAGTTTTTTAAGTGAATTCTTATGAGAAAAATTTAATATATATATAACATTAGATAATGCTAAGAAAACCACAATTCCTGTATAAATAGAACAATGAAAATCGGATTACCTTTAATTAGTAAGTATCTATTAGTTAGTATTAGTATTTAGGACAAAAATCACAAAATTGAAGCTAGTCTATATCTAGTATAATAGTTTTAAGAAGATTCAATTGAAGTAGAGTCTCGACTTCTATTGAAGCTTCAATAAATTCAACCAATAAATATATCAAAGTATCTATGTAATGTATTGTATTATGTATATCAGTTATCTAGTACTCGCAACACAAGCTCTGCTAAGCCGAGGGCTCGATGATGCTGTGTGAATTGTTCAGTATTATTTAATTATTCAATTTACTTATGTATGAAGCTATAACTCGTGCCATCGATCAGCGGCCGTCAGATAATCTATCAATTTCGCAGGCGAGCGATCAAAGGTGCGACCTGCTAATCCGCTCGTGTATGGAGGTACCATCTGTGTGCAGTCGCTCTTACTATAGTTCGTTTTCTTTTCGAGTTCGTTCGTCGACGGTAAGGAATCTTTTCGAGTTCGTTCCTTATCGTCGGTAAGGAAAGAACTCGTCCCATTTAGAAATTGAAGGAAAAACCGCGAAATAATCCGATCGTGTTTTTAAAAGAGGTCGAGATTTTTAAAATTTTAAGTCTCATCATATTTTATTTTTGATTAAAGACATTTTAAATCAGTCGATTCAGTTTTTATAGCAAAATGGAGATCACCACATCAAGGTTAGCAAATCGCCACCTAAAAATTAGCATAATATGCTCAAAAAAAAAATTATTGAAAAGAAAATTACAGTACCTACTTAACAGAATAAAAAATTACACCTAGTTTATAAACTTATATCTATTATATCTATTAAATTTTTGACGACCTCTGTGGCGCGGTGGGCGAAGGTCCGCCTGCGACGCAGGAGGTTGCGGGTTCGATTCCCGCCTCGGGACAAATATTTGTACGATCTGCAGATATTTGTTCAGGGTGTTCTGGTCGTTTTCTATGTATAATAAAAAAATATCTATCTATGTAAATAATATTGTATTATGTATATCAGTCATCTAGTACCTACCCATAACACAAGCTTTGCTTAGCTTGGGGCTAGATGATGCTGTGTAGATTGTCCGGCATTATTTATTTATTTATTGATTATGGGCAATAACCCTCAAATGATGGCTAATGCTAGCAGTGGCCTATACGAGTATTATAGGCTAATGATGATGATGATGATGATGATCTATTTCCTAGTAATCTAAGCCGTCACCAGAAGGCAGAAGGCCCAGAATGCTGGTAGCATAACCACGGATGACGATGCGAATTCTTGACCGAAATAAAAGCCATACCTTTGGACTTTTATCTGAATAAGTTTTTATACCAGTGGGTAGGTAGCATAGTAGGGCCGTGTAGGAAACATGAACATGTCGTGACAAGTACATACAAACACGGTACCTAATCATGCACGCTCACCGATCGACATGGAATTCGCAATTTAGATCCATTGTGGATTGTCGCGAATGCGCTGATTTATGCCCGGGAGAGGGGGTTTTTATCCTACGCGATGTTGACTCGTTTGTTTTGTCGGGTAAAACCTATTCAAATTTCCGATCCAAATAGTGTCGTAATAAGTCTGTTTTAATGTAGGTTTTCTATTTGGTAGGTATGTTATATTTGTTTTTGTGTACTGAACTTATCTGTACTAATTATTAATAGGCAGATTTGATTGTTTGGTTTAAAAAGGCTCTGAAACTACTGGACTGATTTGAAAAATTATTTCACCATTTTATCCTACATTATCACTGATGAACTTAGGCTTTAGAGTATTTTCATAAAAGTCAAAATCAAAAATCAAAATCAAGATCAAAGTGCTTTATTTTCTTAAGACCTTACAGGACTCTTGGACACGAACACTTTAATTTAATGCAACCTTATGTATTGGCTGTTAAAATTGTTGAAATCGTTGTTAATTAGCCTTGCGAAGCCGTGGCGGAACGCGTACCTATCAATAAATTCTATAGCATGTTGGCCGAGTCATGAGACTGGCCAATTTATCAATAAAGTCTTTTTTTTTTCTTCAGTTTGACTGACTGTTAGAAGATTCTAAAAGCGAGGCAAGCTCGCTTAGACGCGGCTAATAATATGGATGTGTTATTTCTATTGATTTCAAACAAACACTTTTAATCAGACCGGAAATGCACAAATTTATTCTACAACGTATAAGATCGTATCGGCTAATACAAAAGTAGCTGTTTCTAAGACTCGCCACGTTTGCAATACAGATTATTGGGCAATAAGCACGTCCTATTTATACGTATAGCACATACGACAAAGTTATTTAAGTTGAAAGCGATGAAGTGATCCATCAAAGAGAATATTAACTCATCTATATGTAGGAATATATGCAGATAGTTCTCGAAGCTTCGTTGTAAATAATAAAATGCAGGCAGGAAAAATTTAATCCCCAGATTCCAGGTAACTACATTTTTCCTGGCTGCTCTTTTATATTACTATATTATTATATATTATAGTCTTTAGAAAGGAAAACAATAAACTTATACAATTATTATTCTAAATAATAATGAAAAAGAAAATCGTTTTCCTTCGCAATAGTCTCTACACCATCAGACATCGTCTTTGGGTGTATCATATTGTGCAACCGATGAAGATTGATACCCGCTATGTGTATATGTGCCTTTAAAATTAACTCTCATGTGTGTCAAAGGCCTCTATACTGTTGGCTAACGGCCCTATACGCATGCCTCCAAAAAGACCTGGTCACTATACGGCCCGTGATCATGGAAATGAAAAAATATACTAATGAAAAACGCATCACGTTCCTTCTGTCAGAACTATAAAAGAATTAGTTCAAAATCAGCTGAAGAATTAACATCATTACTAATTTCCTTTTAAAAACTTCTTGTATATCGCTGCTGAAAAATTGTACAAGAAGATTTCTAAAAATCTAGTATTTCGCAGAACGAATTCACGCCATCATAGAACGAAACTGCACTATAAATGTTAAATGCGTTGCGCTGCCTTCGTAAGGAGCTTAACAACAGGGTTGACTAAACGGGGGATGATTAAAACCACACACCCAACGCTCGCTAGAATTTTAATGCTACTTTTAAACACAGGTAGTGTATCTAGTACCTACTTTTCTAATGGGTCAGACAAGTTTTTATGCGGAAAGTAGCTTTTATTAAAAGATTTAATTGAGATTTATGCAAAAAGCTAGAAGCAACGTTTGCAACTTGCATGACTGTTAAGCCATAAATCAGCTAAAATATAGCTATACATTTATATGGCCGTGTGGTGCCGGCATAGAATTTCACCACCCCAACTTTTCCCGTGGGTGTCGTAAGAGGGGGAATGGGTAGCAGCGCCCTCTGCTGAACAACTCTACGGAACTGAAATCCCCAACTTGCATGCCCAGCGTGGGGATTATGGGCAATAACCCCCAAACGATAAATGAAACCATCTATAGCGATCGTTATGAGAGGCCTATGTCCAGCAGTGGACTGATATAGGCTGTTGAATATGTGATGTGACAGCTATACAGTGGGTTTTTGAGAAGGGCGGATGGCAAAGTCTGAGAACACGTGAGTTAGTAAAGTCAAGACGAGATAAAAATTAGATAGATAAAGATAAAAATTAAGTATTAGCAGATTTTTTCAAGTCATAGGTATTTTATTAGGACTTTCGTTATTATCTACATTTCTAGATGACTTGTAAGGTCTTTAAGCCTTTCCAGAATAGCAGGCGGCTTCGCGGCGTCGCGACGCCGCGATCGACGCGTCGATCGCGGCGCGAACTTTGGAAGGCCTCCACACTCGCGCGCGAACCACACGCGCGCCCGATTCTTTTTTCGCGGGACAAAAAACCGACAAGCTACAGGAAAGAGGCCTGAACGCGACACGATGCCGCAATGAATGTACGATTGGGATCCACACTCATAGTTCGCTGTTTCGCGCGAGTGTGTGGAGAGGATTTCTACGGGAACCACTCCACTGACAGCCGCATTTTTGGCTAATACTTACGTTCCGGTGATGGTAGATTTACCACGTAAACTAATAAATACATCGTTTTTATAGAATGATCAAAAATTTAAACTATGCCAACTACGACGACGACGACCTCTGTGGTGCAGCGAAAGTCCGCCTGCGACACAGTAGGTTACGAGTTCGATTCTCGCCTCGGGACTAATGTTTGTAAAACCCACAGATTTTTGTTCCGGATGTTCTGGTCGTTTTCTATATACAATTAAAAATAACTGTCTATGCAATATATTGTTTTATGTATATCAGTCAACTAATACCTAATACAACTAATACCCGTAACACAAGCCCTGCTTATCTTTGGGCTAGATTATGCTGGGTGAATTGTCCACTATTTATTTATTTATAACTTCAAAGAACAAGTCTGTTTATTGATAACTGTAGAAGTTAAAATCTGCGTCACAGAAGACAAAAACGACCTACTTCAAAAGTAAAGAGTGTAAAATCATACAAAAATTCAACTGCCGTTGTCATTTGTGGAACATACCCGCCATTGGTCATGAAAAGGCTGTGTTACGATTGTAGCGCGCTGCAAATGAGAAGCTTTTAATGCGAGCATTGTGCAGCTTGTCATTGTTTAGCAACACGGGGGTAGTCAGGCGGTGGGATGTTGTATGGTATCTGCGGTTGGAAAACATGCGTGGTATAAAAGCGATTAGAAATTTTACTGAGCGAGTAGGAAATTTTAGATTAGGTATAACATCAGTTCTAATTTAGCTCAGGTATCTCATTTGTAAAAACTATTCCATTCAATTTGGTTCTGTAATATTCTTTGTTAATAAAGGTTTTACCATGCAGTTCATTAATCATTTTTATTTAGAGATCGGAAGGTATTTGCGTTTTTATGTAAGTGGTGGAGATTACCACTTACAAAAACTGTATCCGAATTCAAACATAAAATATATATAGGTTGCTATTGCTACAGAATTTAAGACCCCTACTGGCTACAGTTGCTTGAAAGCTAGAAAGGTTTCTAAAAGTTTAACGACATTAACAGCAGTAACGGCTAACGACTCGTAGACGCTCTACGACTCTACGTGATTGTAGAGGTGCTACGCGGCATAGAGGCTCTACGAAGACAACAAAATAAAAAATGAGAGTTTTTGATTACGTAGGTTATGATAATGAAGATGATGCTCTGCCGAATTTTCGGCCACGATGGCTGGGGGCCATTCACTACACGTAGTTAACAGGTAAAAGTTCTTGAGTGAATATGGACTCACTTCACTACAAACCTAGATTTTTTATTCAGAATTTTATCAGTTAATATCATCGTTATTAATAGTTATTAAATTTCATTACGCAAATTATTACTTAACTTCATACAAATCGAACAATCAAAACCTATGGCAACAGTTCCAAGTTGAGTAGAATGCCGAAACATTTGGAAGACCTGTCTATTTCCTGACCAATTTCTAAGGTAACAGGGAAGTAGAGGCTGATTTTATTTATTCAGGACTCTTTGGTTAAAGTTTGATATAATAATCGAAATAGTTTGGTTTGAAGGGGAAAGTTTGAGTTTAGTTTGAACGAAACTACTTTTTCCAACCCCAAAGGAAATCCAGGGTATAAAATAATATTTTTTGTTATGTAAAAACTTTCTGGGTATTTCACTTCTTCACAAATAATTGACTACCTCTGTGGCGCGGTGGGCGAAGATCCGCCTGCGCCGCAGGAGGTTGCGGGTTCGACTCCCGCCTCGGGACAAATATTTGTATGATCTGCAGATATTTGTTCAGGGCGTTCTGGTCGTTTTCTATGTATAATAATATATATATATATATATATATCTATGTAACAATATTCTATTATGTATATCAGTCATCTAGTACCCATAACACAAGCTGCTTAGCTTGGGGCTAGACGATGCTGTGTAGATTGTCCGGCATTATTTATTTAATATTTATTTAATTGCCTCAGGAAGTCAGGGTTTGAATTCTACTAACGAATCTCTTTAGTATGAAAAAGTATCGTTGCAGAATCTTCATTAGACTAAAGAGACTAGTCCAGTGCTAATTGCACTAAGAGATTGGTAGAGTGACTTCAAGGTTGCCTAACAATTTTTGACACGCGTTCGATACCATTTATACATGTTTTGCATCAAACGGAAAATAAAATGTGTCATTCTGATGTTGATTTTATGATCTGATTAAGTTGGTGGAAATAGGTCCCTGAATGGTGTGTTTTTTAAAGGGAATTAAAGTGAATCCAGCACGCATACTCACAAACCAATCGATGCAATAGAAAAGCGCAGCACCTTTATTCACCATTGCACAACCAGACGCGTTACACAGATAGTACAAGACAGCGGCGTGGAATCGAACAACTGTATACGACACGTTGTGACGTCACACGGATTGGGCAGGAATCTCCTGTCACAGAGAACGAAATTGAAAGTACTTGACATCAATGAAAAGAGTGTTTGATACCGACGATTCAATTTCAAACAACATTCTGAAATTTGAATGTATCTAGAGCGTGTTTTGTTTTCTTTTTTTTAGTTTAACCTCTTTAGTGAACACAATCTACTCATAATTTACTGAGTCGCACTTCCACCAGATTATAGAGCCGACCTACACGTCCAACGGTATCACGGTAATCATCATCATCATCATCATCAGCCCACATCAGTTCACTGCTGGACATAGGCCTCCCCTAATGAGCGCCATAGCGCCCTGTCTTCAGCTTGTCTGATCCAGCATCAGCCAGTAGTCTTTCGCAGATCGTCATCCCACCTGTCCTACACTACGCTTACCAAGTAGCGGTCTCCATTCAAGAACACGTTTACCCCAGCGGTTGTCGGTTCTTCGCGAAATATGGCCGGCCCACTGCCACTTCAGTTTGCTAATATCACGGTAATATAAATATGCTATGTTACGTTACTCAGTTGTCGACATTGCAATTACCAAATTTGGCCCATTATATGCGGTCCTTCATTGATGTGATGATGCTGAAGATGCGGTGATGTTCATCGTGTAAACACGACACTATTCCTATAAGGGAATGTTCATTATCGTTGCCTCGATATTGGGTGACAAGTACAGGGACTTTTATATCACAGCGGGATGTAGGGTATTCAATACCGTTTATAAAAGGTTTTTGACACGTGCTTTTATTTATAGTTTCGGCGAGGCTCGGTCAATGGTCAATTACTATTTTATGAACATTCTTGCTCAACTTTTAATGGGTTTGGCCCAAATCATGGTACGTTACCGTTGCTTTTTATACGTCATCATCTAGGCTCAAAATAAGAACTAAAAAAAACATAGTTATATGTTAAAACTACCTGTTTACCACACTGGGCTAGCTTCTTTGTTTTTTAAAGTAAATGCAAATACAGAAAATGACTTCTTCATAGTTTATTGCTTTCTTACCGTCTTTTATTTCCTTGACTCTTCTTTCGATTCAGAGAACAAAAAGAAACCTAAGCAGATTTCAGTCTTTGATCTAGGCAGAACCTAATACCTTCCAGAAATTTTGAGAACCGATTCCGCGTCCGTCCCGTTAACCCTTAAACCCTCTTGACCCAGATGAGGTGTCCGTAATATGAACAATGACATTACAGGCTATCTCATACGGATAGAACAGTTTAACTACCTGCTAGGATATTAGTTTTACGTGCTTTGAAGTGACTGGGACGAGGTTTTGTCTTATCTTGTGTTAGCAGGTGAAATTGAAAACGCTTGGTACATATGAATTTTAAATGTAGTGTGGCTATTTTCGACAGTTGTCAGTGGCAACATTAATGTTGCCTGCGGGATTCGCATTTTTTTTAAACTCTTAAGGAATTTTTCAGTATTAGTATTTTAAAACGGTAGTACTAACAAAAATGCATTCTGGAATTAAACTGCCAATCCTAAAAAATAAGTAAGTTTCGTTCTAAGAGCTTCTCTAAATTAGTGCTTAGAATTGAACCATTCTACCAACTTTAAAGATGAACCGAGGGAACTCGGTAGAGTGGCTCAAGTCTTAGCTATCTGCGGTATGCTTTTATACCTACTTAGGTAAAAAACTGATGCAGTGGGGTTTTCGTGAGCGACTCAAAAATTCAAAGACATGTACTTTTTAAAGATGGGATGGGATAAACTGGACGCAATGAAAAGATCGTGCAAATGGTTCAAATGTGGGAATGAAGTACTAGGTATAAAATGATTAGAGTTATTTGAAACTCGCTATGCCCGCTACTAGGCCACAAAAAAAATGTGTAAGTAACTATATTTTAAAGGACAACGCTTCTACAATAAAGGGAGTTGGAAAAGTTATCATGATAAATTCAAACAAATTGACTTAGATACTTTGAACTATCAGATTATCTAGCTAGACGATAAAAAAAACTTGACGGGTTTTTCGAAACTTAAAAAGATAGAAGTGAACAAAGAATCAAAGTGACCACTTCATTTCCTATGCGGTTCCCTAACTTTTTGAAAATATTCTATAGCCCGATATAAACTATGATCAGGAAAAAAATAGAATTGTAATGGTGAGAGAATTTTTCAAATCGGTCCAAAAGTTTCGGAGCCTATTAAATTCAAACAAACAATCAAATTTTTCCCCTTTATAATATGAGTATTGATATAGATAACTATACCATTACCACCTGCTAAAACCTCACACCAAGTTTTTATTTGTTCTGAGACCAAAACCGACTTAAGGGCGCATACAACCTCAACTCTGTGCGAAAAGGCTAGACATATGATTTTGCGTTCATAAGAGCGGGACAGGGCATTGCAACGCAAGTCCAAAAATCACCGAAAATCAAGTTTTAGCTTATTATCTATTAATTAGGACATTATTTGAAAAAACCGAAACATATAACATTTTTATTATACTTAATTCTATTACCACGCTTATTGTCAAGATCTGAACTTCTGTATTTATTGGAGTGATTAGATCTCTTCCCCGAAATCGTTAATTCCGCGTAGCAAATTTTCCATTCGCATTTTTCCCCACTCGGACTTTTACCCATTCTCCTTTTTTATCATTCATAAATAATTCCAATGTCAAAATTTCCTAATAGCGTACTTTTCCGATCCTCTTGTTTATCATTCGCGAATATTACCAAAATCATAATTTCCTTATAGCGTATTATATAATAATCATAATTTCCTAATAGCGTATTATCCATTTTACCTTAACCTTCTTCTTTACCTATATGCTTAATTTTCAAGTTTTCTAGCTGAATGCATACTTATGATTTATTACTTTAATTTATAAAAATGAGTTTAAAAAAAATATAGACAATGTATTATTTCGATAAAATTGTATTCTTATATACCTTTAAACCATAGAAAACACAACAAAAAAACCTTCCTATTATTTCACAAAATGAAGCAGTAACAGGCAGTTTCACGTCTTCGTTTGGCGAGCTATATGAATACTTAACTACTAAACTATTATTAAAAAAAAATAGATGGAAACATTTAGTTTCGGAAAAATATCGCGTAAGAAACCAAACTATTGCAAAAAGAAGCGAGTGGGAAACTTTTGCTCTGGAAAAAATATCGTTTATGAAATAGACATATTGTGATAAATGTCGCTTAGCCATAATTGAGAATGAGGAAGCAAGCGAATGAGAAAAAAAAGTGGCGGGTAAAAGTTCGAGTGGGGAAAAATGCGAATGGAAAGTTTGCTACGCGGAATTAACGATTTCGGGGAAAAGATCTAATCACTCATTTATTGAGAAATATAGGTTTTAGTAAAAATTTAGAGGTAACTTTGAGATTTTTTTCTATCGAGAAAATTTTATGGAATCGTATTTTTGAAACATATGATCGATAGATTAAGTCCTGAACTTTACCATATATCAATTTCAAAGTTAAATATTCAGTAGTTTAGACGATATGGACATCCGGCGGAGTTGAAAATTAGCAGTTTGAGGTAGAATACACCCTTAAAGTACTTCCCCAACACTCAATATATTTGTCACCTGGAACTATTTAGAACCCTGCGTGACGGTGAACATATTGCCTAGTTCATATGCGTCGTGCGTCGGTACCTCCCCAGAGCTTATAAGTAGGTACCTTTAAATAGCGTGTTTGAATGTTGTTAGAAATAATGTGCAGAACCCCGCGGTGTCGTTCAGGGCAGTTTCCGTCCGTTTGTTTTTCATTGACCAACAATAATTAAAATGTAAAAAATTTAAATAAATAATGGATGATATTCCAAACAGCATCATCAAGCCCAAACTTGTGTTATGGGTATTAGATAACTGATAACGAGATTACTTACATATTTAATACACTATGTGGGGGTCCTAGCTCCTACTCGTAGTGTTCTCCTCCACGTTCCTTTGGGGGTCCTAGCTCCTACTCGTAGGGTTCTCCTCCACGTTCCTTAGGCGAATTGAAACGACTTGTGGACTGTATTACTAGGTTTATTTTTCTTGTTTATTTATTACTTGCTGACTTGACTACTTGACTACTTGACTACACTTTTTCACTCAAATTGGCGCTACTTATATTAAAATACTTTGTCCCGCCACCGTAGGGGGTAGGGCGAGCAAGTTTTAACACATTTACATTAACAATATCTAATGATAAGACGTGCGAAAGAAAGACTGGGGTACAAATTAAACCCTTTCTAAAGGGCTACAAAGAGGGCTAATCGATCTTGATCTTCAGCTCCCGGCTCCGTCCGTCACAGTCTCCCCCCGGCGTAGATCCTCGCAGCCTTTATTCATCGGTAGGACAATGAGCCTTCTTACTGGTCGTCTGAAGATCCCTCCTTTAGTTCGCACCTCCACGCTTCGCACCACACCGTCAGGACCCGGAAATACGCGCTCGACCTGACCTCGGGGCCAAACATTTCGCGGTAGCGTTCCGTCTGCTATTATCGTGATATCACCTGGTTTGACATTCGTTTGGTTTCGCCTGGCGTCACCTCGCGGTGCTAAGGTCGGTAAATACTCTCTGATCCATCGCTCCCAGAACATATTAGCAAGTGCCTGAGCGGCGCGCCATGTTCGCCTGTCGTTTTTGTTGCATTGCCCCACGTAGGGCAGCTCCACCGAAGTTCCTAACAAGAAGTGATTGGGCGTTAGGGCCTCTTGGTCTTCTGCTTCTACTGGTACATGAGTTAGTGGCCTCGAATTGACGGTGTGCTCAATCTCGGTCATTAGAGTGGCAAGTTTTTCTTCTTTAGGCGCTCGTTCGTTGAGCGTCACTGCGAGAGCTCTTTTAACGGATTTGATCATCCTTTCCCAGGCTCCCCCTTGATTCGGTGCACCAGGATCGATGTACCTCCACTCGATTCGCTTCGTGAGTGCGTAATCCTTGAGGGCGGGGAGCCATTCCGCGAAAGCTCTGTTCAGTTCCGCGTCAGTTCCGTGGAAGTTCGTTCCGTTGTCGGACGCTATCAGGCAGGGCATTCCTCGACGCGCAGCCATTCGTCTTATTGCCATGATAGCTGAATCCACGTCTAGACTAGCTATTAGCTCCACGTGTATTGCTCTAGTTGATAGGCAAGTGAATAACATTCCCCATCTTTTCTCACGTCGTCTGCCAATCGTCACCCACATAGGGCCGAAACAGTCGACTCCGCAGCGTGAGAACGGTCTTGTGTGTGTACTAAGTCGTATCTGAGGCAGGTCACCTTTTACTGGCTTCTCTGGGTTGGCTCTCTTAATTTTACACCATACACACTCACGTAGCGCCGCTCGTACATTTGGTCGCAGGCGTAAAATCCAATAACGCTGACGGAGGTTGTTCACTATGTGCTCTCTCCCCATATGTCCGCTGCTCAAATGCTCTTGTCGGATTATTAGGCGCGTGATCGGGTGATTCCCATCTAAGATCGGAGGTTGTTTCATCTCGTCCGGAACCGTCGCAGCGTTAATTCTTCCGTTCAAACGGATTATCTTATCGTCTTTGTACACGGGATCAAGTCTATAGAGACGACTCGTGCGATCGACGGTCTGTCCTTTTGATAATCGCGTTAGTTCCTCGGCGAAAGTGTCGCTTTGCGAATCTCGGATCAGCAGGCGTTCGGCTTCTCGTATATGCTTCAAGCCAAGTCTCCTCGCCCGCTTTCTGCATTTGTCCCTCACGCTATGAGCCAGAAAGGGTGAACTACGGGCTCCAAAGATCGTAGACTCCATCACATACTTTTGTGGCGGAGCGGAGCGATCATCTCCTCACCACAGGAAGTGTTGAGCTACTTGATCCTCGTGTCTTATCTTTATTCGAAGAAACATCTCGCGTATATCAGCAGTGACCGCAACCGGCTTCATTCTGAAGCGAAACAATATGTCATGGAGTGACTGAAGTAAGTCCGGTCCATCTAAAAGCGCGTCATTAAGACAAGTTCCGTTTGAACGCGCGGCTGCATCAAATACCATTCGAACTTTATCTGGTTTGTTGGGATTCGTGACAGGAAAGTGCGGTAGGTACCATAACCGTTCTGTTTGCGGGTGGTCCTCGTTACTCTTGACCGCATACCCTTTCTCAAATAAATTTGTCACCTGCCCTGTGTAGGCGCTCTTGAACTCTGGCGATTTATCCATCTTGCGTTCTATGCCCTGCAACCTGCGTACGGCCATATCGTAGCTCGGTGGCATTTCTGAATGGTCGATCGCCCACGGTAATCCCACCTCAAAACAATCTTTCTTTCGTTTGACTGTTCGTTCAAATATTTCTTTAGCGCGCTCCTCATTAGGGTTAGGTTTCCTCTTGGCTGAGACTCCGAGAGCGTCTATTTCGAAATGCGCCTTTACGAGTTCGTTCAACTCGTCATCCCTGTCTGGAATGCCTTGAGGAGTACGCACGTGACATATAACTTCAGCGTCTCTTTCAATCGTTCTTAGAGGGGCGCTTCCATGGATTATCCAACCCAACTCCGTAAGCGAGGCAGCTGGTTGGTTTCGTTTAGCTGTTAGCAGCTTCCGTGTTACTATAAGATGCCAGTTGTCGGCGCCGATAAGTATTCGTGGTTTTACGTTCAAGTAACAGACGGCCTTCGGGTTAAGTTCCCGTAAGTGGGGTAGTTGGAGAAGCTCTATTCCAACCGAATGACTTCCCAGAGTCAGGTTCTTCACCGTCCTGGCTTTTATCTGATGAAAGTTCTCCTGACTCTGTCCTCGCACTCCGAATGTTACGATCTGGCTTTCGGGTTCACGTTGACTTGATGTGGCTCCCACGATATTCAACGCTCTCACTGGTCCTCTCATTCCTAACAGCGAGGCGATCTCCTCGTCGACCAGTGTTATCGTTGACCCCTCGTCAAGTAATGCGTGAGTATTCAGTTCTTTGCCGTTTTGACCTCGGACAGTTATTGGACAGACCTTTAACAATATTTGCAATTCTTCCTCAGGTGCCCTCGCTGCTGCTGTAAGGGCAGACTCTTCGATATTGTGTGAGGGCGTTTCCCTTCGGTTCTCTGGCGAGTGCAGCAACGCATGATGCGATTGAGTGCATTCATCAATCCCACATCTCTTGCTCTTGCATCGGAAACGTCTGTGTTTACTATTAAGACAACGAAAACAGACTCGTGCCTCTCGCGCCCATGACCATCGTTCGGTTACGGTCAGGGCCGCTAGCTTCCGGCACAGTGGCGTTCGGTGCTCACCGCCGCAGCAGAGATATTTATCTTCCTTAGTCTTTGCGTTGTCCTTTTCTTCAGTTGTAGCAAGAACGGTTCTGCGGTTTCGTTCATTCGCAGGGTTCCGCTCTTCAGTGCGTTTTGCACTTCCCTCGTTCGGCCGCAAACTATGTCCGCGAGCGGCCGAGTATGCATTACGTACGGCGCGATCTGCCTCCCTCATGAGGAATTTAGATAGAGTTACGATTTCCGCTTCCCTTCGATCTCCGAATTCCTCGGCATAGTCGCACCATCTTGCCTTCATATGTGGAGTCAGTTTTTCTGTAACTTGACGCGCTAGCATGGGATTCTGTAGATATCCTCGTTCGTCTAGGCTTGTGATTACTGCCACTATATTTTGAAGCTTGATTGCGAAACCATTCAACTCTGTTACGGTTGTTCCTAAACGTGGCATTCTTCTAATATCCTCAATAGCATCGTCTATTATCATCTCTGGACGTCCGTAAACTTGTTCAAGAGTGTTCATGATTACAGATGGATCAGTCGCTGTGAACAACAGTGCTGACACCGTAGCTCGTGCCTCGCCTCGCAGGCACGTTCTCAGTCTAGCTAGATTCTCCGCCGGTGACAGTTTGAAAAGCTTCGTAGAGTCTCGCATAGCTGCTCTGAACGGTAGCCATTCTTTGGCTCCACCGTTGAAGATGGGTAGTTCGTGCATCTGTCTCGTAGGTGGTCTGTTTGATGCCATTCTTTCTAACGCTATTGTCAGTCTATCGAATGCGTTTTCATCTCTATGTTGTTCTGGCAAAGGGGATCTCTGTCGTCTTGATTCAAATGTAGTTTGGTTTGCTGTGGGTCGTCGTGGAGCAGTTCGTTCCTCTGAAGCAGAGCGGATCCTAATACCTTCATCCGTTTCTATTGGATCGTATCCTCTCTGCTCCCCCCGTAGGCGATGCTTCTTGAGCCACTCACTAACGTGTCTCTCTGCAGTACCATTCTCTTCTCTAGTAACGCTAACTGCATCGGTTTCTTCACGTATTCCGGCGACTTCTGCGGCTAATCTCTTTTTGATAAGATTTTCTTGAATTCGAAGTTCTTTTCGGCGTATTTCCGCGAGCCGTTCTTCTGCTTCAAGTTCCGCTTTACGGATACGCAGCGCGATGCTAACGTTCGATTGCTGCGAGAGCGCTGATTGGGCGCGACTATTTGGTAGTCTTTGAGGTTCGATAGTGCTTAGCTCGGCTATGTCCCGCGCAGTATTGGCACGAGCGTTGCCATTTACGGCGCGGTTGGTAGTCACGTCAGCAGTAGTATCACCAGCGATTCGTGCTTCAGGCGCGGATGGCCCGGGTCCTGCCCCTGTTTCGGGGTTCGATACGGGTGGTGCGTCGGGGTGCGTACTGTCTGATGGTGATGCGGGGTAGTCCTGGTATACCCTCAGCGCGGCAGTCCTTGTCCTCGTAGCTGGCGGGCTTCTTGTGGTCATCTTCTTCGGCACTTGAACGCCCCTAGCGGTCCCTATCGGTCCCTATCGGTCCCTATCAGTCCGTCAGGAGGTGCCGCCAAAAGGCTGACGTTTGCTCCTTCGGGTATGGATACGTTGGGATGGGGAGGGGGGTTCCTCCCAGCAGAGGGGAACACGCAATCACGGGATGCTCGGGAATCGGCTGGAATGTCCGACCCCTTAGGCGTGTGCCTACAGTCCGGCGCCCGTGTTGCGTGTCCCTTACCGGCGAGGAGTGCACTTCAGCCCGCGCCGTCCTTGCGCTCTTGTTGGACTGGTGGTGCCGCACAAACACCACACCACCCGAAGGCGTTTACCCGTTGGCCACTTCGTAATAACACCGCAAGGTATCCGTGAGCCAGCGGGCCGCGATAACGCGTGTCTTCGGTCGTAGCACCGTTCGGTGATCTTCAGGCACCCCGTGCCCCTGGCGCTGGTCTTGACAACGATGCACGCTGCCCCGTTCGGGGTTTTTCGAGCACCCAGTGCTACCGTCGTACGATGCACGGCGCCCCGTTCGGGGTTCTTCAGGCACCCCGTGCCCCTGGCGCTGGTCTTGACAACGATGCACGCTGCCCCGTTCGGGGTTCTTCGAGCGCCCAGTGCGCCCCGACGAATGATGCACGTTGCGCCGGTTGGCGGCTCCTTTCCTCGGGTACTCCCGCTACCTCGGCTTTATGCGAACCGGGGAAGTCGGGGTCACGTGACCGCCCTTGTGGTTGGGGTCGATCACGATAGTCAACCCGGTACCGCTCTTCTTGTCGACGATGGCTTCTCAGATCCGGCTTCGGAGGACCAAAACTTGTGGGGGTCCTAGCTCCTACTCGTAGTGTTCTCCTCCACGTTCCTTTGGGGGTCCTAGCTCCTACTCGTAGGGTTCTCCTCCACGTTCCTTAGGCGAATTGAAACGACTTGTGGACTGTATTACTAGGTTTATTTTTCTTGTTTATTTATTACTTGCTGACTTGACTACTTGACTACTTGACTACACTTTTTCACTCAAATTGGCGCTACTTATATTAAAATACTTTGTCCCGCCACCGTAGGGGGTAGGGCGAGCAAGTTTTAACACATTTACATTAACAATATCTAATGATAAGACGTGCGAAAGAAAGACTGGGGTACAAATTAAACCCATTCTAAAGGGCTACAAAGAGGGCTAATCGATCTTGATCTTCAGCTCCCGGCTCCGTCCGTCACACACTACATATATAGACATTTTGAGTATATACAGAAAATTCCCAGAAACCCCTCAGTAAATATTTGCGGATCGTACAAATATTTGCTCTGAGCGTGAATCTAACCTTAACGTCGCAGGCGGACCTTCGCCCAGTGTGCCACAGAGGTCGTCAAAATATCTAAGATCTATAGAAGAATTTGCTATTTTCATTTATTAGTTTATCGGAAACGTTTTCTTAGAATTAATAGGTACTTGTCAGGGTATCCCACGATCCTAATTTATCGACGAATCATTTTTTATCTACAGACCTATTTCTTCGCAGTGTTTTTTGATGTATACAACTTTTTCCGTCACATTTTCACAACTGGGGTACTTATTAAGTTTAGCTTCTAACTTTGGCCACGACAAGCCAGTCTCAACTTGCGACTCTAGACACTATTGTAGTGTACAATTAGTGTGCTCAAACACAGATGCAAAGTCGTGGAAGGCAGCTGACCAACACAACGGGGTAAAGATCATAACAGCCTGACCAGTGTACACTTTAACTTGCATTAGTAAATAACTGAATGCGATCCAATGTTGCTCTTACCTTTTCATTTAAGCGGGAAGTTAGCGTCAAACTTTCTATGAAAAATTATTTTCATGATGCGAGCAGAAGTTTGTTGTATTTTTGGTACGAAATAAGTTTTAGTTGTTTATTTGGACCTCATGGGAGTGGGGAGAAGTTTATCATTAAATTATATACGTATTTAAAGAATCGGATTCTAACTGAACAGGCCAGTATGAGGGATGACGTCATTCTCCTACCCTTGCTTTTAATACGTAGGTTATATCGGTTATGTTGGGTATCGTAGTTCCCAAACTGGTGGACTAATTCTCTTTATTTTTAATGAAAGGTGAAGTTGCCTTTCAAACTAAAATAAATTAAAATTTACTTATCGGGAATTATTTTGATGATGTTGGGTGTAATCGTTTTAATGTTGGGATGGATTTATTTTTCATATTAGTAGTGATAAAATGTACTTGTAGTAATAGGCGTTGTTTACGGTTGGTTATATTTCGTCATGCGAGTTTTTTAATGAATTGAACAGTCTAACTGAACGAATTTAGTTTATTTCATATATCCGAAAAGCGTGTTAAAAAAATCAATTCAACCTAATAAATCGAATGTGTAAGAAAACGCTACTCGTGTGTATTACATATTTAAAGGTATATTACAATGAAGGCTTTTCAAAGTAATCTTTAAAAAACTACACGCTTTTTATTTTGACACTAGGTATCTAGGTCATCAAGGTCGCTATTATAAATAGGTAAATTATAAATATACTGAGCATCGCATTATTTATGACAAAATTACTGTTCATTTTGTTACTTCAGGCTTGTGAGCTCTCTGATGGTGTAGACTTTGCTCAAGTCAACGTTTTACTTTGTAGTTTAGTTTATCCTAGGTGTTACGATGGAAACAATCCTAATCCCTTAAACAATGGAGATTCAAGTATACGTATAAATGCACCACTCCCATTTCCCCACAGATCAGCACGCGTCGGCAAGACCTCCCTGGTCTCCCGTTTCCTGGGCACCAAGTTTGAAGACAGCTACACGCCGACCATCGAGGACTTCCACCGGAAGCTGTACAGGATCCGCGGAGAGGTCTACCAGCTGGATCTATTGGATACTTCTGGGAACCATCCATTTCCGGCGATGAGGAGATTATCGTTTCTTACGGGTGAGTGGTATAAAATAGCTTATATTTTTTACGGTAGGTAAGCAGAGCCTTATGTCTTAAAATAAGTTAAAATAAGTGTAATTAAATAAAAATATTTATCAAGAGACTAGAGTTCTCTTAGATGTTATTATCATCAAATAAACACGCCTTATGATGTGGCAATAAGTGTCATAATTGTTTCTGTAATAGCTAGTGATCTATGACAGTACGCAATCAGCACATCGGCGTCGCTGTTTTGTGTTCTGTATGACGCTAGTGAGGTAAGCAGTACACGCGCGATCCACCAATAAATAAATAAATATAAATAAATAATGCTGGACAATCCACACAGCATCATCTAGCCCCAAGCTAAGCAGAGCTTGTGTTAGGGTACTAGATGACTGATATACATAATACAATATTATTAAATAGATAGATATTTTTTATTATACATAGGAAACAACCAGAACCCCTGAACAAATATCTGCAGATCATACAAATATTAGTCCCGAGGCGGGAATCGAACCCGCAACCTCCTGCGTCGCAGGCGGACCTTCGCCAACCGCGCCACAGAGGTCGTCAATCACGTCACCAATCACGAGCATAAAGCATAAAAATGGCTGAAGTGAAGAGGTTCTAACTTCATGTTAGCGAATCTACATCAGCACATTAATTTATACATTCAGTCCTATTTTATCCACAGCAGAACTTTCCTAAACGGTTAAGTTTTAGTAATAGAAAAAAATGTGTTATTGGAATACCAAAAGGTGTCAATGGCGCTAAGACGCGATAATCTTGTCATAGAGTGGCGATAGAGTTTGAGAAATTTCGCCCCTCACAGTTTAAATCGCCGTGTATAGTGAGATGGCTTAAAAGAACTACCCATCCTGGAGGGCAAAGGCCTAAAGGCGCGTTGACCTCTGGGCCACAGTAGTGTTTCTTTATTTTCGAAAATTTCACATGTAGAAAAAGGAATAAATCCACGGTTTCTTGTGTTGAATGGAGCTATTTACGTACTTGATAGAAGGCTCAAAAGCTGTTTGATCCATTGAACCTCTTATACAATAGTCCCCGAGTAAGTCAATAAGTGTACGCAAAGGCGAATACGGACCGTGTGGTGCTGGCATAGAATTTCCCCACCCCAACTCTTCCCGTGGGTGTCGTAAGAGGCGACTAAGGGAAACACACCGGGGGGCGGGCAGCAGCGCCTTCTGCAGAACAACTACACCGAACTGCGATCCCCAACCCGCATGCCCAGCGTGGGGATTATGGGCAATAACCCCCAAATAATGATGCCATCTATGGCGCTCATTAGGGGAGGCCTATGTCCAGCAGTGAACTATTATAGGCTGGTGATGATGATGTTGTTGTTGAAAGGCGAATAGATCGCCGTAAACATCATCATCTTGCATTCGAGTCAGTCAATAAATTACGTATACCCGAAGCGTGGAACATTTTTTTATTCGGCGAGGATTTTTTTTTACGAATAAACTGGTCTGGGGGAACAGAAGTTCCCCCCCCCCTACCCCCAGACCAAAAACAAATCAAGCCTTATTCTGAGCCAAAAAACGCGTTAGTCAATTTGTCCTTCCTTTTATTTCTGATACTATGTTATATTAAAATATTCCTTATGATGAAGCCTTTCGATTGGTATATAAACAGCATCATCAACATCACCAGCCTATAATAGTCCACTGCTGGACATAGGCCTCCCCTAATGAGCGCCATAGATGGCATCATTATGTGGGGGTTATTGCCCATAATCCCCACGCTGGGCATACGGGTTGGGGATCGCAGTTCGGTGTAGTTGTTCTGCAGAAGGCGCTGCTGCCCGCTCCCCGGTGTGTTTCCCTTAGTCGCCTCTTACGACACCCACGGGAAGAGTTGGGGTGGTGAAATTCTATGCCGGCACCACACGGCAGGTATATAAAGCTGCAGTGTAATTATTTTTCTCGTGTTGTGGGTTCGAATCCCGGTTCAAGCAAAGTAACTATTTAAAAATCTATAAATGCAGTTTAATTTGTTTTTTAAATTAAAATAATGTCTTCTTTCAGTAAAATGTTTCGTCTACAATATTTAAGGTACTTTCCCTCCATGTATACAGGGCATAGAACCTTTAAAGGAGGTAAATTTTATAAGAAGAAAGTTGAATGCATTAGGTACCTAGTTTATTTTAACTTATCTTGTTCGTACAGTACCGATTTGAACCCAACACCGTTTTATGCCCTCACACAACCGTCCCCAGAATAAGCTGAAGCTTTACAGCTCGCAGTACTAAAAGCAACACTAAAGGCAGCAGAGAGCCCTTTCAGACTCATCTGGAGTTAGTGCGGCGACCTAATTACAAGTCAAAACGTTAGTCCTACACAGGTTTTACTGAAAGAGAAATTGGTTGTAGGAACGGTAATAAGATGCCTTTATTCGGTCGTAATTGAAACAGCAGTAGTGCTTCTACGTACATCTTTGATGAAAACTTGCTGATACGTGAGTGGCAGTATTTATAATTTTAAATTTAGAAATTGACTTTTTTCTACATATAAAACCTAAAAATTTCAAAAACTGCCTTGAAATGTATAAACTGATACCATAATAAATAAATTACAATGATCTAACTAAATAAAAAAAACCACTAGTATTTACAATTGAGCTAACTGCAGACTGTTGCGAACAAACTACAGGTAGCTCAACTGATCCATATCAATACCAGTTGGAAGTGTACCCAAGATGCTGGCTGCATTGCCACGTTGTATGGCAATGCTGATGCGCTGTGCCAATATTGACCAGCTCTCGGGTCACACGTCGCTTCGACCAGACGCTCTGATAATTTTTTGAAGATAATACCATAATTGACCTTGTATATTATATATCATGTGTAGGTAAAACGTATCGATATTTATTTTAAATTAAATTTCACGTTCATCTATACTAATAATATACTATAATATTATAAAGAGGAAAGATTTGATTGTTTGTTTGTTTGTATGTTTGTTTGTTTGTTTGAATTGAATAGGCTCCGAAACTACTGGACCGAGTTAAAAAATTCTTTCACCATTAGAATCCTTAATTTTCCGTGATGAACATAGGCTATATAATATTTTCAAAAAAGTTAGGGATCCGCATGAAAAATTCAATAATTGAACCGTGGGCAGTATATTCAACCTCTTTTTCTATTATGGCGCGTCAGAATAGAAAAAGAGGTTGTATAGCGCACGGTGGGTGCTTGCTTTTTCTCTACGGCCAGTGTCAGTTTTGGAATGTCGAGTCAATCTCAAAAACCCCATGCTGTTAAAAAAAGTAAAGATCCGTATGAAAACTGTGAAACCCATCGTTTTAGTGTGTATAATTTCTGAAATTTTTGTTTAATACCCGTGCGAAGCCGGGGCGGGCCGCTAGTCATACATAAAGCGAGACGTGAGAGAGTTTTTATTATATTCTGTTAATGATTAAAAATAAGTATTTTATTTACTTGTATCAAAAATAATTATGGTTACTTCGGAAGAGTTCGGAAGTCAAAAGTAGGTACTAAATTTGCTGTGTGCATTTTGGAAAACTTTTTGAAAAAGCTATCGCAAACTCTGCAAAATTAAATCGGTAGTTGCATAAAATGATTTATAGTATTATAATATACAAATAATAATTTATCTTATTTCGAACTAGAATCTAATACAATATGGAAGGTTTCATTACCAACTAATTGAGTAAAAAGACATTGTTATAGAAAAAGAAAAAACGAACATGTGCTCATGAAATTCAAATAGGTAACCAAAACTTTTATAAGTTTTATTGATTAACAGAGACTTGCACCTTCTTAATAAGGTCATCATTATAAGTATTATGACAACTCATTCATTCTCATGATAATAATATCATTAGAATGGATAAGTGGTCATTATATTAAGGAAAATACCATAGTTCATCGTTCAACGTGGGATTCTAATGGCGAAAGAATTTTTCAAATCGGTACAGTAAATTCTGAGTCTATTCAAACAAACAAATCTCTCCTTTTATTTATCCTTACATCTTATATTAGTATAGAAGTATAAATATAGACATAGGCTACTTAAGTAGATGTTATCCTATCATCATATCCCAGGATAATCCTGTTAAACTTTTACTACGAAGTGGCTGACCGAGTTCGTTAGGGTTCGTCCAACTTTTAATATCATTACCGGGTTCTTCGTCTCTTTTATCACATTAAAAAATATGGTGAGACTGAATAATTTAAATGCTAGTTTATTTCTTTTGGGAAGGTCCGCCTGCGACGCAGGAGATTGTGGGTTCGATTCCCGCCTTGGGACAAATGTTGGTACCATCTTTAGATATTTGTTCCGGGTTGTCTGGTAACATAGAAATCGACCAGAACACCAATACATAGATAGATTTCATCTAGTACCTATACAAGCTCTGCTTATCTTTAAGTTAGATGATGTGGCAGCGTTCCCGAACCTCCCGATAAAACGGGAGATCTACTGATTTCTAAACCTATCTCCCGATCTACCGTAAAGCGATCAAGTTCTCCCATTTTTTTACCCACAAAAAAATATGAATGCATCCATTGAATTTTTAAATAAGCTTAGAACGCACTTTTAACAACACAAGCCGATGGCAGGGGATTTACCGGGCCGAACGAATTGTATGTTTGCTTGCACTTGTACGTCACTGAGCGTTGTGGTAAAATGAACAAATGAAATATTGTGATCTCTCTCTCTCGTACAAATTTTGTAGAGTGTAATGTAATCTGTTTCATATTGTAAACGAAGTAGATAGATGTATGATGTATGTAGACATCGCAATTAAGCAAACTGTGTTTTCATGTTGGTTTTATTTAAAGAAGATTTTAAAGTGCTGTTTAGAGGATTATGGTTCGCCAAAATTTCCCATTTTGGTAAAATTTGTTTTTGACATATTTACTCTACCTCATTCTTCGGCTAATGTAGAAAGGATTTTTTCAAGCATAAATTTATTGAAAACGAAGCAAAGAAACAGACTTTCATCTTCTTCAATTGAAGGCCTTTTACATACCAAACGCCATATGGACGGTGCTAGTTGCTTCGATTTTAATATTGACAAAAACATGTATATTAATATGTCAAAAGAACGTTGGTATGACAAAACTGATTGAATTTTCTTAATAAATCTGTACAAAAGAGCTTTATTTTTATTTTATTTACAACTTTGAAAAACTCTCGTTTTCTACCGATATTTTGTCCACATTTCTACCGTATTATTTTTCTTTGGTTTGGTAACACTGTGATGTGGTGTGTATTGTCAAGAATTATGATTTATACTTTTCATCATCATTCGATTTAAACACTCCTGTATCATCTATGAATGTCTGGATGTAAAGGAATCTAAAAGCTTACATACGTCGTACGTCTGAATAGACCAGCCATTAATTAACACTTTGAATGCCGCTACTCATCTCAATGAAATACTATCTTGCACGTGTAGTTAGTTTACAGTCCACCTCATAATTAACACGTTGAATGTTATCTAGCAACGGTTACGTTAGAGGCTTCGCAATTTGCATGAAGCCCCGTAGAGGCAATTAACTGCAGTACAGTATCAACACAGTATACATGTGGACAGCATGGAAACTAAGCCTAGTTCATAAAATAAATACCTACGCTCCATTATAGCAATAGGGTTGTAACTTTTCTTGTTAGCGGGCGCGCGCAGACAGTGCAGCGCAGGCGGCGCGTGGGTAACGCTCATGAGCGGCTGTAAACCGTACCGTGTTTCAATCCGAAAATGCGAGTGATTCCTACCTAATAATTAAAAAAAAACATTTCTTAATATCTTTATTCTTAATTATTACGAATGATTCACCCTTAGAGCTCTCGTAGATGCGCATGTTTATGTGAGTGAGCCGTTTCGAGCGTTCGTAGGTAGTTTCCATACTGTCTACCTATATGTATACTGTGGTATCAACGTGGTTTGTGTCCATGCTCTCGAAAGTGATTGAAAATCAGGGTAAATGTTGTCGTAACTGTCTTATGCATCTTCGACGACCTCTGTGGCGCGGTAGGTGAAGGTCTGGGAGTTGCGGGTTCGATCCCGCCTCGGGACAAATATTGCAAATCAAGGTAAATATCTCGATATGGATTAAGTTTACCTCGAGAAAGGCTTAACCGATCCGGCTACTTTTGGACTTGAAATATTTTTTTAATAATTTCAATGTTTCCCCTGAAGGTGGAGCTAACGGCGCCATAGTCCAAGAGTCGCAAAGATTTTCAACTAGGCGTACTTACTTAATTTCGTGTTTAGCGGTCAGCGCACTCCCGTTTAGTCCCGGCGAAAAAAAAATATTTTGGTATATTATTTACATAATATCTTTCGTATTTCTTTAATATCAGGAGAATGCTTGTCTTCCACCTTAGTAGTAAATAATAAAAAAGGGAGACATTTTGAAAACATTGAGAGGAAAATACTAAAAATATCAATTTTATTTTCCATTACAAACTGATAGATGTAAGTTACAGGAAGTTCAGGAATAAATAACAAAATCTGGCGCCCTAATACCTATTACACTAACTAGTTTTATTCGCGACCAAAATAGTTTGCCTTCCCTATCTAGTATATGCAGAAATACTACGAACTAATAGAAGTGCTTGAGGCGTTCATGTAATTTAGGGGATTACCTTAACTATTAACTGGGTAATTTGATGTCAGAAGTTACTGCGAGAAGCCTTAGGCGCATTCGGCATAGCATCGGACAAGACTGCATCCACGATGCAGTCTTGTCCGAGGGGTATTATACCTATGTACTGAATAAATAATGTTGGACAATGCGCACTGAATCATTTAGCACCAAGTTATGCAGAGCTTGTGTTATGGGTACTAGACCGACTGATATAATAGTAGTAATAAGTAGTAGTAAAAACGTTGATGCTGATGATGCTAGGAACCTTGTCATCGAAGGGTGCTGGTGTTTAAAAGATAACCGATAGATTTTAGTTGCTTTACTACATAGAAAATACCGACAACACCGGAAAAAAATATTTTCAGGTCGTACAAACATTTGTCCCAAGGTGGGAAGTGAACCTTTAGCCTCTTTCGTCACATCATCTTCGACCATCGCACTAGAACAAACAATTTAGCTAACTGCAGGCTGTTGTAAATCTTCTACTCAACTGATCCATAAAAATACCAGTTTGAAGCGTACCCAAGACGCTACCTGTACTGTAGTTTGCACCCTAACTTCCGCTGCTTAGATTTTATTCATCCGATACAGTAAAAAGATCCTTACTAAGAACTGCGTCATAAATAAAGAATGATGGCAAGAATTATGACCCATTTTGTGCACCGATCGCTAGGGTATCAATCGGTAGCCCTAAAAATTCTGAATAAAACTGCATATTTAGTTTTTCCATAATTTTTGCAGGAAAAATTAAATTATTTTTTGAAAATATGGTTAGTTATGGGTTATGGAAGGGTGATAACCGCCATTTTAATTTTGACGTTGACATTGCATGCTTACTTGACATCAATCAAAACTCACAATTGTCAAGCGGTTTACAAACCAAAACAAACAAACTCCGAAAAAGAGGCAATTTTTGTTTTGATTTTGTAGATTAAAGAAAATAATACCACAGTACCACTACTTTCTTGTAGATTTTGTTGTGATTTCGGTAAAAGTATTTATTTTATAGAGATATTTTCGTTGGCATTATGATGATCTTTATTTATACTTAAATGAATCTTAGGTAAGCAAATCGACTGAATTAACACCATTATACAGTGTTACGCTTGCATTTGTACTCTTTTTAGGATGTCTACCTAATACTAAACTTACAATATTATTATAAAATAACCAACAACAACGTCAGTTTGATCTGTGCAAATATGAAAATAAGGTGAAATATCCAAATGACACTCTTTTTGTGGCCGGTACAGGCCGGCAACAGGTAAATTCCTACTACTATGTTTGATTCCGAAGGTATTGAAGCTACCCGGTCAACTTACTCTTATAGTTTTTATCATGTTTTTATCTAACTTTGCTGTACTTACCTACTTATGTAGGTAAGATAAACTGTATTGAAGTCCTGCAAAATGTGAAAATAATGATCAATCAGGTCAGGTTAGTTATTGCATGCCGAATAGGGTTTTGTAGCTTGTTTGATGCCATATAATTAACGGCTAAAAGAACAATAGAATTGTTGTTTCAGTTTCCCTATTGTTGCCAATAACTCCCCTTATTCAATAGATGAATTAGCAAGTTAACTTCACACAGAACAAGACATCTCCCATTATAATGTAAAATAATTTGAGGTAAGTAAACATAAGATTCCAGGATGCTGCATAGACTAGGTAATCTAAACTAAATAATATAAGTATAAGTAGCATCCTGCAATTTCATTTTGTGAAAACAACTGTATATATCATAGTTATCAATTATCATACTAATACTGTAACCTAGAGACTAATACTATATTTCTATAATCATTGCAGCCTTAAAGCTTCTCCGTTAGAAAACCCTGGTTTCTAAGAAATAAATATAGGGAAAGTTTCTTTTTGTTTAAAGACAGATGTTTTACTTGTTTTATGCTTCAAGTATCACAGAACTATTGATATTTTTGAATAGATACTTCTAACTAAGACTTGTTTTTTATTTTCATCTAAGACAGAAATGCATTTTATTCTGTCTCCACTTCTTTTGAACTAGGTTGAGTTAGTGGGTTTAACAATACCTAGCCAGTCCATATCACTATACAACTATGAGCATTTGCTCTGCCAAATAGGATGCTGTGTCAGAGAATATATGGAATCTGCCGTCCATATGCTGAGTGATGTGATGTCAGATTTTGTTTACTATCTCTCAACTATTATACATACCGCAAGCTGTGGAAAGAAAATGGGAGACCTATGCCTAGCTATGAAAAACTTATTGTATAATTATATATTTTCAGGATATATAAAAATATAGCCTGAAAAAACTAAAATATGCACCAGTTTTTATTGTCCATAACAGAATTGTTAAAAAATTATATTCTGTAAGAAGGTTCATAATATCAGTGCCTAGCTACTAGACAGGACCTGCAGTGTCCAAGAGTCCTATAAGGTCTAAAGGAAATAAAGCACTTTGATTTTGAGTTGTTCATTATTATTAACCCATTCACTGCTTAACCTAGCTGGTGCAAGATAAAACCTACAGTGGTAATTATTCAACATGTTGCAGCCCCTGCTAAGTATATTAAGTAGGTACTATATGAGGTAATAATGGATAAGAAGGTTTCAAACAACCTATTAGGTTGACAATATGTGTAGGTAATAGAAGAGGGTATCAGGGCGAGGTACATAATATACCTTCTATACATTATATATATGTTAGTTCGAACATGTAGGGGACTGGTTCTTGGTACGAACAAGCCGGTGTGCATCTTAGTTACTTTAGGATAGGCTCGATCGGCTTGATCCAAAAAAAATCATCAGGAACTTTGGCTGAATGACTGTCTGGGCCGATTGTTTTACAGCGATTCATGTTTTTTATTCATCCAATGAATTCGTATACAAATAATAAGTTGAGTAAGTAAAGGGTTGCGAGCCATAAGCAAAGTGGTTGAATTTGGCGCCATACCTAATAAATATTGCCTTCAATAAAATTAATATTCTATAAATTAAAATGACATTAGCGTTGTATTCGGAACATCCTCCTATATTAATCTACATACCTACTGAGGAGGAGCGAGACTAACAAAGGAGGTTAGTTTTTACTTAAAGTTAGGGTGCTGATACCAACCTCTAGAATTTAAACCTTTTTCGTCACCCTGCCGCCGCCATTTGTAACAATAGGATGCTATGGAACTAAAAACATTCTACCTATTTTCAAAAAAATATTAAATTTTTTCTGCAAAAATCAAAGAAAAACTAAAAATGCAGTGTTCCTCAAAATTTTGAGATGAATCGAATGGTATATTTTTTATCCTTGCTCAAATTTTTGGGACAAGCATGTATGGAAACTTGCCATTGTTCTTTTACCAACTTCATTTATTTCAAGGCGCTACTCACGCTTGACCAAAAACATACCAAAATATTTTTCTCCAAAAAAGAGCTGATGTTTCAAAAGAAAGTGCAACTGTATCTCCTCAGTCCTCTCGTTATGGGTGCCCCCGTAACTTTACCAGTAAAAAAGAAACACTCCTTAGGGGAATTAATATACAGGAAATATCTGAAAGCAGTTTTACTTACTTTTAAAACTAAAATTAAGTCTCCTTTCAGCAAATCCTACAATATTTATCGTACTTTGTCTTCATGTCACAGTCTTGGGATGCCCTGTATAAGTATACTGTGACGTAAATTGTGACGTGTCCCTGTAAGGTGTAAAGATAATAAAGCACTTGATTTTGATATACCTATTCTATGTCTTCCTCTCTATCTGTCTCATTGTGAGAGCCACGTGGCGTAAAATATACAATTTGACAAGGTTCCGTCCTATTCGAATCGCCGCGCATTATGCCTGTGGTATGAGTCGATTGAACGAGCTCGAATATTGACGGCCTGAGAGAGGCCGTAAATATTTCTGCGAGTTAATACATAAATTAAACAATTTCACTTATTATTTGACTTCAAAATAATGAGTTATGCTTTGCGCAGTGAACTTGAATTTGGCATTTACCGATAGAGTTGGGACCACTTGAAGCATTTTTCTCGGAATACAATTTCCGATTCGATTATTGTCGTTTAAAGTCCACAGTTTCGGAAATAAAATTGAATCAAGCCACGAAATTAGAACAGTAAAGTAGAATATAAACTTACTATAGAATAGCAAGTTCTTAGTGTGACGGGTTTGTGCATTAATCTGAAGTTTTGCTTTCTAATGCAAAAAGGTCTGAGTCAACATTCTGTGGCGGTTGTAAGGTTAAGTACTACCTATAAATATTAAATTAGTTATCGTACATAATTAATTAGTTTTTACATATTCACTTAACGTGTACAAATGTGTTGTATAATGGGCACAAATCGGAAACCATAAGGACAAAAATGTCTTTGCCTTAATACACAGAAATTGATAACTGCGGATCGTAATGTAAGTCGTGCAATGCGTTGTAACAGTTACAAATTAGTATAAAATCAAAATCAAAATCAAAGTGCTTTATTTCCTTTAGACCTTACAGGACTCTTGGACACGTCACAAAATACAAGTTAAATAAGAAATAAAAATGGGAAATAAAGTGATCACTTTGATTAATTGTTCACTTCAATCTTTTTTAGGTAAAGTAAAGAAGCGAACAAGAAACCTTTACCTTGTTAGATTGTTAGTTTTAGAGTTGGAGCATAACTCGTCCCAAACTTTTTTGTCGTCTAGATAATCTGATATTTTATAGTAAGCTTTTTTACAAAGTATATTTTTGACAATCCGTTTGAATTTATTTATAGATAATTTTTGCAACTCACTTGGTATTTTGTTGTAGAAGCGTATACATTGCCCTTTAAAAGATACATTAATCTTACGTAGCCTAGTAGTGGGCACAGCCAGTTTGTTCTTATTTCTAGTATTTAAATTATGTATATCGCTATTTTTAATGAACTTATTGATATTTTTATGAGTGTACAACAAATTTTCATAAATATATTGACATGTTACTGTCATTATGTTTATTTCTTTGAATTTTTCACGCAAGGATTCTCTGGGACCCATATTATAGATTGCACGAATAGCCCTCTTCTGCAGCACAAATATGGTGTTAATATCTGCAGCGTTCCCCCACAGCAGTATGCCATAAGACATAATACTATGGAAGTAGCTGAAATAGACTAGTCTAGAAGTATCAACGTCTGTAAGATGACGGATTTTTTTGACTGCATACGCTGCAGAACTAAGTCTCTTCGATAGCTTATCTATGTGTGAGCCCCATTGAAGTTTACTATCTAAAGTTATTCCTAAAAATACAGTACTTTCTACTATTTCTAAAGATTCCTCTTTTACCTTTACATCGGCCTTAACTTGTTTTACATTGGGTAGAATAATATAATATAGTATAATGCATTCCGTTCCTTGTTGCTTTTAAACATATTGAATTGTCGCAAATATCTATCTTAGGTGTATTGTCGGACCACCTCCCTACCGAACTAATCGAAGTTGATATAGTGTTAAACGGTTTCTGGGAATTCGAAATGCAACTGAATTGAATAGGTATGCAGCATATAGTTATATCTACAACTTTGGAACCAGTTATTGGAAACTCTTGAAGAAAACTGTGTTAATAGCCAATTAAAACTTTATTATTTGTAGCAAGCAAAGTTATTAGCTTTATTTCTTGCTTAGTTCCAAGTCAGCTACAAAACTGTTGACAATAATGATGTTCGTGTGCTTATTCTCACGTTGTTTTTACTCGGCTATTGCCTACATAGTTTCATATAAGTGACAATTGTCCAACTCCTAGGCTTATTTAATCATTCGTTTTAAATCAAATGTTTTAATTATAATTATTTTCACCAGTGTCATAATAATGATACAGATAATAGTTAAAAGTGTGTCATAATAATGATACAGATAATAATAGATAAAAGTAGTAATTATAGGTTACCTTTGTGGTACCGGCATAGAATTTCCCCACCCACTCTTCCCTCCCAAATGATAATGCTATCTATGGCGCTCATTAGGGCCTATGTCCAGCAGTGGATTATTATAGCCTGATGTTGTTGTTGATTATGAATAATAGTTGATGATGATTGATGAATAATAGGTAATAGAATCTTTTCTATCACCAGGTGACATCTTCGTACTAGTCTTCGCTATGGACAGTCGGGAGTCATTCGAGGAGGTGATCCGGCTTCGAGAACAGATCTTAGAGACGAAGGCGAGCGCAGCCAGCGGCAACAGCCGGGGCAAGCGGCAGGTGCCGCGTGTGCCGATGGCGATAGCTGGCAACAAGTGCGATAAGGAGCTCAAGTTAGTATTTATTACTACTTCATTATAGTGTAACAGGTTGGCTGAGAAAAATGATTTTGGAGACGAAAGCAATGTCAAATCCAACGATCCTATCCATCCACGGTTGTATGGAAGAGTAGAGATCGCTCTTGAGCGATAAGACCGCCAATTGTTTGCCAATTTTTTTAGTGTGCAATAAAGAATTGTCTATCTATCTTTGTATCGAGTGCTATAGCAATCAGGTGCTGCGGTCCAGGAGCAAAAATACATGGTGTTTTTTACACATATGAGTCGGTTCGATTCTCAGACGAAGTAATTTTTACTTTGATCCAGAACATCAATTGACAGACAATAACCATAGCAATATTACTTTGAAGTATCCCTCTCCTGGCTCCAGAATATTGGGCACCTATCATAACAGGAAAGGTGTCTTGAACCGTTGTTTTAATTTTTACCTTAGATAACTATAGCTATACAATCCATTTACTTTACTAGACCGTCAAACGAACTCTACAGCTTTTTTATTTTATTTTTTATTTATCTACATACCCTTGCAACACTTTTCTTACCCGTATCCTTTACACAATCCATCTTTTCTTCGATCTTCCTCTTCATTTATATCCATCCACATTCAACGTTCAGTTCAGTTTTGTGTGCGTGGCTCTGTTTGAACTGAATCACTTCAAATGGAAATAATTCGCCGAGTTTCTTGCAGGCATATTACGAGAACCTAAGTATTAAGAATTTCTCGAATGAGAAACTAGAGGCGGAATGCACACAGACGAGTATTTAGACAGTCTATTGGGATCCCGAGGCCGCTTTCAAATGCAAAGCAGCGTCTTGAAGCGCTGCAAACAAGATATTGTGAGATTCTATACAAGAGAATTTGTAATATTAGAAAACTGGGCTTTTTGTAGTGACCACGCGATTTTAAGTAACGTTTAATGCAATCGAATAAATTGCAAAATATTTATTATGTGCAATGAGTAATACATACATAAATTACAACTAGTATGTATTTACATTTGAGCTAACTGCAACTGTACCAAAAATAAACTAGAGGTAGCTCAACTGATCCTTACCAATACAATATTATAAAATATTGAAATATTGGTGTGGCGGCTGGGCACATTTTATTTATCATCTTGGAAGTATTATAATAAATGTATAAGAAGTCTATAATTATAGTATTTAAGCTTACGAAATAAGCTCTTAGATATTTTTGTAGTTTGACAAATCAAGTAGTTTTTTACTAGGTAGACGTGAGAAAGTGTTACTTGCGAAACACTTTATCTACCTATTGGTTAAAGGGAGGTGCCCCTTTTTAGTTCACTAATGCCTGTTTTATAAATCGATCTTTCTTTTTTTGTCCTGTCCATCCCAAGGTTGCTTGGATATCGCTCATAGCGATAAGGCCGCCCTATATACTTCCTCTACTTTAAGCATGTCTGTTTGTAACGTTGTCTTTCTATTTTTGTTTTAAAAAATTAGATCTGACATTGTTTCTCTCTAAAAATATATTTTATCATATACAGATCAGTGCAACCCGAAGAGGCGACTGCATACTGCACTTCCCAAGACACCGCGTGCGTTTTCGTCGAAACCTCAGCAAAAAAGAACTACCAAGTCGAAGACCTCTTCTACGAACTCTTCGTCGTCGCCAACCTACCCTTGGAAATGGCTCCCAACCACCACAAACGGGTCAGTACAGCCTTTGGCAGCCCCTGCACCTTACCACCAACAAGCAGCCAGAGTAATAGAAGCAAAAAGTACACAGTCTCCATCAAGAGAAGATTGTCCGACGCGTGTGGAGTTGTAGCACCAAATGTGCGACGGCCCAGTATCAGAACAGACCTGATGATTATGAGAAATAAGACTTGTGCCAAAGGGGACAGCGACAGTGCGACAGGAAGTCCAAAAATCAACTTGAATAGATTCGTTCGGGCGCCGGGGCCGAGTGAAAAGAGATCGTGTGTAGTACAGTGATATTTCACTGTTTCTCATCGTATAAAGTCTGTAAATTTGTGAAGTTGAACTTGGGCCTCTTTTGTATTGAGCGGTACGACATGCCACTAAAATTTGTGCGAGCTTTTGACGCATTACGTTTCTAATGTAAATGAATGTCGAGTTGAAAGTTTGGCCTATGTTAACAAATATATTTATATGAATGGCCAAAATCCCATTGTCGATCATAGATGTGCTGGTGTTAAAATGTTTGCAACATAAATCAGTTTATATCATAAATCTAACAAGGTTAATGTGTATCATTTAAAAGTGTGCATAAGCTACGCTATTGCGGTCGGTTTGGAACAACAGTGTGTACGAGGCCTAACGTAAAAATTAAAGCTGGTGCTAATAGAAAGTTGAAACGTTTTTGGCGAAAAACGATTGTTTTGAAAAACAAACGGCGAACATTACCGTTTTATAATTTGTGTCGGCGTCGAGCGAAATTATAAAACGAAATTACAGAGCGATACAATTTTAGGAATGACACGAATTCTGCGAATTGTTGCAGCCTTATTTATAAACGTGATAGATTGTAGTGCTGGGGTCGACGAACTTTATAAAAGGTTATGTTTTTAATGCTTCCTGAACGTAGCTTTTAAGTGTGAAATTCTTGCGGTATTTTATGCTACGAAGCTCTACGCATTTCGTAGCCCTGCTACGAGAGGAATATTTATATCATTTGACTTTAAATTTGACCATATAACACGTTATTAGACTCTAGAAATGATGGCCAAAAATATACACATCATTAAAAGACTTTGAAATATGATGACATCTCGTTTATAAATAAGGCTGCTAAAATTTTAATTAATGAAAACTCAATTTGTATTAAGTGTATGTACTGCGAGTTGGGATTCTATAGCTTAATGAGTGTAACCACTTAATATTAAGTGTAAAGTACCGCTTGTTCTCTAAGTTAAATAATTTAATAAAGTTTGTGTTGAAAACATGTTGTTGTCGAGAAGTTGTCGAGCTTGGTATAATATGCTGTGTTAGTTAAACACCTTTATAATAAAGGCTAGAACACACTATAGCCTGACTGGTATGAAGTGAGCAGTAAAAGGAAGCTTAAGGCTCCGGACGGATGAGTTTATATAAACGTATTACCAAAATTATTTGTAATTTGAGCATATTTACACTAGTCTGCTATTATTACCAAGGTTCCTGCCACAAGCTTTTTTGAAAAAAGTTTAATAACATGTCTTATTTGATGTAAAAATGCGATTAGGCCTAATTTCATTTCAGAAAAGTATTTTGTAAAAAAATTGTGGCAGGACCCAGATAAATACTATTTGAGAATAGTAAAAATATAGTCAAATTACAAATATTTTTGCTACTAAGTTTGTATAGGAATTCATCTGACGCCGAAGCCTTAAGCTGATCAACTTCTGTATAAAACTGTTTAAAGAGTTCTTAAACAGAGGCTATGATGTGCCTATAAGTATGTTATATTTTTCGACAAACATAGATATTGTAATGAAAATATGTAGGTAAATTTGGAACAGAAAAAAACCGTTTTTAGCTTCTTCAAGTTAATAATATTTAATTTAGTTTTTATCAAGTTAATCAATAATATGTAATGTTCAGGAAATGTCTTTATATCAGTTGAAGAAAATCATAACTTACATTTAAATGCAATGGCGGGACCAATCAAAATTGATACTATATTATGTTTTGTTCACTAATGAGGCGTTATTAAAATAACATTTTGAGTTTTTATGCAATTTTTAAAAACCGTGCGCTAAAAGGCTATATTTTTAGCAACTTTTTGTAAATTGGAACGTAATTTTTATTTTGTAGCCAATAGCATTTATGTCTCTGACAACTTTTTAACTATGAGTCTTTTATTTTATCAGAAAACTAAAGCACATTGGTTTAAAAAAATTCTTTACATAAGGTTCAAACTAAGCAATTTAACTACCGTAGATAATTTTCCTAATATTCCTCTGTAAAATACTGTCAATGGTTTTATGAATACTATGTATTGTATATCTACTTACTAATCATATCTTAAACATAACAGAAATAAAATAATGATCGTTTTCAATTTGCTAGTTTTATTTGACCTCCAAAAACTTCGTTCCAGAACTTCCAAAAAGGTTCGATAACGTAACTTCTCGTGGCATTTCTCATGTAGGAATTTCATTAGGTTTTCTTGGGAACCTGGGGATCAGAAATATCATGGGCGTTATCATAAAACATGTATCTAAATATATGTATATAACTCAAAAGTGACTGACTGTCATAGTGATCTATTAACGCACAGCCCAAACCACTGGACGGATCCGGCATCAGCTAAGAAAGGATTTTGTTTAATTCTACCCCCAAGGGGATGAAAGTTTTTATGAAACTTTGTTAATTTTAAACCGATCGGGTTGAGACTTTGCATGCTTAAAGCTACCATGACGTAAGCAAACTATACCTAATTAATAATAATACTTCTTAACGCGAGCGAAGCCGCGGGCAAATGCTAGTTTTAATATAAAGACCACCCCGCCAGGTTCTACATGACGGCGTTGGGAAAGAACGGAAGGCGTTTTCTATCTATACACATCACACATCACATCACATCACCAGCCTATAATAGTCCACTGCTGGACATAGGCCTCCCCTAATGTATATCAATACCTACCCTACTAATTATATTATTATTAGGAGGAAAGATTTGAGTGCTTGGATAGAATTGAATAGGCTCCGAAACGACCGGACCGATTTGAGAAATTCAGTCAACATTATCCATAAACAACATTATCCATAGACAACATTATCCATAGACTAATCATATTGTAGGATTTTTTTTCAAATAAGTTAGGATTAATTAATAAGTTAGCAATTCGTATGATAACTGTTATATGTGTGTACATATTTGTATTTTTCTAATGCCGGACAATCCACACAGGAGTAATAATATAAAAATAATAATTATTAAAAAATAAATAATAATTCAATTAATTCCGTTTTTGAAATTACAAAGTCATTACCTTTCGCATAGTCCGTATTGAATCCTCTATTGCTGTCTATTTGCATTGAATATTTAGTCACTGCCAATTGACTGGAATATTGCAAAAAATTCAAGGTGATTACGCTTTTTATTTTTAGTACAGTTTTTGAAGGTGTTCCAACTGAGCAAATAGCTCTGGGAAGAGCTAGACACAAAATAATTTACACAAAACAAAAATAAATACTTACTAATAAAATAACATATAAATAAACTTGTACCTACATACTCGTTGAGTATCATCATTAAGGTTTTCTTAAGGATCCCTACTTTTTTTTAATATTCTTTAGCATTATTATGTTCATCAGGGTAAATGTAGGATTGTAAAAGTAAAAGAATTTTTCAGCTCGATCCAGGTAAGAGCCTATTCAATTCAAACTATTAAATCTTTTCTCTTTATAATATTAGTATAGACGAAAAATTTTTACCATCTAAAAATACAACCTTCGCAGCTTTTCTGTAGTCTATTATAGTCTATGGCAGAGCAAAGCAACGTCTAGATATTTGATTTCCCCCAGTCAGCACGTTCAATATAACTTCAAATTGAATTCCACAAACACATTTGACTGAACCGAGCGTCGGGTTTTGTTATTCTATATTGTTTATTGTGTTTTTGCTCCCAGACAGATATCACGTGATGGTTACACAGCGATTGGTTATTTTGAACTCTATGCTATGTTCACATGCGCGCGTTCAACTCGACATTCAACGTGCACGTTCACGTTCACGCGCGTGTGAACAGTACGCCCGAGCCCGTAAACGCGCCCGTGAACGTGAATGCCGCGAACCGTGCGAGTGTCGGTTTTTTGGCAAAGTTCAAAGGATGAATGTGCGGGCGCCCGGTCACTGTTCACACGCGCGCGGCGGCGCGCGGCGCGCGGCGCGGGCAGTCAGTCCAGCGTTCCAAAACCTACCGATTTTTCGGTAGATTTACCGATATTGACACTCGTTTACCGAAATACAGATTTGGGACGAATGTCTACCGATTTTTTGATTAATTTGAAGTTTACAATTAAATATGATTTGTGGTAATGGTAACACGGCTCTTTTTTTACAATATGCACTTTTGAACGAATTGTGTGACTGACAATGGGGATTCCCCGGCTGGTCTGTGTTACTCTGTAATAAAAATAGTATATAAAAAGATATAGATTCTATTTGCAAAAGCTTTTTTTAAAGAAATTAATGAGTTTCAAGATGATCCTGTGATTTTCTGGGCGGATGTGGCACATATAAAAGGTGATGACGGGACACATTTGTTCGGAATGGTAACTTCGTTTGTATATCACATTTTTTCTCTACCCCATCATCAAATATGGAAAGAATTTTTTGGCAGTAAATTTAATAAAAACCGCAACCGCTTGTTTCTTAACTGGCTTCTTTCTTGCAAAGGGTTTCCACTGAAGGCAGGTAGTCATAAAGTAACCTGATAAAATGAGACGGCACGTATGTACCTTACTAGTGTTTTAATTTTGACACTTAGGATGTTGTAATGTTCTAGGATTATTGTTTCTAGTTACAACACTTATCTTACGACGACGGCCCATTCATTTGTAGACTTTGAACTTATTTCCACAATTATTGCTTCAATTTTCAGTTAATTAGTTTAAAGTTATATTGGCTGAATTGTAAAAATGAGAGATAGTAAACAAAAAAAAACAGATCATTAACTACTAAGCAAACATAAGTATAGGAAACAATGATGAATCGCTTCTCTTGCCAATAATCCATGGCACATGGTACGTTTTGTTGTGTGTTATGTGAATTTATGTAATTTTTTTAAATGTTTTCTTCCTTTACGCTGTAATCCGTCGTTTTTAGTAATTTGCAGGATTTTATAGAGGCAAATTAGCGTTATTTGTAAAAAAAATATAAAAACTTGAATATACGGCCCGTTTTTTAAATTTTGACCTAAATACGGCAATTTTTTGGTTAAGATACGGCCACCCTAAATTTTACTTGGAACCAGTGATGCCAGATGCACTGTAATTACAGTAGATCTACTGTATTTTTACGCCATCTACTGTCTACTGTATTACTAAAAAAACAGTGTATGGAGAGCACTGTATTTTTTTACTCACCTAAAATCTATTTATGATGATGATGACATAACGCTATGAACCCTAAAAACGCCCCTTACAAATACACTCCCGCTTTTTTTGTCGCGAATTCTACCAAATTTGTCTATGGTATTTTTCCGGTAGGAGATTCCTCTTCCAGTAGCAATTATTTCATCCGGAAGCGGAATCTCCTCGATAGGACAGGGAGTTCCCCGCCCGTTCACCTGTATTATCCGACCAAATTGAAGTTGAGCACGTGATAATAAGAATCTGATATTTCAAACGTGTCATTGAAATTGCTAAGGTAACTATTGCAGAGTCCATTAGAAAAACATTACGAGTGGGAGTGAGGGGTTTTGTTTGACTGACTTAGTTGAGTTTTATTGTTGTTACCAGAAATTATCATGTCTGCTTTATCCCAACAGACAAAATGCTTAAGGCCTTTGACTCGGGAATTTATAAAACAGGGAGAGGAGTTGGATTAAACGAGAGTGACAGTGAATAATCGAATGTTTAGTTGGTAAGATAATAGAAATAAATAAAAATTGTACGTGAATTCCACTGTAAAAAGCACTGCATTTTTATTTAGACAAACACTGTATTTTTGTTGTAAACACTGTATTTTCAAGGCTCTAACACTGTAATTTTGGTTTCCCTATCTGGCAACACTGCCGCGCAGCCCGCCAGGCAGCCTGCCAGGCAGCCCGCCGGGCTGCACGGCGCGCATGTGAACAGCTTGAATTGTCGCCGGCCCGGGACGGGCTGCATGCCGCGCAGCCCGGCAGGCAGCCCGCCAGGCAGCCCGCCGGGCTGCACGGCGCGCATGTGAACGTACAATAATAAGTTCAGAAGTACTGCAGAAGTAAGCATTGGACTTCAGCTCTGAAATGGAATGGAATCAATTCCATTTTGCAAGCATTTATAGATATTTCGATAAACTAAATTTAATTAAATGTACAATATTAAATGCATATTTTTTCGGAAATGAAGATATATTTATTTTTGCACTAAGTTTGTATTCTGACGACAGACGACCTCTGTGGCGTGGTGGGTAAGGTCTATCTGTGAATTGAACACTTAAACTAAATTTATGTAAGTAAATAAAGTTGGTATTTGTATTTGCGGAAATAAAGTTTTACGTCAAATGCAATGCTGCCAGCATTCTGAGCTCTCTGCCTTCTGGACACGGCTTAAAATCAAAATCAAAGTGCTTTATTTCCTTTAGACCTTACAGGACACTTGGACACGGCACAAAATACAAGTTAAATAAGAAATAAAATGGGAAGTAAAGTGATCACTTTGATTAATTGTTCACTTCAATCTTTTTAAGGTAAAGTAAAGAAGCGAACAAGAAACCTTTACCTTGTTAGATTGTTAGTTTTAGAGTTGGAGCATAACTCATCCCAAACTTTTTTGTCGTCTAGAAAAAGCCTTTTTGCAAAGAATATTTTTGACAATCCGTTTGAATTTATTTATAGATAATTTTTGCAACTCACTTGGAGTTTTGTTGTAGAATAGATTTTTGGGAATAGAATGTTGTTGATTGTTTTATTCTGTGAAGTTATTTTCTTTGTTAAATCAAACTAAACATAAATATACACGCAGCATGAAGGTTATATTTATGAATTTAATGTTACATAAGATTAGAAGTCTAGTGCTTTGGGTACGGTATAAAGTAGAAGTAAATGTTATAATATATAAAAAAATAAAAACATTTGAAGTTATCAATCAACAGGCCTACGGCGAAATTTACAACGCTTCACTAAACTTTTGATTTATTCCAAAAATATTCACGGATTTCATACGCGTCACATAAATTTATCTGGGTTCAGTTGGCTGAAAATGAAAATACAAGTTTTAAATATAAAATCGGGCCTTTACTTTACTTGTTTATTCTGAATTACAGATTAGCTAGGTATTTACTATGTCGTGCACAGATTATAGGTTTTGTGGCAGTTATTATCACTAGCCAAATTAGTTTCCTTTGTTTTAAAATAAATTGAAAATACTTAATAAAAATATTGCCACCCTTTCAATAACGATTTAAACTAAATGTCCTATTTTTGGTGCAGTCAAGTGAGTTTAGTTAAGTTTTATCGACATCTGAATACATACTTCTGTTGCATCTAAACTTTAAAAAAAATATCGCACGTTTTTTACTCCCTTGTCCCTTTTTTAGGTACTTATAATGCTTATTTACATTACTTTGGTTTTAGTTCTAATATAAATAAAAAAATCTGTACAATACACATAGCGTCATCTAGCCCCAAGCTAAGCAGAGCTATACATAATACAATATTATTACATAAATAAATCAATCAATAAATAAATAATGCTGGACAATGCACACAGCATTATCTAGCCCCAAGCTAAGCAGAGCTTGTGTTATGGGCACTAGATAACTCATAAACATAATTATATATAAGTACATATATAGATATTTTTATTATACATAGAATATGACCAGAACAACCTGAACAAATATCTGCAGTTCGTACAAATATTTGCCCCGAGGCGAAAAACCTTCCTTATGAAGAGACTCAAAATCCATGGCATATTTTTAAATATCTAGATCATAGGGCGCTTCCCGCAGACAGCGGAAAGCGACTCTGTTTTATACTAAGAAGTGATATGGTGGGAGCGAAATTTAATTGCTTTACGTAATAATAAGTAAACCTAGAAGTCGTCAATAGTTCAAACGAGTTAGGACTATCATGAAAATAATATCGCCGTGGAGATCAAAAGAGGGAAAGTTATCTGTCAAGTTGTTTACAACATTTAGGGCCTCGTTCACCATCTTCAAGTAAAGCGTTGATTTGTTACTTCCTAGTTAACGTTAATTGGCAAGTAAAAGTGTCGAGTATCTTTTGTCAATTTCACCAACGTTAATACAGCTTCAAGTAACTACGTACTGGTTAAGTGAATGAGGTAGGAAATCGTAAGTTACGTTCATTCAATAATATGTCAATGTCACTCATCAAAGGTTATGGCAGTTGTCAAATCACTGCTTTTTGCTGTTTGTTTTTGTTTTGTAAGTTCTTACGTACGGGTACCGTGTTAATTTGGAAATCGTGTGATTTTATTTGTTGCCGATATATTCGATGGAGAAAATTATAAGAGATAGGAGTGCAAACTTTACTATTGTTTTCTTTACAGCAGCAGTGTGCCAAAAAATACACTTTTCGATGAGTTGACTCAAAAATATTTTATGTTTTAGGTACTAAGTTATGCACTTGATTTACTAAATATTTCGTAGACGAAATCTAGCAAAAAAATCAGTTTCGTCTAGGTTCGAAAAATAACCCACACGGAATTTAAATACACGAATCCTTGATACTTGTTGCGTTGTACATAGAATGTTCTTATTCATCCAGTTGATGATCAATCAAGTCAAATGAATCCATTTTTAGGGTTTTGCCATCGGTTGCAAAACCCTTATGAAATCGCTTTGGGTCTGTTTTGTGTTTTGAATCCTTAATATCTCAGAAACTACTGCAGCTATTGACTTGAAATTTGAAATAATAATACATTTTGTGCGCCCGCACATATTTATAGAAAAATAAATGAAAATAAATGAAAAATCAAAATGAAGATTTTCCATACAAATTTTGAAATCGAAATTTTAAATGGAACGTACAAAGTCGAAAGTGGTATCAAATGAAAGGTACTCGTTTGTAGATTTCAAAATAGTTTTTGAAATTTCGGTAGATTTCATACTTTTTAAAATATTTTGAAAATGGTCAAAAAAATGACCGTTCCCCCCCCCTATCTCCAAAGATTGCAAAGCGATCGACGTGATATGTACCAAGTATTTGTAGGTATTGATCTATATTTTATTGGAAAAATATAGAGAAGTCTGTAAAAATAATACTTTTTGAAATATGGTCAAAAAAGGGCGGGAAAAATTTCTAAAGGGGTGACTACCCCCCCGAGTTGGGTATCAAATGAAAGGTATTGGTTTGTACATTCCAATGCAGTTTTTGAAATTTCGATAGATTTTATACTTTTTGATATATTTTGAAAAAGGTCGAAAAATTGACCGGTACCCCCCCTCTATCTCCGAAGATTGCAGAACGATCGATTTGATATGTACCAAGTTTTTGTAGGTATTGATCTATATTTTACAGGAAAAATATAGAAAAATCTGTAAAAATAATACTTTTTGAAATATGGTCAAAAAAGGGCGGGAAAAATTTCTAAAGGGGTGACTACCCCACCGAGTTGGGTATCAAATGAAAGGTATCAGTTTGTACATTTTAATGCAGTTTTTGAAATTTCGATAGGTTTTATACTTTTCGAAATATTTTGAAAAAGGTCGAAAATTTGACCGTTCCCCCCCCTCTATCTCCGAAGATAGCAGAGTGATCTATATAAAACTAAGCGTTTGTAGATATAGGTCTATATTTTACAGGAAAAATATAGAGAAGTCTGTAAAAACAATACTTTTCGAAATATGGTTAAAAAACGAATTTTCATACAATGGGGGCTATTTCATTGAGAGCAATATCAAATCAAAGGTATGGATTTCGACAATTCAAAACAGGTTTTAAAAATCGTCTAAGTTTCATACTTAGTGAAATACGTAGAAAAAAGTCGAAAAAATAATTGTAGGTACCAACCCACTTACCTACCCACTAATCTCTGTAGTAACTGTAATAGTAGGGTTCCACAGCGCCACAAAACCGTTGTTCTCAAAATTTTAAAGTCCATACCCAATGTATTCCACTGCGCTCGAAGAATATTTAGATAATAAGATTATTGAATTCATGAATTCCACCGTGCTCCAAAAAAATATGAGAAGAGTAATGTATCCTGGATAATCCACACAACATCATTTAGCGACAAGCTAAGCAAGCTTGTGTAATTCGTACTACTACGATATCTGTTATACTTAATAAAGTATATATAAGTATCACATTAGATGATTTATTTTTGTGTACGTAGAAAAGGACTAGAACACTCGAACAAATAATCTGCAGATCTTACAAATATTAGTCCCGAGGCGAGAATCAAACCGCAACCTCCTGCGTTGTAAGCCCACCGCGCTAACAGGTCGTCAATATACGTACCTACCTAAACGACAAAAGTTCAAAACCCTCGGCGCGCGAGTTACACTCGCACTTGTCGTACTTGTTAATATTACAATTCAAAAAATTTAGCCTTGTTTTCCGATGTACACAAAATGACAACGAAACAAACGACTTAACCGTAAAGTAAATACGTTAATTGGCAGATGTCGTGCCAGGTAACTTACGGGTCAGTTAATCTTATGATTAGTGCTACTTGAACGTCGTGAAATTCGCACTTAACGTGATAAGTTGTGTAAAGCTCTACTTTGATTGCGAAGCGTTGTTGCAATTTGAAGTTTCCAATTCAAGTTTCGCTTTGAAGTTTTGGATATTTGAACGATTTATTTATACTTTTGGTTATTTATACAAGTGAATACTTACATTACAATTGTAAAAAATAAATATTTATATATTACTTTCGTGGAACAAGGTAGGTTTTGCTTTTTCGGTGCTTGTACTGGAGTATTTACGTGGAGTGGACATTTTAGACAGATCTAGGTTTTAGTATTATTATACTTTCTTTTCCTAAAATTTACAAAAGAATTAGATTTTTTGACAGGTTAAATACAAACTAACCAAAAACAAAATCACAAACGAAAAAAAAATCGGTGTTGCTCGTATTGTTAGTTAGAACCTATTTTTCAATCCTCTATAAACAACCAATAGCTTTTATTCAATGAATAGTCATACTATTTTTAATGGTCAGATGCAGATAGATGTTTACCATTGAATAAAGCCCCTAACTGAAGAATAAAGTTACTTGCTACTCCAATATTCTAATAAAACAATGAAATGATATTCTTTTTTTAATGGTCAGATAAAAGTTAACCGTCGAACGAAGCCCCTAACTGAGGAATAAACTAACTTTGCTGCTTTAATAATCAAATAAAACACAAAGACAAAAATATTTCATACTAAAATAAAAGAATGAATGAAACAAAAACTCGTGCTGTTATTGTGTGTTCTTTTATTCAGATGAAACTGTACACTGGCGAACAATAAATACGAAATAAGATTTTCCTTAAATATCTGTTGAATGCGATACGAAGTGAACAATTCAAGTATTGAATTTTAATCAGCATCGAACAGATCTGTTTTCGAGTTTCGTTCATTAAAATTAACCCAGTTCCTCTTAGTTGAGGGTTGAAGTTTATTTAAGACCAATTAATAAGACACCTGGTTGGTTTTAGGATACTATCTTCCTACACCTACTATAAAATGTATGCAGTATGTTATTATGTTTGTACCTACCTATATGTGAAGTTCATTAGTAAAATCTGGAACAAAAATCTGACTGCACTAGATAGTTCTAAAGCATTTTTACCATTCACGCCACATTATGTCCAAAAGTCCTGTAAGATCTAAAGGAAATAAAGTACTTTGATTTATTAATTTTGATTTTATGAAATCCTTACTCTGAATCAAATAAGATCGATTCCAGTTTCTGGTAATTGCTCCAGATGAACTTGGACTTAGTCGTTTTTATTTACGAGTATGTTGGCTTAGTGGGCGGCTACTTGTATGAAACATCGAAGTTCAGTCTTGAATATGTACTCAAAGCTAATAATAAATTTGCAAAACAATTTGAAGACACTTTCAGCTAGGTAACAAACATTGATTACAAATATTCAATTACTACAAGAGACACTGCGGTTATAAATAAGCTTGAAAATACAATTAAACAAGAGTAATTATCTAAAGAAAAGAAAACGACATTTCCGAAACTTCTTTCCTAATGTTAAGTCAAAAACATGTCGCCTTTTTTTATTAACTGTAATAATTATTACCATTTAAAATAGTCCATTACTCATACGGACAGGCACGTCAACACTATGGTATAGTTTCCTGGGGCACCAGATATAATATATACTTTGACATTTGAACGATTTGATTTACTGAAGTAAAGGCTTACATTACGAATGTAAATATTAAGATTGTACTTGTTCTGGAATATAGTAAGAAATATTATATATATATATATATATATACTTATTAAATATATACTTATTCTAGGGCATAGATTTAAACTGAAGTTCAAGACTTAATGAAACATCAACATCACATCAACACCCATTACCAGTCCACTCATGGGCATAATAAGCTTACATGGTAGATAGGTACATAGACGACCTCTGTGTTGATCCGGATGTCCTGTCCTGAGTAGGTATTTTCCTACTACGAGTGGAGTGAACATTTTACTCAGGATCTAGTATCATTACATTATGTTTTTCTGCCTTAGATTTCCTAAAAAATTAGATTTTTTAACATGTTAAATACATGTCTATGCCGTATCATATCAGGCAGCAGGCGTCTAAGCCATTGAGCTGTGAAATGAGCTGACGCGACACACTTTGTACTTGCGAGCGAGCTTGAGACAAGAATCTATGTATTAGGGTTATGGGGACCTCGTTTTACGGTTTGCTACGTACGATATCGTTTAGACTCTAGTTAAGTAATACAATTTTCAATTCAAAGTTGTTGAATGGAACGCTTGGGATTTTAAATATTTTAATACTCACGCGATCTAAACACATAATTATTAGAAGTATTTATCACATTGTCGTGGTCATCCTGTGAGGACGTTGTCTAAACCTGTTAACGTCGGGAAAAATAGGTAAATAAAACGGTAAATACTCATTAAAATAGTACTTGAGATTTTCTTATTTGATAAGTACATAGGTATTAAATACTTAATATTTTACTAGGTTGATACCATTCTGTCTATTGTTTTGTTTTGATTACCATACCAGTCCGTTTATTGGGAATGGTTTAATTAGTTAAATAACATACTCATTTCAACCGAAACTACAACTATTTAATTTAATCCGTTTTAATTAAATTCATGAATAAAACGTAAGGTATTAAACGAATTTATATTTACAACCTGGTTGCCAGCGGCTTCAGTGCAAGTTTTAAAATTTCGTTGTTAAACAAGATCCGTAAAAGACATAGACATAGACATAGACATAGACATTGCGATCCGCGCTGAGAGTTTCTTATTTCAGACTTCAGTAAAAATAATAAAAAAATAGGCTTACAAAATAAGCAGTTAGACATGCTTAATTTCATACAAAATAAGAAATAAGGTAATCTATACTAATATTATAAAGAGGAAAGATTTGATTGTTTGTTTGTTTGTATGTTTGTTTGTTTGTTTGTTTGTTTGTTTGAATTGAATAGGCTCTGAAACTACTGGACCGAGTTAAAAAATTCTTTCACCATTAGAATCCTTAATTTTCTTCCGAATAGAAAAAGAGGTTGTATAGCGCACAATGCTTGCTTTTTCTCTACGGCCAGTGTCAGTTTTGGAATGTTGAGTCAATGTCAAAAACCCCAATGCTGTTAAAAAAAGTAAAGATCCGTATGAAAACTGTGAAACCCATCGTTTTAGTGTGTATAATTTCTGAAAGTTTTGTTTAATACCCGTGCGAAGCCGGGGCGGGCCGCTAGTATGAAATAAGGCTTTATTAAGAAAGAAAATTACAATTATCTAATTAAATTAGAGCTAGTATTTACAATTAAATCAATTGAGTGAAGTGAAGAATAAGATAATAGATTTTCTCCTCACAGATTGTTTTTTGTCTATTACTTTCTAATATTATTGATTATATAGAAACTATTGGTACCTGTTAGAGACTTACAAAATGTAGGTAGCCTATAAGCATAAGAAATGTATTTGTGTAATTTCAGTAATTTGGCGTTGTTTTCCAACCCGCATTTCACTACTTTCACTTTAAGGTTTTATATTCATTTATTCTCAAAAAGACAAATTATGTCACTTACATGAGAAAAGGATTTTTACGTTTAGTAGATAGGTTGTGGTCGTTCAATAACTAAGTCATTTATTGTGTTCACTTATTAAGAAGTGAATCATCATTTATAATGTGTTATATGTGTGCTTTTATAATATGATCGGAATTAGTAAGATAGGTAGGTAGAATTTTTTGAAAGCTTTCGAAACAAGGCGGATGAGACGTACTATTAAAAACTTGACAAAACAGTTGTCTTCATTCACGTCTGTTTTGCTATTGTATTATAACTATAAGTCACAGAAGTAATGGGAAAAAATTCCCAGTTTTTTGCCAACAGAACAGGTGGGAATATACGAGTTTCCCCTCTAAACCTAAACTATACTACACGTTTTAGCAAACGCTATTAAAATTACACGTCACCTCAACAGAGTTTACCGACCCAATGCTCATTGACATTGTCATCTCCTTATAAGCGCCGTATGAGCTCTTATCATTATGATTTGGCCGAGGATCTCTAGAGGTGTAAATATGCAGATCTCGACAGAGCTTCCGCACCTGCTCCCCATGGAGTACAGACCCTAAGATCGTGGGTTACCGAGGATCTGCAGGGTTTCTTAAAATTTTCTGAGGTTAGGTCGAAACGACGTGTAACCCGAGAGCTGGTCAGCATTGCCATAAGTTGATTTAAGTGCCATAGCATCGATAAGTTGAGTTGATGGTGATGACCCAACACTTCGGAGATAATGTGAATATACAATGTTGAACCCATATAGCGAGATAATGCAGCCAGCCCCTTTGTGACGCTTCCGACTGGTTTTGATATGAATCAGTTGAGCTACCTGTAGTTTGCTACCAGTCTGCAGTTAGCTCAATTATTTCAATTGTAAATACTAGTTCTTAATTGGTTATTTAATTGAATTTTCTTTTTAAGTTGTAGTTTCTTTTTAAGGTGTTTTACCCCACAGAAATAATAGCAGCTAATCATTTATGGTCTGACTCAACCCTTTTAAAGAACGTGGTTTTGGCTTTCTCATCAGTGAAAGGTTTCATCTTTTTTCCTAATTAGGAAGGTAATATTCGTAACCGTTACTTGAAATAAAAATAAATGAAAGCAGGCTAGTCGGTACTTTTCAGGAAAACGTTAAGTAATCCGCTAAGAGCTTTTTTACATTAAGAATATCTGTTCCGAATGCTTTTAAGCTGTCAATCTTATATACTCAGCCAGTGATGGTAGATTATGTAATATCATACGATTTACTTCCGAACTCTCCGAATCTTCGTTATACTGTACGACGATAAATAAATAATGCTGGATAATCCACAAAGCATCATCTAGCCCCATGCTAAGCAGAGCTTGTGTTATGAGTATGACTGATATGCTTAATACAATATTATAACATGGATAGTTATTTTTTTATTACTTAGAAAACAACCAGAATATCTGGAACAAATAACTGCAGATCGTGCAAACAAATCAAATCAATCAAATCATTTATTTTGCACAAGTACACATGTATGATAGAATACAAGATGTATGAAGAGACGACAAAAGTTAAAAACTGCGGCGTTGTCTCTTCGCCCGCCTCCTGACAAGACTTTACAGTAGAGGGTTGCCTGGAAGAGATCGCTCATAGCGATAAAACCGCCCTTTGTTCTTCCTTTACTTTTAGCATGTATGTTTGTAATGTTTCTTTATTTGTGTGGTATAATAAAGTATTATCTATTCTATTCTATTCTAGAGCAATAGTAGAGAATGAATTATTATTAATGTGCTAAATATTTGTCACGATGCGGGAATGGAATCCTAGATTTTTAAACATTACATATGTGAAGATTGCTTCGGTGGGATCACAGTAGGAAAATCTAAAGTTTTTTTTAACAATGATTGCTGCCGACGCTTAGGGTGAGTTTGGACTAAGCGTATCCGAGCCATGGGACGCATCGCAACACCAGAGAAGCTTGGCAGTGAAGCTGTTAATATGTAAAGTCATAGCCACCCTCGTTTTAAAATACATCAACTTTAACTTGAGGCATATTATGAGCTCTAATGTCCATGTGGGTGGATCCATTTTACATGTATTTTATGTCAGTTGCAAACTGTCAGATAGCACTTTAAGTTGGCGATAATTTGCAAAACCACCAGGCAAATTTAGTTCTAAAAATTCATGAGTTAAGGTTGAAATTAGATTAGCACTTACAAATTCCGTCATGCAACATTATCCTCATGGGTTACCAACATAATTGCATGCGAATGACACACGTTTTACAATTTGCTATTATGAGCAGTTGATCACTTTGGGTAGTGCTCGTTATTCGAATTAATATTCAAAGTTCAGTTTCATAAAAGCAGCTCTTGTAACATTGTTGTTTAGGTGCGTTTACACTAGTAAGTGAAGAATGTAGATTAGGCATAAGTTAGTTAAAAGTTGACAGGAATAAATTGCTTTACGCAATTTGAATTATAAGGTCGACTGTTGATTAAACCCTCTTTAATAAATAAAGATAAAAAAAAAGGTCGACTGTTGTATGTAGATTTTGTTTTAATTGGTTAAATACAATAAAGAGTTCATTTATTCATTCATTTTTGACATTTTGATTTTGACAACCTCTGTGTAAGATCGTATAAACATTTGTCCCGAGGCGGGAATGTAACTCGCAACCTCCTGCGTCGCAGGCGGCCACCTATCTCTTACATATATGTCAAAATTCAATAACTTTATTTCTTTAGGCATACAAGCACACAGTCAAGTCAAATTTCATATAATAAATTATCATGAAATAAAGTGTTCTTGGTTTTCTCTTCACTTAATATAATAAACAATATATTGGCCTCTTGTTGAATACATCTTTGTTTTGCCTCATCATCATCATCATCAGCCTATGTTAGTCCACTGTTGGACATAGGCCTCCCCTAATGAGCGCCATAGCGCCCTGTCTTCGGCTTGTCGCATCCAGCATCTGCCAGCAGTCTTTCGCAGGTCGTCATCCCACCTGGCCGGAGGGCGTCCTACACTACGTTTACCGAGTCGCGGTCTCCACTCAAGAACACGTTTACCCCAGCGGTTATCGGTTCTTCGCGAAATATGGCCGGCCCACTGCCACTTCAGTTGGCTAATTCTCTGAGCTATGTCGATGACTTTAGTTCTCTGTCGGATGAATTGGTTACGAATCCTATCCTTCAGAGAAACGCCGAGCATAGCTCTTTCCATAGCGCGCTGAGCGACTTTGAACTGGTGGACCAACCCTATCGTGAGTGTCCACGTCTCAGCTCCGTAGGTCATGACTGGTAGGACGCACTGATTAAAAACTTTCGTTTTCAAACATTGCGGTATGGATGACGAGAAGACTCGACGTAATTTTCCGAACGCTGCCCAGCCTAGCTGGATCCTCCTCTTGGCTTCCTTCTCGAAATTGTTTTTACCCAACTGCAAAATCTGCCCGAGGTAAGTGTACTCAGAAACAATTTCGAGAAGGTGGCCATGTACGATCACCGGTCTTGGATCAATGTGGGCATTGATCATGACTTTGGTTTTATCCAAATTCATGCCAAGACCGATACATCGGGAGGCTGAAGCTAGACTGTCCAGCATCCGGTTCAGCTCCTCTAGCGACTCCGCCATTAAGACTATGTCATCAGCAAATCGCAGGTGTGAGATGTAGTCGCCGTTTATGTTGATGCCCTTGTCTTTCCAGTCCAGCGTCTTAAACATATCTTCCAACGCGCTCGTGAACAGTTTCGGGGATATGACATCCCCCTGCCTCACTCCTCTGCGCAGTTGGATCGGTTTAGTCTGCTGGTCCTGTACTCGGACACTCATCGTAGTGGCTTCGTAGAGACATCTCAGCACCTCGATATAACGATAGTCTACTTAGCATCGCTGTAAGGATTGTAGAACAGCCCAGGTTTCAACGGAGTCAAAGGCTCTGTAACCCCTGTATAACAGGGTATCCTCCAGCTTTCAAAAGCTCTGATGTTATTCCGTCCTCACCGGGGGCTTTTCCATTTTTAAGCTGCCTCAGAGCTAACACGATCTCGTCTTGACTGATGTCTGGCAGTTCGTCGGTATAGTGGCGTATCAAGGTGGCTCTAGAATCGTGGTCGTCTCGTTGGGAACGGGGAGCATGTGCAGCGTATAAACGGCCATAAAAGTCCTCTATCTCGGCCGATATCTCCGGCTTCGACAATACGGTCCTTCCGTCGTGCGTTGAAAGCTTCGTCAGGTGGCTCCTTCCAAGCTGCTGAGTGAATACTTTGGACCCTCGGTTTCGCTCTATCGCCTCTTCGATGAGGCGTGTATTGGAGCTCCGAAGGTCGCGTCGTACCATCTTCGCAATTCGCTTGTTCAGGTCTGACCTCTCTGACGAAGTCGCTTGGGTGGTTTCCCGTCTTTTTGTCATCAGCCCAAGAGTCTCATCCGAGAGTTTGGACTTCTTACCAGTACGCTGCTTTTTGCAAAACTTGATGCCCTCGTCCCTCAGCGTTTCTACCAGATTGTGTAGGGTCTCGTCAGCGTCATCAGTGGGTTCCAAGGCAGCGAATCTATCCCCGAGAAGCTGCTGAAACTTCTAACAGCTGCTGTTTTGCCTATTTATCTTTAAATGATATTCATATACATGTCAATATATATACAAATAGGTAGGTATACCTAATCAATTTCTTACATGCTATTGTCGGTGCGGAATGGAACGACATATGGCCAAGCAAAAAATAAAAATTTAATTAATTAATTAATTTGTGAATTGAAGAAATAACGTCATCAAGTAAGGCTATCATGACAAAATTTTGTTTTAAATACTTTTTAAATTTATGAAAAGAGGTTCAGGTGGAAGCTTATTATAGAAGCGCCCGCAATCGCACATAAATGGTTTCCCTACCTTATGTTATCCGTATGATAAGAGATGATAAGAGCTTATAAGCTCCCTGTACCTTTGGTTTACAGCACAGCACTATGATCAACTAGAACTAGACGCACTTTGATTCGACATAACTCAGGCATAGAATTGGACTGATAATAATTTTGGCATTCATTAGCTAGGGGTAATGTTTGCAAGGGTTTACAACCCTGTTTTACCTGCTGACACCTAAAAACGCTCTGTTGCAGAAAATTTTAAGATTAGGCATTAAGCAGAAGACTAGTAGAATAAATACTTTTCTATAATAGTCAAAATATGTTCTTTCAAATGTAATCGAGATGGTAATTTTATTTTGTATTTTATTTGTTAATTCGTTTTTTAATTCCGAAAATTCTACTTCAAAACATTTTTATTCATGTTTAACGGAGGTAGGATCAATCGGGAATATTTTCCTCCCGATGGTCACTAATAGGGACAATTGGGAGGAAAATATTCCCGATTGCTCCTAGTAGGAATGCAGAGTCTAGGTGCAATCGGGAATAGACGTGTGGAACCGTTTGTAAACTGACAAGCCTTGACCCATGACATGCGGGAAATGCACCTTCGGCAGAAACACAGCACAACACTATAACACTATGCTGTGGAAGCGAAATAATTGCCGGAGTCATTATCTGGAGCCTGGGTCGGATCCCATCGTAGCTGAGTGCAGACAAGAGCAGTCGACCTAGTTGACTTTACGCGAATAAATGCGATATTTCGGTTATTCACATTTCGTTCGCTGTACAAGTGTCTTTATTTCTGTGGGCGAACAAAGGAATGTAGAAAATAATGATAAATAATAATGATAAAAGTTTTAATTGAAAATACGAGGGCTTACAGACGAATGTTCATGTCTTAGGGTAGGTTTGGTTTGATTGGATATTATACTTAAGTTATGAAACGTAATACTTACCCGAGGGTGCCGCCTGCGACGCTGTTTAACAGTTCGATTCTTTCTCGGCACAAATGTTTGTACGATCGGCAGATAATTGTTCGGAGTGTTCTAGTTGTTTTCAATGTGTAATAAAAAATGCACACTGCATCACCCAGCCCCAAGCTAAGAATTTATATACATAATACATTATATTAAATAGATATATATTCTTTATCACACAGAAAACAACCAGAAAACCCTAAACAAATCAATATCTGCAGACAAACATTTGTCCCGAGGTGAAAATCGAACCTGCAATCTGCGTTGCAGGCGGACCTTCACTCACCGCGCCCCAGAGGTCGTCAATATTATTAGCTATCATCATTATTTTTCGTTAGTAGTTTCCGAGACTACGACGGAAAACCAAGCACCAAGCATTGACCATACCAATTCAACTCTCTGATCACGTATAAGTCTACTTTTAAACAGCAGCGTCCAATAATGCTAATCCGCAATTTAGCCGACTTCACCGGGGTTTGTTGGGATTACTTGAAGCACTTATTGTGCGCTGCGAACTTATGAATAGGCGCCGAAGAATACGTGACGAGACGAATTGTTGAGAGGATTTAAGAATTGTTAAGTTTTCAACGATTTTACGGCCTCGTCTGCATCCATGCGAATTAACGTATTCACTGCCCTACAGATTCGGACTACATGTTCGTCGTTGGCAATAAAAGTATAGTTTAGCTCAGTTTATCGCATTCACTGCCCAGATGGTAGGCTTTGCAGAACTTCATGTGCGTCGTTGGGAATCGTACAAATATTTGTCGCGAGGCAAGTCCCGTATGCAAAGAAGAATTCAAATTTCACTGAAGAATTAAGACACATAAGATACAGGTTTTTTCTAACACAAAATTTGGTTAATTATAGTAACATGCTTGCCAGAACTTTCGCGAACCGCTCTCGTACACCTATTTGTTTTAGTTTCAAGCAGATAAGTTTCCTAACTAGAAGGTTCTTGGCATTAATTCTCAAAGGACTCCTGTAAACTTAAAAGTGTACATACGTACTTGAGGACATTCAAGTATCACTTAACCGAAACTGAAATTACTTAACTGAAATTAGCTTAATTGGAATGTACAGGAGCACTTTAGAATTCCAACTACTTCCAGCTAAGCGATCGCTGGTTCGAGTGACTCTGGTGCTGTATAAACTACTAGCGGTCCGCCCCGGCTTCGCACGGGTATTAAACAAAAATATCAGAAATTATACACACTAACACGATGGGTTTCACAGTTTTCATACGGATCCCTTACCTTTTTTAACAGCATTGGGGTTTTTGACATTGACTCGATAACTAACACTGGCCGTAGAGAAAAAGCAAGCACCGTGCGCTATATATTCAAGCTCTTTTTCTATTATGACGCGCCATAATAGAAAAAGAGGTTGAATATACAGCGCACGGTTCAATTATTGAATTTTTCATGCGGATCCCTAACTTTTTTGAAAATATTATATAGCCCATGTTCATCACGAAAAATTAAGGATTCTAATGATGAAAGAATTTTTCAAATTGGTCCAGTAGTTTCGGAGCAATCAAATCTTTCCTTTTTATAATATTAGTATAGATATAGATAAAGTGGTTGGATGAACTTTGGTCATATTATCTTCTCTTACCTACGTAACCAAGAAACAAACATGAAAAACAGAAATATTTTCGCTGATGAAAAACTGGGGATTATTAGCCAACCTTAATTAATGTCAGCGTCCATTATTTCGTTAAATAAAAGTACGAAACATTAAATACTACATTCTTGTAAGATTAAATTGATATATAATTAAAACTGATAATGGTATTTTGTTCCGTTTTATGTAATGCCGTAATTTGTCCCTTATGTACGTATGATAGTAGAAAATATTATTAAACTATTTCATAGTTTAGTGTAGTTTAAAAAAAAGTTTAGCGTGCAATAAATTATTTTATATTTCTACCCATTATTCTATCCAGAAATTTGTTTTCAATGTCATCTTATGTCTTTATTTGGTGCGAAAATTAAAATAAACTGACCGGGGGCGTCGACCACAGGTGCGTCGACCACTGGGGGTCTAAGCCACGAACCCAAAATAGAGTCCTAAACATAAAAACTTAACGTTTGTAATACAATTTCCAATTTTCCTTCAAATCTAATCAAATAACTAATCTAATAAGATTGGAATAGGATCTGTTAATAGCATTGGTCTCGTGAATATCCCGTCCAGCATCAGCAAAGGAAGGTCAAAATGGGGAAACTTTTTCATCTGGTTTTCCACGGAAATTTTCCACATTTTGAATTTCACTGTTCGATTCCCAAACAAAGCTAGTAATTTTTTAACTACCTTAAAAAAGGAGTTTATTACTTCGACCCGTATGTATGTAATATTTCCAGAACTGCCTAGTTTTCGTATGTCTATAGCTTATAGAACAAGTGCGCCAAATTTCAAAAGCGTATGTTTGTATGTTTGTCCTCGCATATCTCGGGAAATACAAGTTCGATTTAAAAAATCGTTTTTAGTATAACTAGATATTGTTTAACATTGGAAACAGTGCAAATGATTTTAAGTGGGTTAATTCTTTTCAAATAATTTTTTATTGAATATCTTTGAATGCAGAATATTAACATACAAAAATAAAATAAAGTCTCCTTACAGAAAAATATCCTATCTAAAATATTTAAGATACTTTCGCTACATGTCGCATGGTCTTGGGACGCCCTATAGGTACTTATTATAATAATTACTAAGAACCTTGTTAATACGACTTATACATAATAATAAGACACGGAAAAATGTAGTTAGGTGGAAACCAGGAACTGGAAAACGACTGAGACTCGGTATGGGCTGGAATCACACAGCGCTGTGCATTTTATGCTTTACGTACAGTACCTACTTTGCAAAGGTATTTAACAAAAATTGAATTTTTCATCATCATCATCATTATCACCAGCCTATAACAGTCCACTGCTAAATAATTTTTTTTTGAATTTTTCATACGGATCCCTAATTTTTTTGATAAATATTCTATTGTCTAAAATAGAAATATTCTAGCTTATGTTCATCAGGGAATATTAAGGATTCTAATGATGAAAGAATTTTTCTAATCGTTCCAATATTTTCGGGGCCTATTCATTTCAAACAAACAAATAATCAAATCTTTCCTCTTTATAATAGTATACTTAGATAGATAGAGTTCTAACAAGAGAACATATAAATTTTACGTTTAATGAAACAACAAAAAGGCTTATTTTGTGCTTTAGCACATGCGTCCCAAATTGACTGGCTCAATAAGACTGATAAGAAACAATATAAACAGTACCTACGCATTAAAACTGCCTCAAGTGTTAGATTTATTTATTAATTTAGGTAAAACGAAATAATCCCAAAACACATAAGAAAAAACACGACGTAATCACGTTGCACGAGATTTGAATATTTTTAAGACATTGGCAGAATGAATAAAGCATCTTTCTGTGAGATCAACATAAACTTACGATAAAACAATGCGTTACACTTCAGTGTGACCGCATCCTTCCGGGATCAAATCGTTTAATTTAGCGGAACGGGAGCGATAGATACCGCACGGGAACTATGTCAAACGGCTGCCACTTCTGGATACTTCGCAGTTCATTACGGTGTGAATGGGCCCGCCAGATATGTACGTGATTTTAATTAAGATTTGCTGGGATGTACGGAGATGACGAACTATGAACTCTTTAGTTGGAGTTCATTCGTACCTTCTACGAGTTGATTGGATTGCACGAAAGCATGCCTCTTAGTATGTGAGAAGAAAGAAGAATCTACCTGCTTTGTTTTATAGCTGTTTTGGACTTTGCTATTGAAAAGCCTAAGTACCGTTCATATCTTCAGCTAGTGGAAAAAAGGTAAGTGAATGGTGTCAGTAATTAGCGCTTTACTTTTCTATGTATGTTGGTTTGGTAGGTAAAATTTAAATGCTGAGTTTTCAGATTTCTTTCTATTTTTAACCGACTTCAAAAGAGGGTATGTTTTATATATTCGACAATTTCTCCGCCAATTACGAATCAATTTAAAAAAATCTTTCAATGAAATATACTTCCTGAGGAATTAGTATTTCTATACCTAGAAACGGTGTATACATTACGGAATTTGAAGTCGGTGATTGGTTTATTCAACTATAAACGCTATACTTCTACTTTAGAAACCTCTTCCATAGAATTATTCGCAGCATAACTTCTATACAAACTAGGGCGAACCGGCAGTTTCCGTAGGTCCAGTTACCGACCATTATCTCGCTAACTTGTTCGTTTGTTCACCTATTTGTGCACCGGGTAGAATAACATGGTTAAAAAGGTTTAGTTGGGTTTATCTCGGCTTACATACGTTTAGCAAATTTAAACGCGATCGACGTTCTTATCTCGGTTTAACATAGCGTATAAATTATTTACTGGGCAAAATTACAATAATTCTGTATATAATACAGAATTATTGTTATGCCAGGTTTGTATATTCAAGGCTTCTCTTTCAGTTAAAAAATAGAATAACTATTGTTTAGCTTGATATTTGTGTTCGACAAACCTCGTGAGACACTTTTTTTATCTCATTTGAGTCATAATCATAAGTCTATGCCAGTTCAGAATGTTGTTCGATTGCTTGTACGCTGAGGCGCTTCCCTGGCAGAAATTAGCACCGTTACCTTATTTTGACTTATTATTACATTGAACAAATATACGAAAATACAGTTCAGTGGACAAAAATGGCAACTTACTAAGTAATATCTGCCTAATCAAACTATAACAGAGGCAAAAAAAGTTTATAGGTCAAGTCAGTCGCCAATTCTGTTAACTTTTAGTTTTATTTTGTCTTAGTCATAAGTTTCGAGAATAAAGAATTATTATCTTATCTTAAAAGTATAGAAACTGTCGAATGAAAATTATAGAATTTCCTATGGTCGGTCGTTAAGATAAAATATTTGGGAGCTCTGATTTGGATCAGACTAGGGCTTTAACTGAGTGATTCAAATCTCTTGTCAAATAGTTGTGTCTCGCCAACAAGAGATCTGATCATTGTTTAGTTTATAATATAAATACAGCGTATTTACGAGGGATCTGTTGATCTCGATCTTGCTTCAACTGATTCTGGTGAGTTCGGCCCTAATTTGGGTAGATCGTTGTTTTCATAAAACCCAAGGTACCGATTCTGCCTTCATTAAAACTTGTGGGAAAACCACGGGTAGGCAAACGAAGGATGTCTATAGGTATGTACATGCTAGAAATTGTTCCAGCATGTACATACCTACACCAATGTGTAGGTAGGCTAGGGTATATCATAGCTAAATTCACCTACACGCTAGGCAAATATGCCGACACTGGTGGGTTGTATGCTTTGTTGATGTGGAGTCTGAACGTCTTTGTGACAAGTAATTGAATCAAATAGGTATGTATACTCTATCTATACTTAGATGTAACACAGACTTTGTGAAGACAAATTAATCGAGGAAAATAGAACCACATCGTCCACAGATAAGTTTGGCTTTTTCTTAATCTGAGATGTGGAAATTCTCTATCAAACAACGCGTGAGTGTGATAATGAATTTTACGTGTCGTTTACAGAAAGTAAACTTTTAGAAGGTGAATTTAATTTCTCTTAATATGACTGCTTACTTTTACCAACGTACATTATTTGCAAAAGTCTGCAGTTAGCTCAATTGTTCAATTGTAAATACCTACTCGTACCGATTTGGTTATTTCACTAGAATTTTCTTTGTTAATTCTTTGTTAAACCTTTTAAAAACTATCTTTACTAACTCAACTAAATTACAATTTTCTAATTAAACTACGTTTAGATATTATTACATTTTGTGCGTTGTATGATAGGGCAAATCTTAGAGTAATAAGACGTAGAGTGATAATTTCACACAAAAATTCCGCTCGAAGTTGAAGCCACAAAACAACCAATGTGTGCGTAAGCGGCTCGTGATTACATTAGCCGACACGCACACAAGCGCACAAATAATGTTGCAAGCTATCAACATTTACCCCATAAATTAGGGAAATTGTAATATTTGTGAGGAGTTTATGATAATAATTTTTCTGTTAATATTACATACTCTATGGGCGTTTATATAAAGGTTAAGTCGTTAAGTCGAGTAGTAAGTATGACAAAAGCAAAATCATGAAATTAAAGAATACAATAACAAAATACTTTATTTATAACACCAGAAAAAGAACATAATAACAAAAAGACAAGTACAATGGGCGGCCTTATCGCCTAGAAGCGATAAGACAGGCAACCTTCGGATGAAATTAATAACCTATGTAAATTAAAGGTCGTCGAAAAATAGACAAAACCTCTGGTTTTAAGGATGACACTGTTTACACAGACACCCTGTATTAACTTATAAAATCCAGATAAGATAAGAAGTAATCAAGTAACCCTTATAATATTTGGCAAATAAAAGTACCTACCAGTGGAAAGTAGAAATAAATAATACGGGACAATCCACACAGCACCATCTAGCCCCAAGCTAAGCAGAGATTGTGTTGTGAGTACTAGATGACAGACATAAATACTTTATACAAAATTACTATACCTACTTAGATAGATATTTTTTTACTATACATAGAAAACGACCAGAACACCCGAAACAAATATGACACTGTTTACACAGACACCCTGTATTAACTTAAAAATCCAGATAAGATAAGAAGTAATCAAGTAACCCTTATAATATTTGGCAAATAAAAGTACCTACCAGTGGAAAGTAGAAATAAATAATACGGGACAATCCACACAGCACCATCTAGCCCCAAGCTAAACAGATATTGTGTTGTGGGTACTAGATGACAGACATAAATACTTTATACAAAATTACTATACCTACTTAGATAGATATTTTTTTACTATACATAGAAAACGACCAGAACACCCGAAACAAATATTTGCAGATCTTACAAACATTTGTCCCGCCCGAGGCGGGAATCGAACCCGCAACCTACTGCGCAACAGGCGGATCTTCGCCCACCGCGCCACAAAGGTCGTCAAAAAATAGATAAAACCTCTGGTTTTTAGGATAACACTGTTTACACAAACATCCTGTGTATTTAACTAAAAAAACCAGGTCAGATAAGAAGTATAACCCTAATAACATTTGGAAATTAAAGTACCTACAAGTGGAAAGTAGAAATAGACAAAACAAATAAGTACGGGGTAAAATATTCTATACCCAGCTAGCAACATTTTTATGTAATGGCGTCTGTTTTGTTTACAATTTGTTTTTGAGCCTAAACGGATGTTTTACTCGATAATGTGTTGTACTTACCTGTGAAATGGAATCTTCAACTGTTTCTGGTGATTATGTGAAGAGTTGTGGCACCCTTTTACTGCATAGTATGTCATTTTTATTGAAAAATTACGGAGCTCTTCCCAGTTAGTGTTGACCTTGAGCACACGCGTCGAGCGATGTAGGAAGCCTTTAAAGGCTCCCTTGAAATGCCTTCATTTCGCGTGCGCCTACTAGGGTTCTAAGTTTAGTTATTCTAAGGGGCAAACTCTACACTCAATATTGTGGTGGACCAGTATCTGGTGCCACTCAGCGCTTTCAGTTTCAGCGAATTACAAGTTTTCAGCGTAAAAACAAGACCACAAAACATTCCGATATCTTGCGGCAATATAACTCCTAACCTACATTTTTTCTCCATCCTTTAACATATTTACTTTAGGAGAATCTGTACCTAAGTTTTATCTTCACATAAAGTTGAAGTGGCTTATAAATTAGATTGTTTTCCTTTTTCCGTACTAAGTAAAAATGAAATGCTACTACGGTAATCGGGTTTATGGGGATACAGAACATTTGCGACGTAGATACAAATACTTCCTTCCGTACGTACCGTAAGTACTACACGAACGTTGTACGTTACGTTAGAACGTTCGTACGGTAGGTTCGTAAATATTGTACGGTTACGAGCATAAAGAATCGACGTTAAAGGTTAACTTTTTACTGATCGAAACAATTACAGGCAAAATTACAATTACAAATTAAAGGCTCCACGTAGATTGCTGTTTAGGGTAGACTAGAGAAAAATTACGTCACTTTGCAATCGACTACGTAAATGATTTGAAATTCATTTCTTCACCTTCAATAATATACGCAATGTATGGCGATGTGATGTCACTACTGTCTACTCTAAACTAAACTTAATTCTTTTTTGCCATGCCATTGCCCATTGCTGCTTTATGAAAAAAATATGTTATAAATTAAACTTATTGTACTGCTCTAAAACTAAATTTAGCTTTAACTAAATCTGACCCTCAATAGTTTTGGGTAGATCCTTATTAAAATTTTAGTAAGGGTTCGCCTGAAATATGACACTTTATTTTCTAGTACGTAAAGATGGCTTATATTTGGTCATACAACATGACAGAAAATTGGAACAAACCTATTGTCTCAAGATTCTATGTTGAAATAATATAAAGAAAAAGGATTTGTAAAAAAGCTTATATTCAAAAATTTCAAAGTGCTTGTGAATACAAATGCGATGCTCCCAAACTCGACTAACTCGATGGATTTGCGTCATGTTGTAGACTTTGTGTCTCCAACATCAGACCAGCTCATTGGTACCATCAGAAACAGCTTAGAGTCAGGAAGTTGGCGTTGAGGGCGTTACCAAAATGCAAGTTTGATGACAAATGTCTCTGTCAAATTTGTCACCAAACTTAACACAAGTTCGGGACGAGTTACGAAGAAGTCGACAAAATTTTTCAATTGTAGGTAAATACAATTAGTAGGTATTTATAGCTATTTACTAATTTGTTTCTATTATTTGGTAGGTAAATTACTACTAAATAATAGAAAGAAATACCAAATAATTACATAAAAACGGTTTTAATAAAACCGTTTCGTTTCTAAATAAGGATTCTAATAGGTAGTTTTACTTTACTTTGATTTAATTCTTTTTTATGACCATTCTTTTCAATGACTCTAAAAGCGTATGCACTCTTAAATATTTAAAACGAATTAATGCATTGCGATGCAAATTTCGGCAACTCCTCATTCGAGTTGATTCATCCAAAATACAGTTTGTAGGACCTCTTGACCCGCAACATTAACTTTAAGCGGGAGTTTTTAGAGCTCTACCTCGGTTTCCGAACGGAATATATCAGAAAATACTTTATTCACACCTTTTACGTGGATGATATTTTGCGGATGAAAACATATTTCAAGTGAAATAAGATACGACGATTGACGACCTCTGTGGTGCGGTGGGCAAAGGAATTTTCCACCACCAGCCACCAAAATCTATTTTATACGAAAATAGATTTTGGTGGCCACCAAGGGCAACTTCGTATCTCTTCCTAAACTAAATAGAATAAAACTATTACAGAGGCATTAAAAAAAAGCTTATGATAGGTATCACAAACTGGACGATGGATTTTTGAAAATTCCTTTGTTTAACAGAATAATAACATAAAGTAGGTGGTGGCGCTAGTTTAGGTGCTGTATGCGCCTTAAGCTGATATTGACTATTTATTTACCAAATAAAAAAATATTTATACACCATTTTACCTAATCACTGGAATAAAAACATCCCTACTCTATCGAGTCATCTCTTACAGTAAAGAGCCATCTTCTGCCATGTATCTATACTTCTATACTAATATTATAAAGAGGAAAGATTTGATTGTTTGTATGTTTGTTTGTTTGAATTGAATAGGCTCCGAAACTACTGGACCGAGTTAAAAAATTCTTTCACCATTAGAATCCTTAATTTTCCGTGATGAACATAGGCTATATAATATTTTCAAAAAAGTTAGGGATCCGCATGAAAAATTCAATAATTGAACCGTGGGCTGTATATTCAACCTCTTTTTCTATTATGGCGCGTCAGAATAGAAAAAGAGGTTGTATAGCGCACGGTGCTTGCTTTTTCTCTACGGCCAGTGTCAGTTTTGTAATGTCGAGTCAATGTCAAAAACCCCAATGCTGTTAAAAAAAAGTAAAGATCCGTATGAAAACTGTGAAACCCATCGTTTTAGTGTGTATAATTTCTGAAATTTTTGTTTAATACAACTTCGCCCCGTGCGAAGCCGGGGCGGGCCGCTAGTCTACTATAAGTTGGTATTCACTTAGCAGCATCCGACACAACATTGTTCTATCCTGCCGTGGACTACACTAAATAACAATAGGTAACATATATAGTAGACATGCAGTGTTGCAGTGAACCAGGCTGACCTACTCCCATACTAATTAATGGTACGGTGTTGCCAGCTCGAGTGGTTTTCGTACGGCCACTTCTGCATTCGAGAGAGCATGTTTGGCTTGGTTCGAGCTCTGAATAAACTATGGCTGTTTTTTCATGTTTTTATTGGTTTACACGACATGATACCGAGAGTGGGTCTTTGACAATTTGTATGCAGGTTTGGCACGACGCGCTAGAGGCATCCATTAAATTTGGCAATACTACAGCTACGCTCACACTGTCCACTGAAAATATATCTTAATATTACAGTTAGCTCAATTGTTTCATTTGTAAATAGTATAATAGACTAGTAGCGTAATTTATATATTCGAATCGAAACAATTTAGCTAACTGCAGACTGTTGAAAACAAACTACAGGTAGCTCAATCGTTCCATATCCTTACGAGTTGGAAGTGCAATTGGTTCTGTTTAATTGATATTTAGTTGTAATTTTCTTTGTTTTACAAAGGTATGTATTTTACTTATTTAACATAAGATATAAAAATATAGGATACTATAAACCAAGCTTTTGATAGTTGGTCTCTATTATGTCTTCCGCTTGTTACAACCTAAGTCTCTTCAAGACAAGAGTGAATGTCATCGTCACTTTCCATGACCTCACGTGATGGTAATATTGTGGTCATAAAGGTCTATTTAAAAAAAAAACATAATAAAATTTATGATTAGATTTACTTTCATCATAATATGAGCACCCTAGATAGATTTTTGTGAAAGTTTTCCGAACACGACCAGTTTGCTACGAAATTGCTATGCTAGTAGTTATATTGTACCAAAAGCTCGTAACATTTTGGATGGACATTATGGAGCAGATCATAAGAACTTTTTCCTATTTTCATCAGGTTGACAGAAACCTGCACAAAAGTCGAGCATGGAAAAACTCTCGTTCAACTTTCCTTGCACTGGTACCATAATCATAATGCATCCGCCGCATAGTCCTCACCTTACACCTTCAGATTTCCACCTGTTCCGTCTCTTCAGAATTCTTTCGGCAGTGTCAGGTTGACATCACGAGAGGACTGCTAAAACCACTTGTCGCAGCGCAGTATTTTGATCAGAATCCCCAAAATTTCTATAGCAATGGGATCATTTCCCTACCTACAAGATGGCAAAAAGTTATCGAACAAAATGGTACGTAAATACTTTAGTTAAATGTAAATAAACTATATTAAAAAATGTTTTAAATTTTCATAAAGAATGCAAAGAAACTTTTCCCCAACCTATTACTTGTATTCTTTAACCACAAAAGCGGCAGATATATTTGCGGCCCGCCTTATGGAAAGCGGTTATGGCAGCTATAACAACAGAGATGTTACAAGCTAAATATTATATTGTATAAGGAATATATAACTATTATTATATAACTGGTCAATATCTGGCGCAGCGCATCAGCATTGCCATACAACGTGGCAATGCAGCCAGCATCTTGGGTACACTTCCAACTGGTATTGATATGGATCAGTTGAGCTACCTGTAGTTTGTTCGCAACAGTCTGCAGTTAGCTCAATTGTTTCAATTGCAAATACTTGTATAATGTATAATCAGAATATTTGGTTTGATCCTTCGCTTGGTACTATAAAGTATTCAAAGTTTAAGCCAACTGCTAAGCCCCACGCCCGTCAATCTGGCCTTATCAAGCACGAACTTACCTGCACAAGTTGTGCCATAAATCGCGACGATCATGCTCTGGATAAGCGCCAGACTCCGTTTAGGCTTTAACTCATCTATCAGGATGATTTATACACTGTCAGCTACTTTAAGCCCGATTTAAAAAATATAAACTTTCCTCACACAGTATCTTAAATAAAACTAATATGTAAAATAGAAAGGAACATATCCCGTTAAAATTAAGCTGTCAGCAAAAGGCGGATTGCTCTGTGATTTTTTTGATCCTTTTTTTTTGGGTAAAATCTTTATTAACAAAGGTACAATTACATAATTGTATTAGAGATAGTATTTATAATTTAAACAATTGAGCGAACTGCAGACTGTTGCAATGCAACCAGCACCTTAGGGGCACATCCGACTGTTATTGATGGATCAGTTAAGCTCCTGTTCTTTGTTTGCTACATTCTGCAGTTAGTTATAACTTGTTATATTCTTTTTTAATAAAGGTAACGTGTTCTTGAGTGTAGACCGCGACTCGGTAACGTAGTGTAGGACGCTCTCCAGCCTGGTGGGATTACGATCTGCGAAAGACTCAGTAGTCTCGCAGATGCTGTATGCGAGAAGCTGAAGACAGGGCGCTATGGCGCTCATTAGGCGAGGCCTATGTCCAGCAGTGGACTGATATGGGCCGATGATGATACACTTAAAAAAGATTAGCGTTCATTACCCAAGAAATACCTTACCGACTGTGATATCGAGTGACAGGTTTATTCACAAATCTAGACAGCAACGACCGCATTACAGACGAGAGATTTCAGCTCGGGATTGAATTATGTGGCAATGAATAAATTTTCCGAGCAAGCGTCTTTCCACATGTGCCTTTATTTGAAGATCCGCCGTGGCTTTCGATTAAGGCGATCTATTTTTCTTGAGTAGAAAAGACCCGACACAAGAGACGCATTATCTTGAGTAGAAAATGTATTAAATAATATATCTGGTATATATCTATCTGGTATTGATATAGATCAGTTGAGCTACCTGTAGTTTGTTCGCAACAGTCTGCAGTTAGCTCAATTATTTCAATTGTAAATAGTACTTTTTATTTAGTTAGATAATGGTAATTTTCTTTGTTAATAAAGGCTTTTTGAATAATTTAAAATAATAATTAAATAATAATGCTGGACAATCCACACAGTATTATCTGGCCCTAAGCTAAGAAGAGCTTGTGTTATGTATACTAGATGACTGTTATACTTATCACAATATCTTACATAAATAAATATTTTTTATTATAGGTACGGTACTTACATAGAAAATTACACACACAAAAAAAATATCTGCAGATCGTACAAATACTTTGTAATGTTCTCTTTCTCGTGTGGTATAGTACCTAAAGTATTTTCTATCTACGCGGTTAAGTCCAGCTCGAATCAAAGTCGCTCGCTTATCTCTCGCGCGGCGTAAACTAGCGCGGTGTTTTCACACTCGACGTATTGAGGAGCGAGGTTCTGAACACCATTCATTTATCCCGAGGCAGGCATCGAACTGCCTAGAACTCTTATTTACTACTTTACTGTGCCCTTACAGTGTGAATGTTGTACCTACTGTTAAAATTATAACTTTATGAAACACATTAGTGCAATAAACGTTTTGATTTTGAACCCGCAATCTCCTGCTTCGCCCAACGCGCCATAGAGGTCGTCACAGAACACACCCATCCGACCGATACTACCCCGGAAAAATGTCTAATTACTTACTTCAAACAGAATCGGCTTGTAAAAACAAAGCAGGAGATTCAGATTCTTACACAATCGGTATCTCTGATTAATCGGAGTCAGAGTAATGTTGAGCTGAGGGTGGTATGAACAGAAAGGTATGATCATGATCATAGCCATTCTTGTTCATAATAGTGTAAAAATAATCTGGCATTATTTTTACACTATTTGGTAACAATCTTATAGTGTAAAAATAATGCCAGATTTAAATTTTAAATCATTTGTTAAAGATGATTAATTCATAAGAGTTTTTGTACTCTCTAGAGGATGCTTTTGCTGACAAAAATATTTTCGTATTTGAAAATTGATATTTAATTTATATTAATTTCATTAATTATATATAATCTATGTATTTGACTTGACTTTATTGAATAAATTGAATTGAAAAAACAACAATGCTGACTGAAGTAGCATGACTGCCTTTACCTTCTCGCGTGAAATTAGGATTACGTATAATTTTTAAATGATATGATAGTACATAATCATATTACTTTGACATTATAATCTGCAGGACTCGTGACAAATTATTATGTGTGACTTATTACATTTTGAATCTTTTCTCAGACTGATTGTGTGTAGTAGTAAGTATGTTCAAAACCTTTTATGTTAATAATAAAAAACTAGACTTGAATTTAAGGTGGGATCTCTATTGGGTATGCCCGTAAGAATAGAAGTAGGTAACTACATGTTTAAAAAAATATGTTAAAAAAAAATCGACAGAACTTATTAGCTGCCGCCCTGTGTAGCAAATTTTGCGTTAATCGTCTGACAAGTGACTGAAGTTTTTTAAATTTATATCGTAATGATAGTTCACCGCTTTTTATACTGTTTAATTAAGTATTTATTATCCTATACTCTCCATGGTCAGTCAACCATTACTCTGAGATTGGCTCTTGAAGTCGAGTAAATGAAAAATTCTGCGGAGCATAACCAGAGACGGCGTTAAATTATTGTTTTGACACACTTTTATTTGTTCATCGAGATAGTATTTTACCGTTATTTATAAAAAGTTTTATTTTAATCTTAGTTTTAGACTACGAAGAGTTAAACAGACTTAATTTAATCTATACTAATATTATAATGCGGAAAGATTTGATTGTTTGTTTGTTTGTTTGAATTGAATGGGCTCCGAAACTATTGGACCGATTTGAAAAAAAAAATTCTGCATTAGAATCAAAAAAAAATCCCTGATGAACATAGGCTATAAAAAAGAAAACAGAAAAGTTAGGGATCCGTACGAAATTTTTTTTACCTGTTCGAAGCCGCGCTGCGCTTACTTGTTTATATATCTTCCGAATTGGTTATTTTGCTACGTATTAACTTAAGTAGTTGTTTTTTCTAAACAGTATACAGATAAAATTAACTCTGTTGAAAAAAATACAGATTACACCAGGCCTATTACCCCAAATTATTATAACATTATACATTACATATATTACACAAACTGCACTGAGTCGAAAAATTGCTCTATCATGCATGACTGTTAAAGTAGGTATAAAACTCCTAGAGAAATGAGAGAACTGCCTACTAGTCATATCATCAGTTATCAAGCCAAATTGTATAATGTTTCAAATAAAGTTATTTTTATCTTTTACATTCCTGCAAACAAATGTGATTTACGAGATTTTGGTATATCTATATCATCTCATTATTCATCATTTCATTTCAAATAAATGAGTCATCTTACCTATCTGAAGATCGCTAAATAGCGCTAAGAAGGCCTAAATACCTTAAGGATAATAGGCATAGTGATGTAACCAGACAACGGCCGCCACCCTCATTCTTCCTGGCACCTATTTTACTATTCAGATAGTTGATAGCTATTCATTTGACCGGAACTGTCCCAGAGAAGCGGCTCCTATGTCCCCATTTCATTTGCTCATTGATGTAGAGCAGTTTGCTATTAGAAGCGGCATATTTCTATATTTATATATTTAGTTTCTCTAATGAGCACGTACAACTTTGTAATAAGCAAAGTTGGACTACGATATTATGTTCACACTATGCTCGTAAAATGCAATTCATGTATCTATGTTACCGAAAGAAAATAATTATAGCTCTCTTTGCTGACAAGGGTAAAAGTTTTACCAAATTCAAACATATGTAATAAAAATGTTTTATTTGAATTGTCTGCTTGTTCAACATGAATTTGGAACAAATTAAATCTCATTATTCACTCAAATGGTAAAATTAAGATTGAATTCGGAACTTCAAAATATATAAGTAATGTAAAATTGTTTACCAAAACGATCCGTACAATGAGATATTCTTCGAAATTCAAAGTAACTCATAAGGCGAATTAAAACTTTATGCCGCGAAAAACCTAACCAAACTTTTTTAGGGTTTTGCCATCGGTTGCAAAACCCTTATGAAATCGCTTTGGGTCTGTTTTGTGTTTTGAATCCTTAATATCTCAGAAACTACTGCAGCTATTGACTTGAAATTTGAAATAATAATACATTTTGTGCGCCCGCACATATTTATTGAAAAATAAATAAAAATAAATGAAAAATCAAAATGAAGATTTTCCATACAAATTTTGAAATCTAAATTTTAAATGGGCCGTACAAAGTCGAAAGTGGTATCAAATGAAAGGTACTCGTTTGTAGATTTCAAAATAGTTTTTGAAATTTTGGTAGATTTTATACTTTTTAATATATTTTGAAAAAGGTCAAAAAAATGACCATTCCCCCCCCCCCCCTATCTCCAAAGATTGCAGAGCGATCGACATGATATGTAGCAAGTGTTTGTAGATATGGATCTATATTTTACAGGAAAAATATAGAGAAGTCTGTAAAAATAATACTTTTTGAAATATGGTCAAAAAAGGGCGGGAAAAATTTCTGAAGGGGTGACTACCCCACCGAGTTGGGTATCAAATGAAAGGTATTGGTTTGTACATTCCAATACAGTTTATGAAATTTCGATAGATTTTACACTTTTTGATATATTTTGAAAAAGGTCGAAAAATTGACCGGTACCCCCCCCTCTATCTCCGAAGATTGCAGAGCGATCGATGTGATATGTATCAAGTGTTTGTAGTTATGGATTTATATTTTACAGGAAAAATATAGAGAAGTCTGTAAATATAATACTTTTTTAAATATGGTCAAAAAACTAATTTTCATACAATGGGGGCTATTTCATTGAGAGTAATATCAAATCAAAGGTATGGATTTTGACAATTCAAAACAGGTTTTGAAAATCGTCTAAGTTTCATACTTGGTGAAATAGGTTGAAAAAAGCCGAAAAAAAATTCTGTGGCTCCTGTGAAAGGTGATTTAACTCGAGTTGTACCCTTTTTGAGATGTTTACAGAGAAATTATCAAAAAAAAATTACGATTTTTTTGGTCTAACTCACGTTCTTCTATCTGCTTTAGTTTCGGAGATAATTTGGTGCAAAGTGATACAACTGCCACGATTTTGGCAAAAAATTTGTGATTATAGATATATGTGCAGTTGTATCCCTTAAGGTAGTTGCTCGACACACTGTTTTTTGTGTATCGTGATATAAGAGCGATTATATTAATTTTCACATGAAATTTTTCTTAATATTTTTCGTGAATATTGATACAATTACAGCTATATCACTTTGTACCAATTTTTTTCAATACTGTTTAGGGTACAACTCAACATATACCTACTAATCCGAATCGAAATTTATTTCTAATATGTGATAAATGATACAACTCTACTAATATCATACCTACTACACAAATCATTTTTTACGGGTAAACGAATGTAAATTGAATTGTATCTAAAACTTAAACAAAACTAGTAAAGTTGTATGGAGACCAAGATGTTCTAAATGATACAAGTGCTCATATGATGCGGGTGGCGGGGGTACGCGGGGTGAAGTGAAATGTTTGCCCACCCCCCACTTGCAAACAAATGTGGCATTTTACAAAAGACAGCTTTGGACCTTCAATGTGACCATACATGATTTAAAAACAAATATTAAAAAAAGCTTTTTGTTACATGTGGGCGGAGTGTGAGGGGAATAGAGGAGCAAACGACATAGCTTCATGTCTATACGATTTTATCATAAATCAACTTAAACCCAGAAGCTGATCATGTACTCTGATAGCTGTCCTGGTCAAAACAAGAACTCGATTATTAATACAATGTTGATGCTGGTTGCTAAACTATCCCCACAAATACAAACTATTGAACATAAATACCCGGTCATACTCATATGGAGGCTGACACTGACCATGCGTTGATTGAGCGTAAGAAAAAGAACACGAGCATGGATATTCCCTCGCCAAGAGATTGGTACCAGCTAGTGCGTACAGCTTAGAAATAAAACAGAAATAAAACAGCAAAGTTTACTGTTATCGAGATGACTCGTGATATGTTTTATGATTGCAACAATTTTTCAAAACAATGTCTTACTCTTAGAAAAACTAACACAATCAATGAAAAGTTTATGTGGAGCGACGTTCGATCTGTTTTGTATACCAAAGAAAACTTATACCGAAAGCCTGTCACTCCAAGATTACTATTTCAACTGAAAAGCAAAAGGATCTACTGATCTACTGGATTTGCTGTGCTTCATTCATGAGAGTGCTCAAGAGTTTTATAGAAGTTTGAGCTGCAAGAATGAGTCAAAGATACTCCTCCAGATAATGTTAGTGATGATTCTGATGTTGAGTAACTACTTCATCCGACTCCTAAGACCTATTAGGATCTTTTTATTTGTTCTAGCTATGCTATCTATAACGTACTGATGGGTATATTTTTAATGGGTTTTATTTTGTTTTAAGTTGATAACTATTGATTTATGACGAACTGTTCATCTCACAGAGTCTACTTACCGCCTATAAGATAGGTTGACTGCTGTTAACTGTGTAAGTTTAATGTGTTAGCAATTTGGTTATATTTATCATATTTCTAGATTTAGTTAAGATTCACACAATGGTTGTGATTGTGATACTATGTTTTGTACTGAGTAGGTTCACATTCCATGTTGTGATACCTCCATAAGATTGATCTGTGCCATTTCTTAGTATTTAAGTTTAAACCTACCTGCCTTGCCTTTAAAAGATCTCAATTTAACTCTCATAAGAATGTGATAAAAAAGTGCCCTATTTGTAAGTGAATTAATAATTTTGAAGAAGTTTACTAAACGTTAAATATTTTACTGAGACTTGTATTTATTTACACATTAAATAAGTGTTTTACTGAGGGGTATAACTTGACTTGTATCAATTAACACATGTTTCAAAGGACTAGAATTGTAGCAAACTGATACAATTCAGGTAAATTATGAAAAAAGGGGACTGATAAGTTAAATAATCTAATCTTTGAGGTAGTACCTATGTACTTTGTTTGAGCAACTTTGTGTTAGGAATAATTTCTAATGAGTTATTCGACTTTTTTACTTCTTGTATATCAATTTACACTAAGACAACTTATACGTGCAATCACGGTGCAACATAATTTAACTCTACTTGTATCATTTATCACGTAATTTAAACACACATTAAAAATTAAAAAAGGTACAACTCACAGTTTTTTCATGAATTACTTTCAAAGTATAATATTTACCATAAAAATTAAAATGCACAGTGAAAGAGAATATTTTTATCTACAAAATAAAGTACTTGAATGTAACCTAGCCCACTTAGTTTACGAAATAGAATTTTTTTAAACTTGTTTTTGCTCTCCTGTAAAATGATGATTTTCCAGTTGTATCACCTTTCACAGGAGCCACAGAATTGTAGGTACCAACCCACTTACCTACCCACTAATCTCTGTAGTAACTGTTATAGTAGTTCCACAGCGCACCAAAACCGTAATTCTCAAAATTTTTGAGAAGAGTTATGTATCCTAGATAATCCACACAGTATCATTTACCCACAAGCTAAGCAGAGCTTGTGTTATTAGTATTACTACGATAGCTTTTATACTTAATAAAGTACATATAAGTATCACATTAGATGATTTATTTTTGTGTACAGAAAAGGACTAGAACACCCGAACAAATAATCTGAAGATCCTACAAATATTAGTCCCGAGGCAGAAATCAAACCGCAACCTCCTGCGTTGTAAGCCCACCGCGCCAACAGGTCGTCATATACGTACTTACCTACCTAAACGACAAAAGTTCAAAACCCTCGGCGCGCGAGTTATACTCGCACTTGTCGTACTTGTTTATTATCAGTATCGCTCTTGTGGTAAGTTCTCTTCGTACACAGCACAAACCGGTCATCGTCTTCTGAGTTGCGCTGGGAATTCAATGACACCCGTCACTTAAAAAACTGCTTTATGCCCTCGGTGCATAATCTGCAAAACATTAACCATTGTAGAGACGTTTTGTTTTATTAGTCGTGTAAAAAAGCGATAGCTCTGGACTTTTTATCTTTTATCGGTCTTCAATATTTATTAACAATCACGTCCTTAGCAATAAAGCGCTGAAAAATAGTGACCGAAAACACACAAGTTTGGAGATTCCATTACCAACGCAGACCTCAATCACACACACAAGATACCACTATCTATATCTAAAACCCAGCGCAACTACTTTTTTTCTTCAGAGCAAGATAAAAAGTAAAGTAATATTTTTTTTATCTTCGCTTCTTTAGAAAAGCCACTTCTATCTCCGTTCGTAAGCCGCCGCGGCCGCAATACCGCCATGAATAGCTGATGCTGACCGTCGTATCTATTACAAGACAAGCCAATGATGCTTAGTGCTGGAATTTATATTTTAAACACGTAGCATAGAATTTTACGTGTTCTTACTTTAATTATGTAATGTTTAGCAATTCGTTGCCTAAGAGAAAACACTTTCAGTCATTATGGTTCTCAGGAGAACTGAATATAAAAATACCAACCAATAAAAAAATTACTGACCAACAAGGGAAGACTTTCTTTAACAACTAGCAGTCACCTCGGCTTCGCGCAAGTATTTATCAAAAACAAGTACGACAAGTGCGAGTGTAACTCGCGCGCCGAGGGTTTTGAACTTTTGTCGTTTAGGTAGGTACGTATATTGACGACCTGTTAGCGCGGTGGGCTTACAACGCAGGAGGTTGCGGTTTGATTCCCGCCTCGGGACTAATATTTGTAAGATCTGCAGATTATTTGTTCGAGTGTTCTAGTCCTTTTCTACGTACACAAAAATAAATCATCTAATGTGATACTTATATATACTTTATTAAGTATAACAGATATCGTAGTAGTACGAATTACACAAGCTTGCTTAGCTTGTCGCTAAATGATGTGTGGATTATCCAGGATACATTACTCTTCTCATATTTTTTTGGAGCACGGTGGAATTCCTGAATTCAATAATCTTATTATCTAAATATTCATCGAGCGCAGTGGAATACATTGGGTATGGACTTTAAAATTTTGAGAACAACGGTTTCGTGGCGCTGTGGAACCCTACTATTACAGTTACTACAGAGATTAGTGGGTAGGTAAGTGGGTTGGTACCTACAATTATTTTTTCGACTTTTTTCTACGTATTTCACTAAGTATGAAACTTAGACGATTTTTAAAACCTGTTTTGAATTGTCGAAATCCATACCTTTGATTTGATATTGCTCTCAATGAAATAGCCCCCATTGTATGAAAATTCGTTTTGTGACCATATTTCGAAAAGTATTGTTTTTACAGACTTCTCTATATTTTTCCTGTAAAATATAGACCTATATCTATAAACGCTTAGTACATTTTATATAGATCACTCTGCTATCTTCGGAGATAGAGGGGGGGGAACGGTCAAATTTTCGACCTTTTTCAAAATATTTTGAAAAGTATAAAACCTATAGAAATTTCAAAAACTGCATTAAAATGTACAAACTAATACCTTTCATTTGATACCCAACTCGGTGGGGTAGTTACCCCTTTAGAAATTTTTCCCGCCCTTTTTTGACCATATTTCAAAAAGTATTATTTTTACAGATTTCTCTATATTTTTCCTGTAAAATATAGATCAATACCTACAAAAACTTGGTACATATGAAATCGATCGTTCTGCAATCTTCGGAGATAGAGGGGGGGTACCGGTCAATTTTTCGACCTATTTCAAAATATATCAAAAAGTATAAAATCTATCGAAATTTCAAAAACTGCATTGGAATGTACAAACCAATACCTTTCATTTGATACCCAACTCGGGGGGGTAGTCACCCCTTTAGAAATTTTTCCCGCCCTTTTTTGACCATATTTCAAAAAGTATTATTTTTACAGACTTCTCTATATTTTTCCTATAAAATATAGATCAATACCTACAAACACTTGGTACATATCACGTCGATCGCTCTGCAATCTTCGGAGATAGGGGGGGGGGAACGGTCATTTTTTTGACCATTTTCAAAATATTTTAAAAAGTATGAAATCTACCGAAATTTCAAAAACTATTTTGAAATTTACAAACAAGTACCTTTCATTTGATACCACTTTCGACTTTGTACGTTCCATTTAAAATTTCGATTTCAAAATTTGTATGGAAAATCTTCATTTTGATTTTTCATTTATTTTCATTTATTTTTCTATAAATATGTGCAAGCGCACAAAATGTATTATTATTTCAAATTTCAAGTCAATAGCTGCAGTAGTTTCTGAGATATTAAGGATTCAAAACACAAAACAGACCCAAAGCGATTTCATAAGGGTTTTGCAACCGATGGCAAAACCCTAATTAAAAAAAATATGCAAATTGACACGTTGGGTTACATCATTGAAGTTTTCATACGGATCCCTAACTATTTTGAAAAAATTCTATAGAATTAACGGTTGTAGAATTTTTTGAAGAATGGTTGTTCATCAGTGATAATGTAGGATTCTAATGATGAAAGAAATTTTCAAATCAGTCCAGTACTTTCGGAGCCTGTTCAATTCAAACAAACAATCAAATCTTTCCTTTTTATAATATTAGTATAGATACATAATACAATAGATTAATATCCTATACATTATGTATAACTTCGCTGTAGTTTCTCCAAAATTTTGTAAAAAAATAAAAATAGAAAAGAAGAACAAAGAAAGAAGAAGCAGATCTCTGAAAGAGATCGCGAAGGGCGCCCTTTCTACTTCCTTTACTCTAAGCACTTCGCTTGTTATATTGTGTTAATAAAACATGGTGTACAAGGTAGCTTATGATATGATTATAATTAATAATTTTCATAATTTTAAAATAAAATAATAATAAAAAATTACTTTACACAATCATTTTCTTTCAAGAATTTAAGAAGGTACACTTTGGTTTGAATTTTAAAAGACACAAAATTAATTTCACTTGAAAAGGAAGTAAGAAATCCAACATTTGTTGTAGCAAATAAACAATTTCGCTAAATAATGCTACCATCGTAATTTCGGTAACTCACATCCAGGCTTCAGTCGTTTACGGCGCATGCAATTAAACTTTGTACCTTCGAGCTTGTAATGTTGTGAACACACTGGCAAGTTTGCAATGTTCTTGGAATTATTCATAAACGAAGGGCCCCCCACGATCACATCTACAATAGAAACCGCTTTTTTGTCTGTAGGTAGGTACTATTATCTCATAACTGTATATTACGGAAGAGCGGAACCCTCTAACATATGTAGGTATCTCTACTTAAAAGAGGTTTTCCAAACCCATGCAATGTATGTTAGTTCTAAGAATTGTTCTCATTTCTCGAATATTTATCTATTTCGTCTTAACTTAAAATAAAATGGGTAGGGACGAGTTTTGCTCCAACTCGAAAACTAAGAACTTAACAAGGTACCTAAAGTTTTATTGTCCGCTTCTTTACCTTACCTTAAAAAGTTTTGTATTTTATGACGTAGGTATCCAAAAGTCCTGTACGGTCTAAAGGAAACTTTCACTTTGACATTTGAGTCTTCGAGCAAAAAATGGTGGTGAACTGAAAATTAAGGCATAAAGCAAAACGGAAACTAACGAAACAAAGTATTTCAATTCAATTATCATCAGCCCATGTTAGCCCAAGGCTGTACTGTACATAGGCCTTCCCTAATGATTATAAAACAGTATTTCTTCATTTGCAACACCAAGTTAAGTGATAAAATTATTTTTATTGATTTAAAATTATTTGGTTAAGTGATTTATAATGACGCTTCAGTGTGTATATCACCTTATGTTAGTCAAGCTCCTTCGCAGCCCCGTCTCCACTTGTTTACATTAGTTGCTATTTGTTAGGTGTTTGACGGCGCTAATTGCCGTTGAGGTTGCCCGTTTAGCTAATTATAATTACGTATAATATAATAAACTAGCGGTCCGCCCCGGCTTCGCACGTTATTATACATATTACAAACACTTGAAGAACAAAAAATTTTTACGCACATGGTTCACGTTGGGTCAAATTATTGAAGTTCTCATACGGTTCCTAACTTTTCTATAGATTATGTTCATCATGGATAATGTAAAATAGTAATTATAAAAATCAGATCTGTTCAGTAGTTTAGGAGCCTATTCAATACAAACAAACAATCAAATCTTTCCTCTTTATAATAAGTCCACTCAGGCGCTGCGGGCTGTACTTTGATACCCGACGCGCACGTGCCAAAGCGATGCGGGCTCAGATCCGCGCCGCCAGCTGATTCGGTTACTAGTGGTTGAAAAATGTTACTCATTCGATTTTAAGACGTGACGTAGTACTGTCTCTGTCAAACACATCCTGTCAACTCCTACAGGGTCTAGTAATGAAGGCAGTAAAGGAGATTGAGATTTTCATCAAAACCAGGATTTCTTGTAATCTGATGCGGGTTCCACATAGGACACCTAAAGCTATTCTAGAAAAGAAATGACTTTATAGCCTGAGCAGTAAAGTAACAACTAAAAAACACATTTTACTCATAAAAAAGACACCTACGTCTTTGGTATAGTTGGGCACAAACCCGGTTCAATCTAATAGGTGGAGAGGCTTTATGTGTATGGTAGGTATTAAGGTTCAAATTAAATTTTAAAATAAAAAGGTTGGGTCAGCGAAAAAATCATTAAATAATATTTTTTGGCTATGTTTATAACGGAGCCGAATAGTTAGAAACATGTATTGCAAGATTTCACATATTTCAAATTGAATCAGAACCCAACTTCTTTCCATTATTGCAATGATAAATGCACAGAAGGGAAAATATAATCATCAGGGTATACCTACTTTTCTTAGCACAGGTTTTTTTTATTTTCTATACCAGCGTCCTTACCGGCCATTGCTCTTTTGAACATGCCTTCCCAAATGAGGTTTTGGGATATCGGATTTTATATTTCAATAATTTTATTTCATTATTACAAAATAAAACTTTGTAAAAACACTCAGACGAGCCAAATGTCGTACAATAAATTATTATAAAAAAAATAAGGTGTTATTGATTTTCTATCCACTTCAATTGTTTGTCCACTTGTGGGAAAAAGTATCGCGACGCTTGGCAGGTGGTTTGGGAACCTCTCGGATCTGTTTCTTAGTCTGCTCTTAAAAAGGGGTCGATACTTACAGTGCTTCAATTTCATCAGCATCATCAGCATATCATTGATCAGCATCATCATCATTGAGGTCTATGTCCACGGCTGGACATAGACCTCAATGATCGCCATAGCGCCCTGTCTTTGGCTTGCCGCATCCAGCATCAGCCTAAGTTCTTGCATAATTTACTGATTACTTTTTATTAAACTTTTTAGATCCGAATAAATCAGTTTTAATTAAACCCAGGCTTTAGTTGATTTATTAATATTAGATTCGTACACATTCAACGTGATAAATGCTGACAAGATTGTAATCTCGCCGTGATTTATTTATTCATCTCATACGTTTTATGTTTATTTATTCTTGTCATATCATATCATTTGTTATTGTTATAGGCGGGGATATTGAGCCTTTCCTAAGAGGCTTGAGAGGCTTTATGTGTATATTATTAAGGTTCAAATTCAGTTTTAAAAGAATGAGGTTGGGTCAGCGTAAAATCATCAAATAATATTTTGCGGCTTAAGACAGTTTGTTTATAAGGGAGCCGAATTATTAGAAACATGTAAATAAGGCTACCGTACCTAAAGCAGGTACGTACATAAAATATTATGGTATTTATAGATAGATAGTCAAAATGCTATGGGCGTAGCTTGGGCGTGCAGTGCTACGAAATCCGCTGGGCCCTGCGCTCAGGGTACTAATTTAAATCTCGTGTTACCTTCATGTACCTGTTTCTGAATAAAAACCTATTTCTGAAGGATTTAATCCGCGAGTGCCGTAATGTAGCTAGCTATGAACTCATTTTCAAAATCGGATCATAGTTCGAAGCTCCTCACTTCCTCCAACATTGAACCTACAAGCTTTTGACCTCTTTACTGTTTAAGTAGATTAAAATATACCACTCGGGCCTTCAAAATTAAATATTTATAAGCAATAACGTATATTAAAACTCTAAATTAATATGTAAACTTAGTGCGTAATACATATTTCGCGGCGGCACGGCTCGGCAATGCTGGCAATGCTACGGAATAATTCGCGATGTTTGAAAAACGATCTAAACATTCCAACTTCAGGAATTCGATTGGAAGTTTCTAGAAATAAATGACTGCCATTTATTTTTCAGTGAAGGAACTGCCGAAAAACGTTTCATTGTTTTGTTGGGAAACAAATAATAAGTAAAAGAGTTTTTAACCAGTTTTAAAATGAAATTGTACAATATTAATTATTTTTCAAAGTTTACGTAAATTATGCGAAAACTAAACGGATGCTACAATTAACCAAAGATGATGTTTTTTATATAAAATATATCAATATTTTTTTATTTCTCTTTCATTTTTTTCAGTACCTCTTGTTAAGATTTAATTAAAGTTCATGACGATCTATGTGGCGCAGTCAGTAGGCGATGATGGTCCGCCAGCGACGCAGGAGGTTACGGGTTCGATTCCCGGTTTGTACGATTTGCAGATATTTTTTCCGGCTGTTCTGGTCTTTCTATGAGTAAGAAACTATGTATGTGATATATTGTATTATGTATATCAATCAGTACCCATAACACAAGCTCTGTTTAAGGCTGGATGATGCTGTGTATATAATAAATTGTATTGTATATCAGCATGGGTACATAACACAAGCTGTGGATTGTCCAGCAATACCTTTTTCTGTCAGCGATTGTAGGACGCCCTAAGGCCAGGTGGGATGATGAACTACGAAAGACTGCTGGCAGATGCTTGATGCCATAAGCTGGGCACGAGACAGGGCGTTATGACGCTCTTCGGGGGAGGCCATGGGAGGCCTATGTCCACCAGACTACGGCTCTAGACAGACGGATCATGGTACGTTGGGGTATGCATTTCGGATGCACACCGACTGCACGCCGATTGCAATTGAACTGCAATCGGACGACGCGTTTGGTTTGCAGTTCTATTGCAATCCTGTCGACTGCATTCAAACTATTAGTACTATTTTAACGGGTATATGTATATTGCGTTTATTTACTTTTTTTTTCATTCCCGACGTTTCAACAGGTTTACACACTGTCGTGGTCACGTGATGACTGATGACTTTAAAAATATTTATTGCATTCAAACTGCACCTGAACTGCAATTTGCGGTTGGATTGCAGTTTCGGTCCGTCTGTCTAGATCCTAACATGAGCTCATGATGATGCTGTTGATGATAATTAATCCTGTCTCTGTGTCAGTTTTACATAGACTTTTTAGTAAGATCGAAAGAAATATGAACTTTTAAACTAAGGACATTACTCTCTTGTCTGTATTTAAAGACGCAAAAGATTAACGACTTGCTAAGAATTTGTTCCCGTCAACGTTGGATTTAACTGAAGTAGGGTAATTTCAGTTTTCAGGCAACTAAGAGAAGCTTTTCACTTAGGCATTTTCAGCTGAATTTCAAAGCCTGTATTGAAAGGAAGTTTTAGTAAACAAGAAGCGTTGATGAAGCTGTGTTTTCAGTATACATAATATGTGTGAATGTACATAGGTAGGTACTTATAAGCTCCATCATTTCCGTGGAATTTCATCAATGGATATAAAAGAAAAAAAAATTGTCTTCAAATACTAACATTGAGACTTGCAATTTTAAAATTTTAACATAATTATAAACTTAGTCCGAGGCGGGAATTAAACCCGCAACCTCCTGCGTCGCAGGCGGACCTTCACCCACCGCGCCACAGAGGTCGGCAACTTATTAGTAGGTACGTTAAGCACTAGCCTACTAATTGACGCTACCATTAGTACCTAACTAATGGTAAAGATCCTTTTTAGAAGTGTATTACATTTTCGCCTTATAATCTTTAACCTATAATTTTTGCAACATTACAAAAATATCTAATACTAGCAGTCCGCCCAGGCTTCGCGTGTATTTTACAGAATTTCAAAAGTTTTTATACACACGTACTCAACGTTGGGTTACATTATTGAAGTTTTCATAGGGATCCCTAACTTTTTTGAAGATATTGTATACCCTGATATTCATCAGGGAAAATTTAGGATTCTAAAGGTGAAAGAATTTTTCAAATCGGTTCAGCGTTTCGGAGCCTATTCAATTCAAACAAACAATCAAATCTTTCCTATTTATAATATTAGTATAGATTCTAGACCCGAGTAAAGGTCCTAGAAAACAGAGATGATAAACAAAGTCGTAATAAATGCGCAGTGGGAACATTTTATGACACAGTTTGCGAGGCTGTGAATGGTTGTCATGCCGCGTCACTTGAATAGAGTCGAGCAAGTTTAGTTTATAGAAGGAGAATACAGTCATTTGAAAAGAGTCGACAAAGTTTAGCTTATAATAATAATAAATAATGCTGGACAATCCACACAGCATCATCTAGCCCCAAGCTAAGCAGAGCTTATGTTGTGGGTACTACTAGATGATGATATATGTACAGACAGAAGCATTAATTGGTAACCCCCTCACAGAATATGTCATAGTTATCATTCAGTAGCATGTAGGTTCAAACCCGTGAAGATTTATATATTCATTTTAATTTACAATATTTTTTATTTTTGTTTTTTATATAAAGTTTGTTTAATTGTTTAAATAAAAAACAAATGTTTTTTTCAACACCTACATTTCTTTTATCAGGAGTAACGATACTGAAATTTCGAGCCTGTATCACATGTAACTATGGTGTAGTGGTTAGTGTAACCGAGATTCTGTCACCGCACATCGTAATGATCGTCATCGAATCCTTGCAGTGGATGTTTTTGTTTTTTAACTACTACTTAATTTTAGTAATGTAATGACATTTATCTATGTGTAATAGTGAAGTTTTTGTCTATTAGTATGAATTTAAAGTAATTGATAAAATAAAACAAAAATAATAATTTCAGGTAAACAATTACGTTTATTTTTTCAAAAATTTGCCTACACAAACAACAACACAAAAAATTTAATTAATGTTTTATTTTATTATTTTATTATTTAGCCTACTTACAAATAGCTTCCTATCCTGAAAAATAATATTCCATTTTCGATTTAGTGCTCGAGAATACACATGTTTTCATTAGATTTTCGTTTACTTTGCTAATCTAATGAATTAAACAATTTGGATCTCGTGTAAATCATGGAATACTAAATAATCAGGTAGTTTTGAAAATAAATGAGGTCAAATGGAGTTTTTCTGACAATGTTAAAAGGTAAAATTACATTAGAGTTTAGTAGGTAGTGATATTTATCGTCCTTTATATTTAGTGATACTTATCGCTTAATAGCTTAAGGGCTAACGGATCGGATCTCAATTTAAAACCATTTGACCCCACATATTTTCTATCGGATTTAGGTCCGAACTTTTAGATGTCCAAGAAATAACAGTAATGCCTTGTAGAGATGAACAACCCTTGAGAAACCATCCGCGTACGATGCACTGCACAATTATCATGGACAAAATAAATTTGGGCTTCTGGATACGCGATCCGCGTAGTAACCTTCAACACTTTCAAGCTCGTCATTCATGCGCCCAGTTATTTTTACTATTTCTCCAGGACCCATAGAGGATAAAACCTAAAATGAAAAAAAAAGTCAACTGTTATAATGTTAATTTAGTTCGTGTAAATACTAACTTGTTAAAAATATCATTATTATGATGAAATAATCATAGATAAAGGTGTTCGAATTTGTTGAGAATTATCAGTATTATCACTTACCTAAAGTTAGCTCGATAATTGTGTAAGTATATCAGCTGCATGCCTTCTGTTGATGTTGATATCAAATATTGTTGAGCAGTAGAACGAGTGGATGCAAAAGGCGAACTAGTCTGAATGTCAACAATATTATTGTGGCGACTTCACTGATTTGTAATACACTCCTGTTGTTTATCTGCCATTGCTTCTTACATTCACATCCCCACATTACACTTAAGCGCACGGTTTTTATCTGTAAGACAACAAATCAATACTTAAATGAAGTTAAAGATAACAAGGTTTTACTAAAAAAATATGTATTTGTTTCGTAATGATTATGACACAAGAATAATAAGTTGATAACTTACCGTAATTCAAAGCTAACGAGCAATCTCCTGATTACTCATTTGCTGTTCGAATAGCACCGCGATCTTAGTTCTCACAAAATTCTTAATTTGCATAATTTCCTTCAATATTCTTCAATTCATTTATGATTCAAACCAGTAAGTCAAGACTAGAATTGAGTATGGCTAGTGACCTTTTCATTATTCACCAAGATTATATTTAAATCTACCCTCAAATACTTCTTTTTTTTTCTTATCCACTGTAAAGAGATCTCATAAATAAAAATCCGCTGTCGAACACTAATAACATAAAATTTCGACGCTCAGATAACTGGTTCGTTGGTTTAGTTGGTTGGTGCGTGCATTACTTGGCATGTGAGCGATTGGATGTCTGGTTCGATTCCCACTGGGTGTTACGTTTTTGTTTCTTAGTATTTGAGTAAAAGATTTGTAAATCGTACAGTGATTTGCAATGTAAACTTTAGCTATTAGGGGGGTTACCAATTAATGCTTCTGTCTGTACATAATCTTAGAGAATCTTAATTATATCATGTTTTTCTGTTCTATTTTACTCTCTTGGTGTGCAATAGAGAATATTTGTATTGTATTGTAGGTATAATTAATTTAACAAAGAAAATTAGAAAAACAATTGTTAGGGCTCCAAACACTTATTCAGAAGGTGATGCGCCCGAAACAGCAAATGTTCGTTTTTCATAGTAGACGCCCATGTTATGTTTTTGATGTTACGTATAAACTACCTAATGAGTTTGCTTCTACCCACAGCCCACTTGGTAAGTACCTGATTACTAGGTACATTGCTCAAGAAGCTCCCACTTATTCACGCAGTAGAAATCTGACTTTAAGTTTTTGATATTATGCATTAAAATTACAAGGACATGCTTTAAGCAGCCTAGTAATGCAATTAGGTTAGCAATGCGGGTTCTACGTCGTAGCAGTGAGGATACTACGGCGTACATATCAGGATGATAATTCCTGACAATGAAAAAGCTGAAAATGTAATGCTACGGCGTAGCTATGACTATAATAATAATAATAAAATGGTTTATTATGGAACATAAAACAATGGTTACAAGATAAAATTGAAAACGATGCCACCTGCAGAAGTTTAAAAACTGTGTCGCAGATGACAACGCCCTCCTCCGAGGTTAAAGAAGAAGAGTTCCGGAAAAAACAAAAAATTAACATTAGTTTGACAAATTTTCAGACAAAATATAGGTAGTAAACTTATTTAACATAGGTACAAAATACTAGAGCTGTTTATCTACTTAAAACACCCATGCAAAATAATTGAATTAACTCTAATACGGCGTAGCAATAAAGATATCAATGAGAGTGCTACGTCGTAGCAGTGAGGATACTATAAAGCAGATATGAGGTTGCTAGGGCGGCGTAGTGAAGAAAATACTCTAGCATAGCTATATGATATACACCGTAGCAATAAAGATAGCAATGAGAGTGCTACGTCTTAGCAGTAAGGATACTAGATAATGAGGATGCTGTGGCAGCGTAGCAAAAAAAATACTCCAGCGTAGCTATGATGATACTACGCCGTAGCAATTAGGATAACAATCCGGGTGTTACGTCGTAGCAGTGAGCAGTGAGAATACTACGGCGTAGCAATGCGGATGTTACGACGTAGCAATGAGGATACTCCGAAGGAATATAAAATTCTGGCATTCTGGAACTGCTAGTATAAGTGCAAGTAAAACGTCGTATCCTACGAATACGGTCACAGTTGCAAAACACCAACTTTACAGGAGACGGTTTTTTCTGATTATTTCGCAAAGTTTCTATTGAACGAGTGTGATTTTTTTTTGCTAAAACGTTTTATCATATTTTCTGCTAAATTATCATAAAGGTTTCATAAATAAAAAAAAACCTTTTTCCCTAGTTTTTGTCCCTTAGCACCTTGTTCCACGTCAAATCGACGTTATACTCAGCGCCATTGTGACCGTTTTCCACGCAGATTTCGCTTCACGTCCTCAACTAGGGGGGTAACAAACGTCTTTGTAAACTTATTCGACGGGATTATGATGGACAATTACACATTTTACGAAGGTCATAGTTTATTGTCCTTCATAATTTGGTTTTGTACCTTGATAATTTGCATCAGAAATTGTTTATTCTTACTTTACTTAGGATGCGCTGTACACCCAGACGATATTAAATGTATTTAGTTTGTCTAGCACTTAATCGACGACCTATATGGCGCAGCTGCTGGCGAAGGCCTTTAAGGGACTTCGTCGCTGGAGGTTGTGGTTTCGATTCTCGCCTTGGGAAAAATATTATACATTTATTGCCGCTGATTTGTCACAGCTGGTTGGTAGGTACAGCTAAAATGCAACAAATCATTCGAAAGCCAAAACCGAGTTCGTGTAAAACTGTGCAATTGCTGACATACTAAACAAAATGTGTTTTCGTAAACTATGTAAAACTCGTCCTAGGGTTTCTTAAGGCATGATTTAATGTAATGATTGGAACTAATTTTTTAGTTATTATGGTAGGTAGGTACTCATATAAAAAAGGTAATTTTATAATAAATAATGGAGTTTTCTGGCCACAACGCCCAGCCTAAACCGATGAAGCTAGAAAGCTGAAATTTGGTGGGCTGGACCTTTAACTACACAAATACCCGCTAATTAGGGTTTTTTTTTCTTATTCCACTCCTAAAGAGGTAAAAGGGGGTTTTGAGGTTTTTGGTGTTTTTTGTAAATCTGTAACCGGTGGTTCGATTGGTTAGATACTTACATTAAATACTAAACACACAAGAATAATGATCACTTGTTTCAGGAGTTTTCAAAATATTCCTGAAAATTTAGTGAAACATGTAATTAAAGTTTGAGATTTATAATTTCATTCTGTATTGAAATACCTATCTAAAACTTTCTAATGCAAGGTGCTATTGGCTTCAAATTTCATTATGTAATGATAGAACAGAAAATTAAAAAGGCAATATTATGTGATTTGTTTTAAGGAAAATTGCTAAGAACAATTAAAATACAAAACTATTCAACATTGTGTTTCAGGATTTTTGAAAATATTTCCGCAAACTGTAAATACGGTTATTGAAATATTGGATTTGTAATTTTTGGTAACGTATTTAAATGACTGTTACTATTTAACATGGGCTGGTAATGCCCTCAAATTTTATTTATGTATTGAATATACATTAAATGGTTAAACATGTTTTAAGGTCTATTTTCATATCTCTAAATTAGGGTAGAAAAAAGTCAAACTTCCCGATATTTAGTTTCAATCCGATTGGTCTTGCATAAAATCTCAATTGAAAATTAATAACAATGAATGAATGTTTGAAGATTTATTAAAACTTCTCTCAAAATGGGCTAAGGTAGAATGTTTGAAGCATATCGTATGACAAGACTGCTTCAAATTTACTAAATAAAAAAATATACTGGAAACTTTTTAAAAAAAGAATACTTAATTAATGGACATAAAAATGATATCATAGGCGTCTTTCCGATTTTGGTGAAATTCCGATTTTTTCTTATAATAGGGAATTAGCTGATTTCGTGAAAGTGTTTTACCCTAAACACGTCCACGCCAATGAAATTACAAGCGAGTCAGCTAGTTGTCATTACATTATACGAGCATTCATTACATGATTATTGCCATAATAGATTGATATCAGAGCCAAGGCATGGCGTATTCATCGATAATTTTTTTTGCTGTTAATTTTCTTACCCATTTACTATTTAAATGCTATAGTCTATTAAAAAAAACAACAAGTAATGGAATTAAAATTCGCATATGTTTGTAGGAGTGTTCTGGTTGATTTTTATGTAGGTATAGAAAAAAAATATATCTATAAGGTCTATTGTGTTAAGTCATCTGATACCCAAAACACATGTTTTAGTCGATTGTTCAGCATTTTATTTATTCATCCTATTAATCTCGTTACTGTATCCAGATTAGAGAACTCGTCAATGAGCCTATCTGAATCCAACTACTATGTGGTTGCTCACGTTATAATATTAAAAAGAAAACACATATTTATTTCGCTGTTTTGTACTCTGTCGTCTGATGACCTTATTTGTAAAAGTCGAAAAATCCTGAAATTATTGACTTCTCTTGAAAATCCTTAAACCTGTTTCTCTTTATTTTATTTTTCACATTGGATAGGACCAGCAAATAGTTTAATATGTTTAGTCGTCAATGGAATATCGGGAACTCTGGCAATTTTTACATTTTCTAATTTCCAAGTGATTTTTATACAAAAAGTCAAATAGTTGTGGTTTAAAGCACCGCATGTAAAAAGCTTACAATCAATTCAATACTTCAGTTAATACAAAACCAATACAATAATTAATTAATTTTAACCTTTATTATAAACTTAAAGATTTTTTTTAGTTTGGTTAAATTGCCGATTTACCATGTCAGAAATATTTTTAGAATTCGAACAACTGTTGGTTTATAGTTCAAATAAATTGTGTCAATGTTCTCAGTTCTTATTGAGAGACCTTTATAAAAAATACCCTGAAAGGCGTATGATAATTTCATAAGTAAATAATATTAAAAAGTTACAGAGAATTCAAAACAAAACCCAACTACGTATCTCAAACATGTATAACCCGTTCCAGTCCATTTTAAGGAGTATTTTAAAACTTCCTGAAACAAATATTCATTTATTAATATTATTAAGATTTCACAATGGAATAGGTATTCCTAACAAAATAATATAGGTACTTCGCAAATGAAGTGATTGATTGCATCCGCATTCGCGAATGTGAAAGATGTACATTCGTTACATAATATAATAATCTATACTAATACTGTAAATACGAAGGTCAGAAACCTGTCTGTCTGTTTGTTGCTTTAACGCTTTAATCGATTTAACGATGAAATTTTTCTTCACACAGAAGAAAAATTAACAAGAAACTAGCAAGATATAATTATACCTTAGTAGGTTGTTAGAACATAATTATGTATGTACACGTACCTACTCGCATTACATATAAATTTAGCATTTTCCGTGCTTTCATAACCAAAGACAATTCATGTGCCTAGCCAAACTATTAAAATGCACTTCGTAGTCGACAAACAGTGCGGTAATCCGCGCCCGCGCGCCTTTTCGCCCGCGCTACATGGTTACTCTGGAGTATGTAACCGTATTCGCCGGGAAATACTTGTGATCTTTGCGTTTTTCACGTGGAAGAAAGTGCCAAAGTTGTTTGTTAACTTTTTCGTCGGGCTAAATCCATCAATGCAATTGTGACCAAATTTTAAAATCTTAATAACTTTTTTATTTTTAGTATTTTTTATATTTTTCGAACTGGTATGATGTAAATCATAATGGAGATTCCAAAAATGCAATAAAAATAAAAAGTCACACTGGCGACTGTGACCCTATTCGTAGGATACGACGAAAAGTGCTTAGAAATTATACTTTTAACCAGCTCTCTTGATTTACGTTTACGGTAAAGAAGATTATAGTAAGGGTAAAGCCGATAAAGTTTTAACTCCGCGTAAATCACCTTCGTCGTAAAACTAGGGCGGCTTAGATATCTACCACAGTCGTAAGTGTCTGTAACAAATGTACAGTCAACGATAAAAAATGCTGATCATTATCAATTTTAAAACAGAACAGAATTATGTTTTCTTTTCCGATTTATTTTGAGATTATGCTGCTTTCAGATTTCTGCGCAGTAGCTGATTGAGCTAATTGAAAATAAGGACGTTGCAGTTCAAAAGTACAGTTAAGCCGAGTGTCAATTAGGTACATATTTTCGTTTGTGTGTTAAGTGCTGTTTAGAGGAAAAAAAACAGATGGACAACGATGGTATCATTTAAGGTTCCCTTTTCCACTTTGAAGTAAGGATCCCAGACCGGAAACCCTAAAAACCGCACTTAACGTAGCCCGTTTTACAAGATGAACGTTGGTAACATTTTATCAGCTAGTAAAGGAGTGTTTATCCAGTATAATTGGCTTTTCCAGCCCCTAACTATGAAGTCAAGTTTATTACGTTTTCAGTGTTTGCTTTACCTTTTGCGGCCTTGTAATTAGAATTGTGGCGAGATTTTGTTCCTTTAATATAAGGTAAGGAAAACAGCTTTTCCGTTTAACCTGCATTTCAGTATTATTTCTTACCTAATATAATTTTAACAAAGAATAAACCTCTGCGAATTTATGAGTGAGTGTATTGAAGCGATACGGGCGCGACGTGAGCCGCACTCACCCTGTTGAAGTCCCTCGTTAAGGGATGAAACGTTGGTGTTCTTCCAACACAAAATAGGTTCGTAGTTAACCCGCTTACATTCATAATGAATTCGTCGAACTACGATAGTAGTTATGTAAATAAATAAATAAAAATAAATAATGCCGGACAATCCACACAATCATCATCTAGCCCCAAGCTAAGCAATAGTTTTTATTATATAATTTTAATACAGAATAAACCTCAAGATTTTATGATCACAGTTCTCGTAAGTAAACAAGTACGACAAGTGCGAGTGTAACTCGCGCGCCGACGGTTTTGAACTTTTGTCGTTTAGGTAGGTACGTATATGACAACCTCTTGGCGCGGTGGGCTTACAACGCAGGAGGTTGAGGTTTGATTCCTGCCTCGGGACTAATATTTGTAGGATCTTCAGATTATTTGTTCGGGTGTTCTAGTCCTTTTCAGTACACAAAAATAAATCATCTAAAGTGATACTTATACTTTATTAACTATAACAGCTATCGTAGTAATACCAATAACATGGGTAAATGATACTATTTGGATTATCTAGGATAGGTATATACCTATCTCTTCTCAAAAATTTTGAGAACAACAGTTTTGGTGCGCTGTGGAACTCCTATTACAGTTACTACAGAGATTAGTGGGTAGGTAAAGGTAAGTGGGTTGGTACCTACAATTTTTATTCGGCTTTTTTCAACCTATTTCACTAAGTATGAAACTTAGACGATTTTCAAAACCTGTTTTGAATTGTCGAAATCCATACCTTTGATTTGATATTACTCTCAATGAAATAGCCCCCATTGTATAAAAATTAGTTTTTTGACCATATTTCAAAAAGTATTATATTTACAGACTTCTCTATATTTTTCCTGTAAAATATAGATCTTACCGGTTTGTACCGGTCAATTTTTCGACCTTTTTCAAAATATTTCGAAAAGTATAAAACTTATCGAAATTTTCAAAAACTGTATTGGAATGTACAAACCAATACCTTTCATTTGATACCCAACTCGGTGGGGAAGTCAGCCCTTCAGAAATATTTCCCGCCCTTTTTTGACCATATTTCAAAAACCATTATTTTTACAGACTTCTCTATATTTTTCCTGTAAAATATAGATCCATATCTACAAACACTTGGTACATATCACGTCGATCGCTCTGCTGGAGATAGAGGGGGGGGAACGGTCATTTTTTTGACCTTTTTCAAAATATTTTAAAAAGTATAAAATCTACCAAAATTTCAAAAACTATTTTGAAATCTACAAACGTGTACCTTTCATTTGATACCACTTTTGACTTTGTACGTTCCATTTAAAATTTCGAAATTTGTATGGAAAATCTTCATTTAGATTTTTCATTTATTTTCATTTATTTCACTATAAAAATGTGCGGGCGCACAAAATGTTTTCAAATTTCAAGTCAATAGCTGCAGTAGTTTCTGAGATATTAAGGATTCAAAACACAAAACAGACCCAAAGCGATTTCATAAGGGTTTTGCAACCGATGGCAAAACCCTAAAAAGTAGTGTTTTTCCTGTCTACATATTATCCTAATTTTTTATTTGTTGTTTTCTAGTACATTTTTAATTGTTTTTTCCATCGGTTTTCACTTTGTTAGCGTTCTTGGCAGAACGGTCGTAGTCGTGTTGTATCTTCGTGTTCTATCAGTTGTTGAGCTGATATCGCCCGCTTCACGATATATCGTCATGTGTTGTTGGTGGACATTCGGGTTTCATGGTTACCTACGGCAGATCTTATCCAGTCCGTCCACCTCATAGGTCTGTTGTCCCACCTTTCCTTGCGCGACTAGATAATACCTAGGCAGGTATTTGTGATGATGTTTGTGTGAATTAATAAATTATCAGTGGTATTGTGATTGTTTTTATTTGGATCCTGTCTTCCAAAATCCTCTAATACCTACTAATAAGTATGCATATTTCTCCGGCCGAATAGAAATAAAAGACTGGTAAGTAGGTACATATTTTCAAATTTGACCATGGAGGTTAGGATTCGACATCACAATTTGTAGTGAAATATTATTTTTTATTTTATATTCCTTGTTTTATTTGCTAAGATATAAAAGATTAAAAAAAAAGACAGTCACTGAACGATACCATAAGGATTTCGAAACCCTCAAAATCTGAGAGAAATAGGTACCTACCTACGGCTACTCACCTGAGTACGGCTACCTACAGATTTTAATCAAAAAAGTATATAGTAAGAATTTTGTCTAAGAAATTATAGAGTAGAGAAAAAAGACGTAAACCAAGTTATAGAGGTATAAACCGCGATTAAAGTGCGTTGTTAAACCAAAAAATAGCTAACCAATACGCTAAGTACATAAAACGATTATCATAAAACTCAAGTACCTAGGTACCTATCTAGAATATTCCACCCACATTGTTGTTAGGTTGTTAGGTACTATATTTTCAGCGCCATTTACTTATACAATGATCGGTTGCCCATTTATGGACGAAGCTTGGCAACGAGCGATAAAATAGGTCTACGTACCTACATTATCGCCCGTTTGCCCAACACTACCCTACCTACTTACAATGGTTATTTTGTCAGGCGGAGGGAGTGTTTGCTTATACTCTAACTAGGTTTATTTTGTCAGCATAGTAGGAAAAGGTTATTTTAAAAATCAAAATCAAAGTGCTTTATTTCCTTTAGATCTTAGGCATAGGATACAGACAAATCGCCATATTAGGGTTGCCCTTGAGTAATTTATTTATCTTTAGCCATTTCTGTGCCACAGCTGGGCTAATGACTATTTTTCGTCTTTCCACTTCTCGGGAAACTGGCTATGATGATATGTCTTCCCATCTCTTTTTGGGCCTTCCACGTCCACGTAGACTGTTGTGGAGTGGGCTCCAATCTGTAGTGGTATCTGCCTACAAGTCGCTGGACATTCGAAAGACGAATGGTTCCCTTCATTCCGACTCCTTTTAAGTCGATTCCCGTCACGTCGACTCTTGTTTCGTCGAGTTCTATCAAGGCGAGCGTGTTGTAACAGCGCGTTTTACGAAGGCGACTTCTCGTTACGTCGACTGCTGGCACGAAGAGCCGTGTACGATATTATCCTAGCTATGTTTTTACGAAGTACTGTCGGAATGAAAATGCTCTTCTGCTATGTGATCGGAGATTTATTAAAATTGGTCAACAACGTATTTTTGTTTGTTTAGTATTCTGTGTAAGTTTCATGTTGGTTTTTGAGATTTTTTTTGTTAACAAATGACCAGCTAATTAACTATTCAAAAATCAAAAGTAAGAATTTTTTCAATACATAGATTAAATTTATTATTTAGGTAAATGTTTTTTTACATATTTATTAATTACAAAAACAATCAAATTCCCTATGAATTATATTTGTACACTATACTCGTAACTTGTGAGGTTTGTTGTGGTACTAACATTAGTTTTGAATGTGTAAATAATAAGATAACTTAGGCGGCGCTCGCATTTCTCCCTGCCGTGAATATCCCGGAAGCGTGGCTACACCTGATGCACACCCGTCTTGATGGTGAAGTAGTGACAGCCTTCCAAGTCTATATGTCTAACCAGTGGCTGGGAAAAAATGTTGACCTCATTTCCTGCCACGGTGAGATAAATAGGACGACAAACGCAGTCGAAGGCTGGCACAACCGCCTCAACAGAAAGGTAAATGCCCCAGTATGCACCGTACGATTGATATTTTAAAATCAGAGGCGGACGAGGCTGATTTTAAAATATCACAGTCTCAGGCGCACATAGAGTGGTAAAAGCCAAACAAGAGGCAGGCACAATAGTACCGCTCTATTGGCCTAATTATTAAAGACTACGAAGGCGGTAAAATCACCATTGAGACGTGCTTATAGCGCCTATCAAATATCCGTTGTGAAATTGACCGGCGAAAATAGGTATGTAAGGTGTACGTACACGTTGTGCGGTATTACTGATATACTGTAATTTTATTGTTTTTGTTTTTTTATGGTCCATTATTGATTTTACTGTGATTTATTTGTATTGTTTTTGATTTTGTAGATTGTTTATTTTTTTATTTTAATGTGATTAATCTGTGATTTTATTGTTTTTTAATATATTGATTTAACTATGATTTAATTTTATTGATTTTGTTGATTTTTTATTGTTAAATGATTTAGCTGTGATAAAGATTTTTTTTTAATTTCAGTTTACTTTTATTTTGTTAAAGTTTTATTAAGTTAAAAATAGAAATAAAAAAAACTTTTGAAAAATTTTACTACTGACTGTACATTCTCTTGCTGTAATAAACTCGACGACGAGAGACCAGAGCGCGCTCGACGTTATGAAGCTCACTATCAAGAAACTCGACGTCGCAGAACAACTTCACAAAAGTTGAAGCGTAGTCGACGTGCCGGTAATGAGGCGGCGCTCTGCGTTAAATGACTCGACGTCGCGGGAATCGACTTAAAGGGAGTCGGAATGAAGGGAACCATTCGAAATAAA
>OZ007535.1:2935812-3274473 GCA_963931895.1 Eupithecia pulchellata | reverse complement strand
CCCGAGGCGGGTACGGGAATCGAATCCGCAACCTCCTACGTCGCAGGCGGACCTTCGCCCACCGCGCCACAGAGGTCGTCAAATGTATTACGTTGTTATGACATTCATCATCATCATCATCACCAGCCTATAATAGTCCACTGCTGGACATAGGCCTCCCCTAATGAGCGCCATAGATGGCATCATTATTTGGGGGTTATTGCCCATAATCCCCACGCTGGGCATGCGGGTTGGGGATCGCAGTTCGGTGTAGTTGTTCTGCAGAAGGCGCTGCTGCCCGCCCCCCGGTGTGTTTCCCTTAGTCGCCTCTTACGACACCCACGGGAAGAGTTGGGGTGGTGAAATTCTATGCCGGCACCACACGGCCTATGGGTTATGACATTACATGGAGCTATTTGTAAACGCATACATCTTACAGACAAGCGAGTAAACAACATAATATATATATCCCGGTTCATTTGACTTCGTTACTATTCCCTCCTGATTAATTAATCTCCCCGGTTTCAAAAGTTTGCTGATCAATTAATATTAGGTCCTTACATATGAAATTGGCGTTTTTCGTACTGGCCACTTTAATCACAAATTTCTCCTCTTTGGAAGCGGATCCATCGCAAACCACGTCCGAGTTAGCTGCAGGCTGCGGTGTTAGTGATAAAACTGTTTTAATTCACTTGAAGCAAATTGGGAAGATTAAAAAGCTTGAAAGGTGGGTACCTCACGAATTGACTGAAGCAAACCGGCAAACGCGCGTCGACTGCTGCGTTACATTACTAAACCGGCACAATAATGAAGGTATTTTAAACCGAATCATTACCTGTGATGAAAAATGGGTTCTTTACGATAATCGGAAGCGCTCAGCGCAATGGTTGGATCCTGGCCAGCCAGCCAAATCCTGCCCCAAGCGAAAATTAACCCCAAAAAAGTTACTTGTAAGCGTTTGGTGGACTAGTGCCGGTATTGTTCATTACAGTTTTCTCAAATCTGGCCAGACTATTACGGCTGATGTCTATTGTCAGCAATTGCAAACCATGATGGAAAAGCTAGCGGCTAAACAACCTAGGCTGGTCAATCGCTCCACGCCACTGCTGCTTCACGACAACGCTAGACCACACACTGCGCAACAGACGGCTACTAAATTAGAAGAGCTTCAATTGGAAAGTCTAAGACATCCTCCGTACTCCCCGGACCTTGCTCCAACAGATTACCATTTTTTTCGAAATTTGGATAACTTCTTGCAAGGGAAAAAATTCAACTCCGATGGGGCAGTCCAAATCGCCTTCAAAGATTTTATTGATTCCCGTCCGACTGGTTTTTTTAGTAAAGGGATCAATGAACTACCTATAAGATGGCAAAAGTGCATAGAAAATAATGGTTCATACTTTGATTAATTAAATATATTATATTAAAAAATATTCGACTTTTTGTTCCTCCCATACAAAACGCCAATTTCATATGTAAGGACCTAATATTTAGGCAGGTACTTTGTCGGCCGCTAAGCCGACAAAGTACCTGCCTAAATATTATTGACTACGGGGCTGTTTCTGCCTGAACACAGCCAGTTGGGCAAGCACGGTGCGTGCTGTGCAGGAAATTGTAGTAGCGTGCGGCTCACTTTGCATGTGTTGCTTATTAGCAACATTATCTTATACGAAACGTTCCCACACAAATTGATACGCAAAGGATAGCAAGCCCTTCCCGGAAGTAGCTTGGACATCACACATTTTTATTGTTCTAGCTATCATAGTAGTACCAATAACACAAGCTTTGCTTAGCTTGTGGCTAAATGATGCTGTGTGGATTATCCAGGATACATTACTTTTCTCAAAAATTCTTGCAGCGCTGTGGATCTACCCATTACAGATACTACAGAGATACAGAGATATAGATAGTGGGTAGGTACCTACATTTTTTTTTCAACGTCTTTCACTAAGTATGAATCTTAGACGATTTACAAAACCTGTTTTGAATTGTCGAAATCCGTACCTTTGATTTGATTTTGCTCTCAATGTAATAACCTCCATTGTATGAAAATCAGTTTTTTGACCATATTTCAAAAAGTATTATTTTTATAGACTTCTCTATGTTTATGTTTTTCCTGTAAAATATAGATCCATATCTACAAACACTTAGTACGTATATCACATCGATCGCTCTGCAATCTTCGGAGATAGGGGGGGGGTGGTCATTTTTTCGACCTTTTTTTAAATATTTCAAAAAGTATAAAATTTATCTTAATTTCAAAAACTGTTTTGAAATGTACAAATCAATACATTTCATTTGATACCCCACTCGGTGGGGTAGTGAAAATTATCCCCTCCCTTTTTGACCATTTATATCAAAAATTATTATTATTACAGACGTCTCTTTATTTTTCGTTCAAAATATAGAAATATAAAAATTAAATTAACCGGCTTATTTACTAGTCCAAAGGAAATAAAGCACTTTGATTTTGATTTTGGTGCATGGTATGGTAGCCTGAGGTGGCCCGGAGATTCCTACCTCTTGCCCCGCCGTTACCATGGCCACTACCAACCTATGTATAGAATGTCTCTAGTATTCTTGTTAGACTATTATAATATAACAATGTAATTGGTTTAAATGAATGTGCCGACGACAGTTGTGCCGAGGTGTGTGTGTGATAGAGGTGTTCGTTCGTTTGTTGCAGGTGTCGTGGATCCGGCACCGCGACCTGCACATCCTGACGGTTGGCGGCTACACGTACACGTCGGACCAGCGCTTCCAGGCGACGCACGCGCCGCAGGCGGACGACTGGACGCTGCAGGTGAAGTGGGCGCAGCAGCGCGACGCCGGCGTCTACGAGTGCCAGGTCTCCACGCAGCCCGTGCGCTCCTTCTTCGTCACGCTGCACGTCGTCGGTGAGTACCCGCCCCCGCCCCGCCCTGCCCTGTCCTACCTGTGCATGACTACACCAGCCTCATTATAAGCTAGAGGACGCATCAGAGAATAGTTAGCTTTCTGTAACTGACTACAGCACCAGCAGTGATGTAGATTGTTGTAGCTAGCTAGACCTCTTGATGATACCTAGAGCCATCCACCACGGTCACGATTTTCCAGACAGTATATTTTTTACGTTTAATTTTTAGACGTCGGTCGTACGGATCTTTATGTAGACACCTACTTTAGAATAAAGTTTTTAGATTTTTGACATCAGTTTCAAAACCCTTATCATCATCATCATCAGCCCACATTAATCCACTGCTGGACATAGGCCTCCAATAATGAGCGCCAAATAATATTTATTTTATTTATAAACAGAAGAAAATAGACGGTTCCATTTTTCGGTGCATTTGATATGATATCATACGTTGGAAAGCATTATGTTATTTCCACACTATTCAGCGTACTATTCTGTCGAGAAAGGCAAAGTTATGTTTCTTGAGCGCTGCGGATGCGCAGACGCTGCACGGCGCGCGGTGTAGCGCGACGCGGCGGCGTGGCTCAGGGCTCGCTCGCGGCCGGCGCATTGCAGTGCTGGGGACACGCTGCACCAATATACAAGTTAACGTGTCCCAGACCCCCAACAAACTACAAACAAGATTACATCGGAATACAATGTGTCAAATGTAAACCAAAAAGCACCGAGCTGTGAAAGCCGGTTGGCTTTGTAAGAATCAAGCTGAGTGTATTGCGTTCATTTCATAAACACTCTCCAGTCTTGGTTCGGCTGAGTCCGCGCTCGGAGCAGCGAGGAGCCGGTTGGAGCGAGGAGCCGGCTGGAGCGAGGAGCCGGCTAGAGAGGTGAATGTTAAGTACTTTAGAGAGGAGCCAAGCTGACGGAGATGCCTCTACATCGTGGTGACCTTAGAATAACTAAACTGTGGTGACACATTCCATGATACGCAGCGCTAGCTGATTTAGCTTTTCAGTGGCTCTAGAAGTCACAACCTAATGCAGACCTTTCTTAAAACATAGGATTATTGAGTTAAAATTAGTGGAGCAGATCATAACATCTACAGAAGCCCTTGTAAGGATCCAGACGTCAGCATCTGAAGATAATAGTTATGAAAATTTACGCGATCTGAGTAGACAGGATTCCCACCCAGCTAGTGATACACTCAAAGAAAATGGTGATCAGATTCACTAAATAATATTTACGTAGTAGTGACGTGTAACGTTACGGTTACGTAGGAGGGACCGGTCCTCGCGGCTCCCACTCGCGGCGCGAGCCCGGCTGCACTGCAATGTAACCTGGACATGCTACACTGCAGTGTAGCATGTCCGCGAGGACCGGTCCCATATACATAACCGTAACGTTACACGTGAATGTTAAATATGTTATGTTAAAAAAACGATGCTATCAGAGGGAGCTAAATTATTTAACGACTTACTAAACAATAAAAAGGATTTTTTTAAATATCTTTAAAAATAAACTGAAATTACATAATAACAATATTGTACTATTGGAATGAACCCGGCTTCGCATGGGTATTTATGTTCGTCACAGAAACTTAGGATTCTAATGGGGAAATAATTTTTCAAATCGGTCCAGTAGTTTCGGACCCTATTCAATTCAAACAATCAAATCTTTCCTTTTTATAATATTAGTATAGCTATCTCATACCTTAAACTTACCGGCTACCTTAAATTTACCTACTAACAAAAATTTAAATTTTGCTTACAACAAATAAAACCCTGAATTAATATACGTTGTGAGCGTTTGATCAGCACGTTTGGAAACGATATGCTTTACGGCTCTAATTGATTTCTGTGTCGCGGTCCCGGCTACGCGGCTCCGCGTGCAGCCGCGCGCCGCGCCGCCGGCGGCGCCGCCGCCATTACGCGCTGTTTGTGTTAGACCAAATTACCTTTAATAAAATAATTTATTTTCAAAGCTTAGGTAGGTGCCTAAAGTTTGTGAGTCCTATTCAAACCGTCTGCAGATGAACAAGTTTAAATATAAACTTGGACTCATTAAGTTGCCCTCCGTGTCTTATCTTAGTTACGTTTATTTCATTTAACTTTGTGTAATTTGACTCGACTAGGCAGAATGCAGAATTAAAGAAAATCTTTTAAAAGTTTCTACTTTAACTAGGTCATCTGTTTAAAGTGGTTTTGTTTAATTGAAGTGGTGAATGGTGATCGCAACCAGGAACAGCTGAAGCCAGCCCCGCGGGTTCCTGCTGCGCTGTGGATTTACTCGGGGGGTGCAGGTGGTTAGGGCCGCGTCCTCTGGTTCATTGAGGCCCGCAACCGTCCGCTGAGGAGGTCCAGTGAGCCTCCCCCGTGAGTACTGAAGGCCAGCAGGCCTCCTCAGCGGCTATGCGCTCGTCCTGCGTCCACTGACCGTCTGTTCTGTCTCCAGATTGTGACGAGGTCTACCAGCGGATGTTCTCGGACGCAGAAGGTGAACTTGTTTGTTTGTGTGTTCGTTCGTGTGTCGCCCACTAACCGCTAACTGCGCTCTCAGCCTTCCTTCTGTAGATCCGAAGGGCGGGGGGGTGCGGTGCCCCCTCGTATCGTATCTCGTCAAATTAGTTTTCAGATAAAGGGTGTTGCTATAATAACGGAAGTGTTTTTGTAAGTTTGCGCGTGTTCGTAATTAGTTTAACCGCTAACAGAGTTTGTTGTTGTTACTAACTCACCGACATGATTTAAATTTATAATTGTTATTTTACGCCAGTATTCAGCTTCAGAGGGGTCGGTTCAACAATTGTTATAAATATGATCTCTTGCTCGCTTGTAGTACGTGTGTACTGTAGGTACCTTCACAGAAGCGTTGAATGAGCTCTGACATATACCTAATAGAGATGAAGTCGCAGAGATCCGGAGCCGAGCCCCCGGCGGCGGCCTGCGTTGCGTGTCCGCCGAGAGCAGTGTGGGACCGCAGCCATATTTCCTTCAAGTTTTGAGAATTTTCCCTTTAAAATTCATTCCACAAGCTCAAATAACATTGCTTTCGACGCGACGCACGGTCGAAAACAGGTATCAAAATCAGAAAACAAAGCTTTTGAACGAATCGCACTAATTGAACGTCATCCATTCTCTCTGATAAAAGCTGTCGGCGACAGCGGCTGGGGGCAGGGGCAGGGGCGGGGGCAACGAGGCAGACTTGTGGCCGTGATGCTCCACGACGATTAATATTGACGGCCCGTTTAAGCACATGAGAGGCGAGCGTCACTTTATTTGGAGCTTGTAAAAGATAAGTGTAACACATGGATAACGCTGACTAAACCTTGTATTTGGAGAAAGTGTTGTGTGCTCTGGCAGACCGTACGAGAGCAGGAGTACCCGCAATGTGCATAGCGCAGTGCAGGTGTACCCCTGATGTACAGAGCGCGGTGCAGGCGTACCCCTGATGTACAGAGCGCAGTGCAGGTGTACCCCTGATGTACAGAGGGCGGTGCAGGTGTACTCGCGCACAACTGGTACCGGTTCATGAATGAAATAATCTACATGCGGCGAGCGGTGGATCGGAAAAATAAGAGTTTTTATTAGTCGTAACAATTTTCCTGGTTCGCATTGAAAAATCATCATATTTATGGGTGCGGGCCCTCGCGCTCCTGCCTCAAGGTTGCCGGATTATTGTACTCATAATGCTAAGTAATATCTCACGTATATGGAATTTGATTACCGCTGCGATGCGCACGAATATTGTTTTACGGCGCGATGCGAGGCCCGACTTAATGCTGTTACCTGCCGGAGATTGTTTCATGCAGGAACTTGACCCAAACATTGCCATAGTTTATTGCTTTCTCGCAATCCGTACACTATACGAATTGTATAAAGAAACTCGCGCCCTTCCCTTAGTCCCGCGGTTCTTTGTGTAACACACAATGGTTTACAATGTGTTCCTCTTTCGTCTTAATTGTATATCTTATTAGTATTGTTGCTGTGGTATTTGTATGTTAGTATTTATTAATATACTCATACTACACATAATATATTCGACAATACTAATAAGATATTTATCGTGATTAATGCGATCGAGATGACGGGACGGGACGGGACGCGGGCACGACGGCAATGCGGCGTTTGACTCCGACGAACGATCTAATTATTGCTGATCAAATTAATTCAGCTTACTTAGACAAGACATGCCATCGAAGATTATGATAACAAACCGTTATTAGCTAGGTTTAATTAATTTTAAAATGATCGGCCTCCCCGCCGCCGCCGCCGCCGCCGTCCTCACTCTAACGGTCCTGCAAAAATGTACTTTAGATGTCCACAACCCTTATAATGTCACCTTAATTAAGTGATTCGCACTTCACACCTGAATTACCTATAAAATAAGAAAGCGCTCATTCGGTTTAAATATTATGGTCTGGTCCGATTAATAGTTAAGGTCAATCAGAGATTTTATGAAAGAGAACATCGACCACTATTCGACGTTCATAAGTCTAACAGAGAGTCGTTTTTAAGCACAGCGAGGTGATTGCGCGGCGGCGAGTGCAGTGAGCAGTCGGTGCGGAGATAGGAAAGCTTCAGAACACTGCGAAGCAGATGCAAGCTGAGATCTAGCTCACTGCGTGCAAGTACAGCATCGGACAAGAGCTGGGAGCGCGCGAGACATGCGTAGCTGTTTTTAATCTTATTTGTATAATATATAGGCAAAGGAACAAGCGATTATCTGGCGACAACGCCCAGCTAGAAAGCTGAAATTTTGACAGTAGATTCCTTTTGCAAATCAATCACCCGCTAAAAAGGGATTTTTGGAAATTCCATCCCTAAGGGGATGAAGAGGGGGGTGGAAGTTTTTTTGGTGCTTTTTGTTACTCTTTAAGCGATGGCCCGATTTTCTTGAAACTCGGAATAGTAATCGTACTCGTACTTAGGTACAAAAATATTGAACACGTGTTTCAGGATTTTTCTGAAAATAGGGTGAAATGGGTATTATTCAAGTTTGAAAATCATAGTTTGGCTCCTCATTGAAATGTTTATAACTTTGTATTGTTGCGTAATAGTGACTTCAAAACTTTTAATATGTACTGAAAAAAACTATATTCTAAAGTATTTGTTTCAGGATTTTTCAAAAATGTTACTAGGTACAGATGTATACAGATGTAGTACCTATAAGATTTAAAATGAAAAAAAAAAAAATATTTTACCCATATGATTAATATGAACTTTACAGATACACTAAATACTAAATACTAAACAAAAATAAATATTTAATACGAATTTCGGGATTTTTCAAATTTTTCCTGAATGATTGAAAACGTACCGGTTATACAAAGTTGAGATTCGTAGTTTGGCTCCGTATTGAAATGTCTATAACTTTTTAATGTAAGGTATTAATGACTTGAAGCTTTCCGTGTGTACTGAAAAAACAATTCATTAGAAGATATCTCATTAAAACACTTGTTACAGAACTTTCCAAAATATTTATGAAAATTGGTTGGAATTGGAACTATGAACTACGAATCACTCAAACTTATAAACCGTTATTAAAGTTTGAGTGATTCGTAGTTTGGTTCCGTATTGAAATATTTGTAACTTTCAAATATATACATACTGAAAAATTTATAAATAATAACACGATTTCAGAGTTTTTATAATAAAAGTCTATACGTAATAAAGATATACCTGAATACGAGCTGTAGTAGTATAGCCCCTTAAGGTACTGTCGTCCGCAAATTTGTCGTCAATGGTTGGCATGTCACTCTAGCAAGTCATTAACGTAGATTAAAAATAACTGCAGCTTTAATACACTACCTTGTGGTACACCGTAGACTAGATTACGTTCTGTTCGTACAAAATATCAAGAATCTCATCTCATGCGTCCGAGTTTCTTGATATTATTCATTATTATGTATCTGACTCAGGGTCTTGTGATTCGCAAAGTCAAATGCTTGTCTCATTATCAATAGCTTCCGCGTGAAATATTTACGCATAACAGTCAAAATCAAAAATTCGTGATTATGAGATAACATGTGACCGCAAAGAGAGCGCGCATTACACTACTGTCCGTGATGGCAAAGTAGCATCATTGAATGGTCCGGCTGCGAAGCCCGAGGCCGCGCGCGCGGGGTCCGACTAGAGCAGGCTGGAGCCTCATTAAACAAAGCAGCGCAGTGCGCGCTGACGCTAATCGCCGCTGTAATGTGTGCCGCTGAGTTACGCGCCACTTCACGGCTTCACATAATATTGTACCAGGTTCCTCGGTTGTGCGGCTACACGAGATCGCCCGGATAGTAGTAGCGGTGCATGGAACTATAGCATTTATATTTCACCTCGAGGCACGAATGCAAGTCCTGCGAACATAAATTTATCTACATATCCAAAAAGGTTGACATCGGACAAATGACGCCAGTACGAGTATAATCAAACAGCAATTCCGCGCTCCGCCATTGTTCGCGTCCACACTATAAACCAGGAGAATAACGCTAACTTTATCGTCGACTAATTTTAATTCATTCCCCATCAACTAAATATAGAACTGTATAGAACAAAGACTTCCTTCGTCTCATGCCGCATGCCTCGTTCGCGACACCTCCCGCGAAGCCGACAAGTCGCCGACACCCGCCGAGCCCGGCGCCTGTCGCGTCGGAGTAGGGCGGCTGTGCCCTCTGCTCTCCAGGGCTAGCAACGTAGCATCAAAACATCAACTGATTCAGCTAACGAACAAACCGTATATACGCTCTCTAAACTATCTATAAAATAAGCTCTAATGTTGATTTCAGCATTAACAATACTTTATAGTGCTGCAAATAATCTTAATTTTTTTTTAATTTTTTTTTAAAGAAACTCTGAAATAGATAAAACATGAAAGCACTCAGCGAATAAATTATAACTAAGTATAACAATATAGCTTGAACTAGGTAATCCTGTGTTTCAAGCGACCAGAGTTGCAATTATTAAATAAAATAATCAGTTACGGGCATTAAGGCATTTGGAGCACAATGGTGTTTATGTCACAAACAGTTCGTGTACATAAAGGTACCTAAATATCTTACATTGATTGATTAACTCGGCCTTTGGCTAGAGCAGACGTGCTCATAATAATAATTTGCCGAGGTACCTATTTTAGAAATAACAATAAAATTTAAACAACGTCTGAAAACTGTAAGTTTCAGATTTGTCTTTGCTTGTATATGCAATGTATCACGTGGTGTCTCACGTCGCATTAGTCCCGCTGTGGTCCAGTGCTTAACGTTATGGTATTATATATATATACTCAAACAAACATTATACGAATTTTCTATTATTATTTTTTTTCATTTTCTATTACATAAGACATGCACAACTGCGGATCACCGGAATGCAAAATCTACGTTGCTTATCTTATATGTATCTATTTCGAGTTTATTTATGTTTATCGTTGACCCCTTACTCTAAGGTTGACCCCATGCGATTACTGCTTGGTTAAGGTAATTTACAATCTAAGTAGAACAGCTTTATGATGATAGACGAGTTAATAATAATAACTTTATTTCAGGCAACAAAGAAAGTGTAATAATAATAATAATAATGTACTTACCTAATAATAATAAATTAATGACAAGTGCACGTGACGGAAGATCCGATTTGAGCTGTGACCCCTAATTTTGATTATAATTTATGTTAGTGTGAAATATAGAATGTCCAGGCAATAGTGGCAAATTGTATAGTTTAGTAAGCCAGCATTCTGTTAAAATAAAAATGTCATGAAAATCAAATCCAGTCTATATTCAGTCTTTGTTGAAAAATGGTAAAATTGTCATAATTTTTATAGATACTGCGAATGTTTTGTGTTAGCACAGTTAATGGATTGCTTTATGAGGATGGATAATGTTTGCAGTCTTCTACTTCACAGAGGCATGAATATATTACTAACTATTTTCCAACCATTAACCAACTACATTACTAACCATTTTCTAAAATAAAAATAAGGTTACAAGGGCGGCGCTGTTAGGCGCCATCAAAATCTATAGAGTTCATATATCTTTTTTCGGCCATTGCCTTAGCTGGGCACTCAGCAGAGCCCGTTATATGCTATTTGAAGTGAAGGCAAGTAGCACACTTCGGTTCCTCCGCCTTTTTAGTGCATTCCTTTACCGTGTGACCGTGTAGTGCATAGTGGCTGCAGATGTGTGTCGTCCCACGGCAGGCCTGGCGGCGTGACCGTGCTGCTGGCACTAAGCATCCGGTGCCCCAGGTGAACGAGGCACGAGGACGGCCGCGGCGCGCCAATTCAAACCACAACAAACATTAGGTACCTACTTACTGCTTTTCCTGAACGAGACACACGTGAACAGATGTATTACCTGTTCTGAATGAGCTGCGTCCACCCGCGCGACCCATGCGCGACCCATGCGCGACGCAGCCCGCACGCCACGGGTTTCGATGGAGTTCTCATTGTAGCGTACAGTTTACTATTATGACACCAATTGAAGTTCAAGGGACAAGCCAATGTGGGAACCTACTTATTTAATGATTTGTATTATGTATTATTTCTATTATGAGGGAAGTAGTATTATTTGTATTATGAGGGTAGCGAACAGAACAGTTCGTTGACTGGTAACACCATCTGCTCAAAAGTTCCGCAGTTAGTTGAGCTTCCAGCCCAAAAGGACGCGCTGTGGACGATATGAAGCTGCAGAGCTTTTAAAACGAAAACGTCTACGAAGTTCTGTAGTCCTACTATTAGATCTTGTAATGTATGTGGAGCGGGTGGGGGGAGGGGGGGGGGGGGCGAGCCTGACGGACGACGGCGGTAACTCACGGCGGAGTGCAGGGCGCGCAGGAGCTCACATAAAACTGCATTTTTAAAAGTTCTCACAAGAATTTGTAGCAGTACACCGTTCACCTGCATTCGGAATCAAATAGCTTGAATAATTTGCTTGAAGCACATTTTCAGGGGTAAGCAGGGGTTATGCCGGTCATGGGGTAATAGCGTTCACCCCAATAACTAACAAAATACGGTGCATAGAATAGAAACGCGTTACTTGGGCTGAAGGGCGGGGGGCGAGATGCAAATGCAGGTAGCGACAACTTTATCCAGGCAGCTAGCTGCATCCGAGGGAGAGGCGCGTGTGTTTGTTTCGGGCCGCCCGGATCTAATTTTTGGATTATTGCGACAGTCGCGTGTTTACGCACAGATTTATTTCAGTAATTGAATGTTGTAATTCATTTTCCTTATGCCCAAACATTAAATTAAACGATATCGTAAACATTTCTAAGCAACTGTATCGGTTTTTTGTTAAAATTATACTTGCTTGCAAAACCGTCGTTTGGGGTTATACCGGTCATGTGACCGCTATTACCCCAAAATCATTATTATTTTGTCAACAGATATGCCTAGAAGTCGAAGCAAAACTAAAAAAAAACTAACACTAAAGCGGCTTGGAGTGAAGAACGAATCGAAGAAGCCAACGCAAGAATCTTCTGTGCAGTTGATGCTTGATAACCATAGCAGCCATATTACACTTTCATTCTTCAACCATTACAAAGAAAATAACATTGTTATGCTGCCTATTCCACCACAAAAAAAAATTTATCGTCATTACTCCTTTGCATGACTGGCATTACCCATGCTCAGGGGCAATGACGGTCAAACCTATATTTTTTTGTACGTGTTCCTACTAATTATATAAGAAAAATAGATAAAAGGTTGTAATGCATATTGATTACTTGAAAGTTTATCCATCATTTCTTCAAATTTTTTTTAATTAAACCCATTTTTAAAAATCTATTGAATTTTTCCCTTAAGTGATCGGCATTCCCCCTGCCTCCCCTAAATTTAATGATCTTAATATTTCTGCGAACTCTTAAATATTGAGCCGAACATCCTAAAAAACCGTGTAGCTTAAATATAAACATACTAGCTTAATTAAGGTACAATATTTTTTTTATACTTAATAAAATTAATTATCTTAATAAATTACTTTTTTTAAATTATTGTATATTTAATTTCTGTTAATTAATGTAATCAGTTTTAATAACCATTTTAATTAAATAAATAGGTAAATAAATAAATTAGATTGACTTTAGTCAAGTAAGTTTTTTTTAGATCGAATTAAAAGCTAAGTGAGTTAATCTTTCTTACATTTACTAGTGAGTTGTACACAAGCTTTAGGACATACTCGTAGGTGTACAAACTTTACCTATTCCCCAGATTGCGAGTGCGATGCGAACACAACAAGCAGACGTAGTAGAATGTCATCGGTACCTAGGAACGGTTGCCATGGCGACGACGCAGCTCGAGTGTCTCCGTCGTAATTAATTGGATAGAACGACATCTTTGTAAAAATGAAATAAGTCCGAGCGAGACGGTGGGGCGCAATAAGAAACTGGGTCGGAAAGGTAATCGTCGCGAAAAATTAAGCCTTCTCGAGAAAAGGACCATTTTTTATCTCATAAATTGCCTTCGCTTTATCAAGCTTCAGCTCCGTTCGTTTCCCGCCCGCGTGCAACCAGCGCCCGCCGCCGCACAGTGGTACGGTTTGAGAGCTTCCCTTTCATAGGATTTTATTTTTTAAAATATTTTTTTTTGCTTCATTAAAGGGTCAAATATGATTGAAATCGACATAAAACCGCATAATTTAATGGTTTTAACCTATTCTACTGCTCTAAAACCATAAAAAGTGAACTTGAACATTTTAAATGTATGAAAACGAAAATGTTTTTCAAAATATCTTATTACTGTTAAGAGCTGTTGAGCTATAACTTATTAAATATTGTTACTGGGGCTAAAGTGATCCCATATGACCTTTGACCTTAACCCCCCGCGCCCCCCTGTAAGAGATATACGGTTAGTAAAGTTGCAATATTTGACGAGTAAAAATTATTATTTTTTGCTTCTGTAAAATGTCAAATATGATTGAAATTGACATAAAACCGAATAATTTAATAGTTTTACCCTATTCCACTACAAAAAAACCATAAAAAGTGAACGTGAAAATTTTCAATGTATGAAAACGAAAACGTCTTTCAAATATCTCAATACTGTAAGAGCTGTTGAGCTACAACTTATTAAGTATTATTACTGGGGCTAAAGTGATCCCATAATGACCTTTGACCTTGACCCCTATGTTCCCCTGCAAGAGATACGGTTAGTAAAAATTGCAATATATGACGAGTTTATTTATTTTTTGTCAAATATGATTGAAATTGAATTATAACTGGATAATTTAAATGTGTTAACCTATTCTACTACTAAAAAACCATAACAAGTGAACTTGAACGTTTGTAATGTATAAAAACGGAAATTTCTTTCAAACTATCGTACTACTGTTTATACCTGTCTTAAAGATATATGGTTTCGATAATTATACTACTACTACCTACCTACTTAGTTTAAAAATAAAATTGCATTACTTCATTAAAATTAGCAAACAAGTAGGTACTTTACTTTGGTTTTACGACTACCTGACTACCTGGCCCATGATTTATATATACCTGCTCATTGTTCAATCAGGAATGTCCAAATATTGTGGTTGTCCTAACTATGGTATTAAAAGTGCTCCCGATTAGTCATTCTGTTACCTGCTACCTAGTTATTGGCAACGAGCGAAAGTATAAATACAGAAGGTATGTATGGTTTCGTTTCACTTATCATTGTTGATTCGTATTGAAACGTTCTCATAGCGTGACTCTTAAAGTTATTCAGTATGGAAGGACTTATATCAAATCTAGACGTTTTTGTATTTTTGAGGCAAGTGTCTTTTGAATCAAACTCATTGTTAGAAAAAGTGTTAGCTTCTGTGAGTAGTGCGTTGTCTGAAGACGAGAGGAAACAATTGAAATTGTTTTGTCAATCATGCGTGTGTAACATGAAGCAAAGATGGAAGACCGCGAACTACACACAGGAAAGATTTATGGAAAAAAATGCAGATTGGTTAGATTCACATGTTAAATGGCCTGAATGCATTCAGAAAAACTTTAATCAGATAAACATGGATTATTCATCTCATAGTGGGCTAAGAACTGAAGAATCAACAGGTATGCCATCAGTTGTATCAGGATCAGAAAGTACATCAATGCAATTTACTGAACCCCAAAGCGTATCTGTATCGACGTCAACGAAAACCTTGACTGTTCGTAAAGAGTTTGCGGATTTGAGTCCACTTCAAAAGAAAAGGAGAACTGAAGAGCTTCTATCACAAAATGATTTTGAAACTTTAGCATATGCTTTGGCCAAAAAAGCTTCTGTAAGTGAAAATAATGCAAACTTTGTTGCCATTATGAAGCACTTAATTAAACACCCTTAAGATGCAACACGGATTCGAGCAAGCATAGCTAAACCTAAGCAACGGACCTGTTCCGCTGATAAAACATTAGGTATGATAACATCTTTGAAATTATCGAAATATCAATATTCTACATTAAGACAACATACGAACAGTATGGGATTTTTTGCAATTTTTTCCCGTCATATGCTAAAGTTTTGGATGAAGAAAATAAATGCTATGTGAATAAAGAAGATATGACAATTACAGAGAGTGAAGTGAAGTTAAAGCTTCAAGCAATACTCAATTTAACAGTACAGAGAATATTAAAAACTGTTACAACAGAACTTCCTGATTCGGACTTAACTCTTGTTAGTAAATGGGGTTTTGATGGTGCATCTGGACACAGCAATTACAAGCAAAATATGGAAGGGGATGATTCTAGCATTTTCATGTGTTCATTCGTTCCACTAAAACTCGTGAAAGATGATTCTTATGAAACCGTATGGGAAAATCCAAAAGCATCCTCAACATTTTACTGCCGACCACTTTACTACAAGTTTGCAAAGGAAAATGACTTAAACATCAAGGAAGAAATGGCTACCATTGAGAGTGAGATCAACAGTTTGCAGCCAACTATTGTCGAAAACACAAAAGTGAGGCACAAGCTTCATATGACTATGATTGATGGCAAAATAACGTCACAGCTTTCGGATACATCAACTGCAACATGTGATATCTGTAAAGCTAAACCGAAAAAAAATGACATTAATAAGATATCGCAAAGTGTTTCGGCAGATATCGTATAGATATCGACGTTCAAGTTCACTTGTTATGGTTTTTTAGTAGTAGAATAGGTTAACACATTTAAATTATCCAGTTATAATTCAATTTCAATCATATTTGACAAAAAATAAATAAACTCGTCATATATTGCAATTTTTACTAACCGTATCTCTTGCAGGGGAACGTAGGGGTCAAGGTCAAAGGTCATTATGGGATCACTTTAGCCCCAGTAATAATACTCAATAAGTTGTAGCTCAACAGCTCTTACAGTATTGAGATATTTGAAAGACGTTTTCGTTTTCATACATTGAAAATTTTCACGTTCACTTTTTATGGTTTTTTTGTAGTGGAATAGGGTAAAACTATTAAATTATTCGGTTTTATGTCAATTTCAATCATATTTGACAGTTTACAGAAGCAAAAAATAATAATTTTTACTCGTCAAATATTGCAATTTTACTAACCGTATATCTCTTACAGGGGGACGCGGGGGGTTAAGGTCAAAGGTCATATGGGATCACTTTAGCCCCAGTAACAATATTTAATAAGTTATAGCTCAACAGCTCTTAACAGTAATGAGATATTTTGAAAAACATTTTCGTTTTCATACATTTAAAATGTTCAAGTTCACTTTTTATGGTTTTAGAGCAGTAGAATAGGTTAAAACCATTAAATTATGCGGTTTTATGTCGGATTTCAATCATATTTGACCCTTTAATGAAGCAAAAAAAAATATTTTAAAAAATAAAATCCTATGAAAGGGAAGCTCTCAAACCGTACCACTGTGCGCCGGCCGCCCGCCATCGCCGCCGCCGGCCGCCCGCCATCGCCGCCGCCCCGCCGCCAGCTGACTCCGGCGTTGGCTTCTACGGCAGCCCACCTACTCGCATCTTCAGGACATTGGGATTATCTCTCGCTAAATTGATTTAAGATAATGCGAAATCCTTATAATCTGAACCCTATTTTTGTACGTGTAAAATCTCCCACCTGCAATTGGGATAGGTAGCTAATTACAAGTATGCAATTTAGCAATTTTCCGATTTTAGCACAGTCGGTACTGTGAGTGTGTACTAGGTAATATTTTTTTTTATGGACGGGACCGAGTACATTGTCAAAAGTAAGACTAACCCGCCGCGCCGGTTCACACATTTCTCCGTTTTACTATTTCGTTTATCGTGTACGTATTTTGATTCGATTTTGTTCGTCGATCTGTATACAGAATACTGTGCCATGTGTGAAGTCGCTCATACAACCACATACGCCATCGACGAAAAAACTACGTACACGATAAAACGGAACAGTAAAACGGAGACATGTGTGAACCGGCGGTAACTCGTCAAGGATGTGCTAGGTACTTGAATACAGTAGCACTGATCGACGTGTTGATACCACTGTATTCACTGAACCGTACGAAAACTTACATAATAAATCAATGCGTTTTCAACATCGAAAAATATAGAGAAGTCTGTAAGTATAAAACTTTTTGAAATATGGTCAAAAAACTAATTTTCATACAATGGGGGCTGTTTCATTGAGAGTTATATCAAATTAAAGGTATGGATTTCGACAATTTCAATACTTTTTTCAACGTATTACACGTGGGAATTTAAGGGTGTATACACATTGTACATACTTTGTACGGCTAGCTCTCCCACTTTCTCCCCCATAATGAGAGACATGCACGTGTCACGATGCTGCGAGGGATCAGCGCAGCACAGACAAGACTTCACTGCCACACACTTTCTTACCACACTACACATTTATTTCGTAGACATCGTAGCACGTTCTACGATGCTGCGGAGACGGGCGGTACAGCTATCGTACTAGGATTCGCGCTATGGAAGTTTCAGACCTATCACTAGTACACAGTAAAGTAGTGACCGGTTTACATTATTACCAATCATTGAAAAAACAATAACTCAATGGTAACTTCACGGCTACGAACTCTGTATAGAAAGAAAAGTAAATAAATGTTCTGTTCGCATGTTGGTGAGTTCCATAGTTTCTCATCCTTTGCAGGAATAGTTCTTGCGCTATATATTAAAAACTGAAATTATGCACTGATAACTGCATAGAAGACCGTTTTTCAGGAGCCAGTGACAAATTGGGTGATCCAAAAATTCTTGATTTTCTTCAAGAATTTTTCCTGTGTTTGTATTACAATTAGTTATTAATTATTATTTAACTATCAATCTATTACACCAGTAGTCTGCCTCGGCTTCGAAAATTTACAACGTTGGGTTACAATTGATGTTATCATATGGATCGTAATTTTTTTTTTATATTCTATAGACTATGTTCATCAGGGATAATGTAGATTTCTAATGGTGAAATAATTTTTCAAATCGGTGCTGTGTTTTCAGTGCCTAATCAATTCAAACAATCAAATCTTGGTCTTTTTAACATTACGAGTAGGTTAGATTAAAGTCTATTTAAAAATGTCACCATTTATGTATGTACGTACATACATCCATTTCTGTTCGAGTTAGAGTCGTGATACAATGTTCTTTAACCCAGTGCAAACACTGCTTATATAGATTGAATTTGTAAGACAAATAAGGGTCTTCTATGATTTAAACGCCAATCCCTTGCAGTACCGTGGCACGAGCTACGATGCTCTACGTTAAAGTGTGACTCTCGTTACGTGGAATGAAGAAGGACAGGTAGGGGCCGGTGGGATATGTCAAGAAAAGCAAATTCTTCTATACAGTCAGTGGTGAAACTCACAACTGTCTACGACAACTATTATAATTTCGGAAGATATTTGTACTATTGTGTTATTACCTCGTAGCATCGCAGCACGCGCTACGAAGGTCTGCGTACAAGTATGTTGCTTCGTATGTATCGGGAAAGAAGTGGGAGAGGTAGTCAGTTCTATCACAAGCAAGAAGTTAAAATTCTATTAATACTTTCTCGATTGATGTTACGATTTTTGTGCTTTTTTAGCGTAAATTTCTACCCGCGCAAATTTCTAATCGCGTAAATATCCTTTACTCTCTGTAGATCTAGTGGCAATTATCGTCTCGACCAAATGTCATACGCGCAAGTGGACCATATCCCTTAGAAAGCAGTACCTACGCAGAGAGTGGGAGCTGAGCGATCTGGAGGAGTACAGTTTGCAAGAAGAGCGACCATAAGCCCCCATTCTCTTTCACTGCCACTGCCGGGCCCAACACATATTCTAGCAACGACTTACTAAAACTATCGCCATACACAGAAAGTTCTTATATTTTTACTAACTAACAAATACTTATCTGAAGAATGAAGTGAGTGAAGAATACGTATTTTATCGAATGTATTGAAAAAATTATATTGGACGCCGGAGAGCGCGCCGCCGCCTCCGCCTCCGCCTCCGCCTCCGCCCCCGCCTCCGCCTCCGCCTCCGCCCCCGCCTCCGCCTCCGCCTCCGTTTACATTGCAGTGTGAGGATCTCCACTTCTATAAAACTCAATGCAACGCAACGAAAGAGTTCGCATCGCGTCGTTGCTATTTGCTATTCTTAGCTCCCACACCTTCTTTTCACGTCCAATTCTGGAAGCTAACCAAGAATTAGCTTTCTTGAAATTGGAATTTTTGTTCGCCGGTAACTCAACATTTCCTGTTTTATTTAAAGTTTCGTTTATTCCATTTAAAGTTTCCAGAAACACGTATTTCTTTTAAGGGCCGCGACGGGCGAAATTAGAATTGGCGCGATGAAAATTTACTTTCAAATTGGAAATGATTCCTACCTTGTATGTAAACGACGTATTCAAATATATTAATATCATAGTTGCAAATAGGCCTGGCTAATTGAGACTTCAATACGACTGACGACCTCGGGACAAATATTTGTACGATCTGCTAATATTTGTTCAGGGTGTTCTGGTCGTTTTCTATGTACCTATAGTAAAAAATATCTATACATGTAATAATATTGTATTATGTATGTCAGTCAGCTAGTACCCATAACACAAGCTCTGCTAAGCTTGGGGCTAGATGATGTTGTGTGGATTGTCCGGCATTATTTATTTATTTTATTTTGCGAGCAAAGGCTGGAAAACGGCAAGTTACTGGCCTTTGCTGATGATACAGTTTTGTTATTTCAGGGAGAGAGTTGGGCAGAGACGTTTCGGTACGCACAAAACGGTTTCAACCAAGTGTCTGAGAGACTCTATCATAACGTTCTCACCCTAAATGCTTCTAAAACTAAATATTTGGCATTTTCACTGCGAGCATCAGGTTTCCCCGATACTCAAATGTATGCTTTAAAGGCTCACACCCCTCAGTGCTTAAATATTAGACAGTGTCATTGCGACTGTCTCACCTTGGAATCATGCAAGACTATTAAGTACTTAGGTATAACAATTGACGTAAATATGACATATGCACCCCATATCCGGCTTCTAACTAGTAGAGTACGGAAATTAATAGCTATATTTAAAAAATATTAGGCATGTAGCTAGCTAGCAAAACTCAAATTAAGATTACATTATACGGCTCTTTGTGAATCTCTTCTAATATATTGTGTGACTGCATGGGGCGGGGCCGCTACTACCCATATGCTTCCGTTAGAGAGAGCGCAAAGAGCAGTGCTAAAAGTCGCGCACTCTCTACCCTTCAGGTATCCCACAACCCAATTGTATACTGACTGTCAAGTTCTCTCTGTTCGAAAACTCTTCATAAAAAAATAATCATGCATCAACACAAAGTAGCACCGGACTATCTATCTCTAAACAAAAGAAGAACAAATAAAATATATAAATCGATTCAGTGTAAAACTGCTTTTGCACATAAACACACTTTCTTGCCCCATACTTATATAACAAAATTAATGAATCTCTATCCATGCATTAATCATCCCTTCTACAATGTAAAACAAAGATAAACGAATTCTTAATTAAAAAAAACTACAGTGAAGCGGAATCTCTTTTAAAAGTTCTGTCATAATTCTATTCACACTCCACTACACAAAGATAATATACCTATAGGTACTACAGACACACAACTTATTGATACTCTACATTAGTGCTGTCTCTCCGGCGCCTAGGCTCTCTTGAGACTAGTGGCCTCGGGAGACTAAATACAAAACTACACAAATACCTACACTCCTCCACAACCATACATACTCACATATAGGTACACACACACACACACACGCGCGCGCCCATACACACACACACACACACACGCACACAAAACAGACTCCATTTTCCATGATATTTAGGTTTTCAACACAAATAGATGCCGTAAGTTTAGTTATATATAGAAAATAAAATTATTAACTTGTTAATTTTCGAAGCTGGAATCCCTCGCGTCTTCACACAAGATTCTCTTAGTTAGAGCGAGGATTCAAACTTACGACAAAATCAGGTCTCATTAAATATGTTAATACAAAACGATAGAATGTAAGTTTATATTCGTGTCTTATTTTCTGAAAATAAATATATTTTTTTTTGTTTTGTTTTTTTTTTATTTATTGTTTATGAAGAATTGAAGTCTCAGATAGCCAGGGCCCCTACACCGCCGAAAGGGTTCAAGTTACTAATGCCTGATAGAAAAATACAATTAATTATGTCGTTCACAGAATAAAAAGTACTCGCAGGCTTCTAAATATTGTAGGAGAGCTAATTACGGAGAGTTGAGTCGACACGCACTGCACTGCACAGTGCTGACTGCATGCACTGGACACTGACTGGGCATGGGAATTTACATACTTACATGTTTCTGAAGTAGGTACGTGCGTTGCGTACATACATGTACAGACAGAAGCATTAATTGGTAACCCCCTCACAGAATATGTCATAGTTATCATTCAGTAACATGTAGGTTCAAACCCGTGAAGATTTATATATTCATTTTAATTTACATTATTTTTTATTTTTGTTATTTTTATAAAGTTTGTTTAATTGTTTAAATACAAAACAAATGTTTTTTTCAACACCTACATTTCTTTTATCAGGAGTAACGATACTGAAATTTCGAGCCTGTATCACATGTAACTATGGTGTAGTGGTTAGTGTAACCGAGATTCTGTCACCGCACATCGTAACGATCGTCATCGAATCCTTGCAGTGGATGTTTTTGTTTTTTAACTACTTAGTAATGTAAATGACATTTATTTATGTGCAATAGTGAAGTTTTTGTCTATTAGTATGAATTTAAAGTAATTGATAAAATAAAACAATAATAATAATTTCAGCTAAATAATTACGTTTATTTTTTTCAAAAATTTGCCTACACAAACAACAACACAAAAAATTTAATTAATGTTTTATTTTATTATTTAGCCTACTTACAAATAGCTTCCTATCCTGAAAAATAATATTCCATTTTCGATTTAGTGCTCGAGAATACACATGTTTTCATTAGATTTTCGTTGACTTTGCTAATCTAATGAATTAAACAATTTGGATCTCGTGTAAATCATGGAATACTAAATAATCAGGTAGTTTTGAAAATAAATGAGGTCAAATGGAGTTTTTCTGACAATGTTAAAAGGTAAAATTACATTAGGGTTTAGTAGGTAGTGATATTTATCGTCCTTTATATTTAGTGATACTTATCGCTTAATAGCTTAAGGGCTAACGGATCGGATCTCAATTTAAAACCATTTGAGATTAACTTTTAGATGTCCAAGAAATAACAGTAATGCCTTGTAGAGATGAACCTTTGAGAAACCATCCGCGTACGATGCACTGCACAATTATCCTGGACAAAATAAATTTGGGCTTCTGGATACGCGATCCGCGTAGTAAGTAACCTTCAACACTTTCAAGCTCGTCATTCATGCGCCCAGTTATTTTTACTATTTCTCCAGGACCCATAGAGGATATCCATCTCCAAAACCTAAAAAGAAAAAAAAAGTCAACTGTTATAATGTTAATTTAGTTCGTGTAAATACTAACTTGTTAAAAATATCATTATTATGATGAAATAATCATAGATAAAGGTGTTCGAATTTGTTGAGAATTATCAGTATTATCACTTACCTAAAGTTATTCATGCCCTACGATGGAGTTCAGCAGACAGTCCTATTTTTGCTGCTCGATAATTGTGTAAGTATATCAGCTGCATGCAAATGCCTTCTGTTGATGTTGATATCAAATATTGTTGAGCAGTAGAACGAGTGGATGCAAAAGGCGAACTAGTCTGAATGTCAACAATATTATTGTGGCGACTTCACTGATTTGTAATACACTCCTGTTGTTTATCTGCCATTGCTTCTTACATTCACATCCCCACATTACACTTAAGCGCACGGTTTTTATCTGTAAGACAACAAATCAATACTTAAATGAAGTTAAAGATAACAAGGTTTTACTAAAAAAAATATGTATTTGTTTCGTAATGATTATGACACAAGAATAATAAGTTGATAACTTACCGTAATTCAAAGCTAACGAGCAATCTCCTGATTACTCATTTGCTGTTCGAATAGCACCGCGATCTTAGTTCTCACAAAATTCTTAATTTGCATAATTTCCTTCAACAACATCAGCCTATATAGTCCACTGCTGGACATAGGCCTCCCCTAATGAGCGCCATATGTGGCATTATTCACCCTTTGGGGGTTATTGCCCATAATCCCCACGCTAGGCATGCGGGTTGGGGATCGCAGTTCGGTGGAATTGTTCTACAGAGGGCGCTGCTGCCCGCCCTCGGTGTGTTTCCCTTAGTCGCCTCTTACGACACCCACGGGAAGAGTTGGGGTGGTGCAATTCTATGCCGGCACCACACGGCAATAATTTCCGAAATTTACGGCGGTAATTTCCTTCAATATTCTTCAATTCATTTATGATTCAAACCAGTAAGTCAAGACTGGAATTGAGTATGGCTAGTGACCTTTTCATTATTCACCAAGATTATATTTAAATCTACCCTCAAATACTTCTTTTTTTTTTTCTTATCCAGTGTAAAGAGATCTCATAAATAAAAATCCGCTGTCGAACACTAATAACATAAAATTTCGACGCTCTGATAACTGGTTCGTTGGTTTAGTTGGTTGGTGCGTGCATTACTTGTCATGTGAGCGATTGGATGTCTGGTTCGATTCCCACCGGGTGTTACGTTTTTGTTTCTTAGTATTTGAGTAAAAGATTTGTTAATCGTACAGTGATTTGCAATGTAAACTTTAGCTATTAGGGGGGTTACCAATTAATGCTTCTGTCTGTACATACATTGGGTACATGGTCAGCGCCTCCTCCCCTCGCCCCTCGCACCCCGTCCCTCGCCCCACATGCCTACATATTGAATTCAATTTCCAATGGACGGGAAGTCACGCGTCACTAAGAAATTTCCATTTACATTGTATCTCTCCCTTTGCATTTTTTACTTTTTCCCTTATTTATTGTAACTTTGCCTCGGATGAGGGTCGGCCCTCGACGTATCGGCGTCTAGTCGGCGTCGAGTCGGCTTCGAGTCGGTTCCGATTCGACGCGCATCACTCCTCCGGGGAATGAGTCAAGTCCGCGTCCTACACACGATAGCTAGTCTCTTGAACGCTTCCAATACTCGAATAAACTTCCCAGATATACAGAGGTAGCAAGGGAAGAATATCAATAAAAAATCTTCCAGCTGAGAGCTCTAATTTTATTAGATGACGTCATAAAGCAGATCCTCACCTACACGCTCTATATAGGTACTTACATTATATACTCGTACATATGTAAGCACTTGAACCGCTCCCTTACCGTCAGCAATCATTTTATGGCCCTGTTTTTACTACTCCCCGCTACTTATAGCCATTCAGTCGCCGCCGCTGAGCCGGGCTACATGACGTCCGCGAAGTGGCGGCGACCGTCCTGCTCCCGCCGTAACTTCACAGGCGCCGTCGTTATTTTTACTATCGTGTTTTCAGTGTTTCGGTTCAGATAACTACTTAGCGAAGGGCTTGAAACTGAAAATTATACTAACCGACAACCTCTTTGGCGTTGCGGTTGAAAGTCGGCATGCGACGCCGGAGGTTGCGGGTTCTATTCCCACCTCGGTACAGATGTTGGTACGAGTTACAGATCAGGGTCATCCGTAATCTATTTTGTAAAAAATATATAACTACGTAACAAAGACGCTTCCCGTATGCTAAAATCTTTAAAATTACGCAACGGATTTTGATGCAGTTTTTTAATAGGTAGAGTGATTCAAAAGAAAGGTTTATATGTTTAATGTAAGCTTAGGAACTAAGTACCAGGCAGGCTATCCACTTTAGTGTATAAAAGTTAACTAGATGTCGCTAGTAAAAGTGGACGAAGGCTGAATCTCGCTGACGAGAACGCACGTGTTTGGATGACTTTTGTTTTAGATTTTGTTAATAAATAACTTCTTCTGAGACGGTCGTTTTATTACGCACCCAGTCCTAATCGGATAATCGGAGTTTGGTACTGTGTTATTCACATAATTATGTATGTAACATGCCTAATATAGTAGAAACACTCATACTAATTTTAGAAGTTTCTGATGTGATGTCGTACGTAATTATACACATTTTTCATTGATTGCGTTTACCTTATTCTATCTAAGGCGTTTACATTGAAAACGCTAAACCCTACGAGATAGATCAAAATAATGTTCTACAGTATTGTATACCTTAGTTCTACAAAAAAGTCGGTAATGTCTATTCTTATGGATAAACCATAATGCTTATTCAATTAAGTACCTTAAATACATTGTGCATTCAGTAAAGATCAATATGGCCCTTAAGAGCAAGTAATTAATTCAATACTTTCGAAGCGAAGTTCAGGAAGCTGTGTTCATAATGATGAGGGACCTTTAGCAGAACTGCAGTCACAGCTCTCCTCCGCCATATCTATTTCCAAGACCGTGTCTCTTAGTTGGTTGTCCCGGGTGGTTGATCCGACCATAGCGTTCAGATTTCCCAACACAAATGTGAACCCTTTTGTGTAGGCAGGCCCTCAGAGCGCTTTCAAGCAAGCTCTAGCGGGCCATAGAGGCATAGCTTCGACACCGCTTCAGATATCGGCCTGCAGGTGCATAAACAACAGTAGGTTCATATAGGTATATTTTCTTACTACCTTCAACTAACTATTCCTGACTCTGCAACTTTTTACTATTTTTATGATATTTAATTACACATAAAGGTTTGCCAACCAAATAACAAAAACAATTTAGATCTAGTATAAACAACAATAAGCTAACTACAAACTGCTGCAAACAATCTACAGGTAGTTCAACTGATCCTATTAAGCTTATACGGCATCGTAATCTAAGATCACACAAAAGAAAGGTCTCGAGACTCGGCCGCGTCGACATCGTCGCGCCGGCCGGTGCTGTACCTTCCACCGCCGCTGCACCGATCGTCGTATGGAATCTCTCTACCGCGCGCACTCCTTTGTTATCGAGTTGCATACTCAAATCTGATCTTTCGCCTCGCTATCGCTGTAGTTGTCTTCTCTTGTCTTTCCATCTTCTACTGTGAACTCTGTGAACTATTATCTGTGCCTTCCGCTCCTTCTATGTTAAATGTAGTGAAGCAAATAAAATCCTGCCTATGAACTTGACTGTGTGTTCATAATTTCATAACCGCCACAACACAGGCCTGAACCTACAAATAGAGCGTCGATAAGAAACAAAAATACCTGTGGTATGGTAACAATAACATATTCGTATTTGGTTAAACAAAAGCTACAGAATCCTGACATTGCCGTTACAACGGGCTTCACCGAACTTGGTGCATGCTCATGCATGGAATCAGCGGCTTCAGCTAGTTTTGAGAAAAATACTAATTTGATTTCACTGATACTATTGATTGAAATGGATTTTTGTACATATAATAGAGCGGCAAAATATAATGATCAAACACCTTGTTTATTATTTTCATACTTTTAAATTATTCACTAAATATAGCGAAGACATAGGCAAACAAAACAAGAAAAAGTTATATCCTTACAAGACTTTTTACATGAAACTAAGAGATTGTTTGTTAGTGTTTTAAAAAATCCCTTGGATTATTTGAATATACTTTTATTATTTATAAAAAAAATTGCTGAAAACTTTAATGTTATTTATTATATAAAATAGTTTATTTTTAACTTTGGTTTGTATTGTTGAAAAGTGTAATCTTCTTATTGTGTTGTCCCTAACTAGTTTTGAATTATCTTAGATATTTATCAGCATTATCTATTTATTAATTATTATTATCTATCTATAAGGAATATATATCTCCTACTCGTATATCATACATACAGGTAATTAGTTATCTAGTATCTATAGGTAACACAAGCTCTGCTTAGCTTGGGGCTAGATAGTACTGTGAATTGTCCAGCATTATATAATTATTTATTAGACAAAATAGTTACATTTCGTATCCCCTCTGTCCGCCCGGTAAATCGGTGCGAGGCGCCAGCGAAACTAAATAAAGAAACAATGACAAGAACATAAAGAGTGGAGTAGAGTAGAATAAGAAATATAAAGAGTCAGAGACACAAACTGTTTCTAAACGAATGTAAGTACAGCAGGTAGTCGCGTACTCGCGGCGAGAGGTGTTCGTGCGGCGCGGCGGGGGGGGGGGGGGGGACGATGGATAGTTGTAGGTATGTAATGTGTTGGTTGCGTGGGTTGCAGTGCCGTCGGCGCGCATCCTGGGCGGGCCCGACCTGCATGTGGACATGGGCTCCACCATCAACCTCACCTGCCTCATCCAGTTCTCCCCCGAGCCGCCCGCCTACATCTTCTGGTACCACGAGGACGAGGTGAGCGGACTGAAAGTAACTATTCCAACCACATTATACTACTCTACTACCTCCTAGCTAGTGTAAGCAGGGGCGGGGGGCTGAAATATAGTGCAATGCGCTGGAGCGGTGGCGCTGTGGTTCTGTGGAAACAATCAAGTAGAGCCCAATAGGTAGCACCTAGCTCACTCCTAACTGGAAGTCGAGCTAGAGAAGCTGGGGTAAACGTGTTCTTGAGTGGAAACCGCGACTCGGTAAACGTAGTGTAGGACGCCCTCCTGTCGGATGGGATGACGATCTGCGAAAGACTGATGCTGGATGAAGACAGGGCGCTATGGTGCTCATTAGGGGAGGCCTATGTCCAGCAGTGGACTAGCATAGGTTGATGATGATGAGGTAACTAGAATAGGTGCGTGTGGGCGGCATTAGGATATCAGTTCAGGGCTAGTCTCGCCTCATCAGCGAGATTTCTTTACTATTACTATAGCTATGGATTATGAGTCGTGTTCCCAGGACTCGTGAGTCACGTCGAATGTGCTAATAGTTTAGCGGACAAGCTGGCCCATCCGTGGTGCGAGAGGCAGGCTAGGCTAGGCTAGGCTAGGCTAGGCTAGGTGTAAGCGGTGCGTCGGTTGAGGCTAGGCTAGGCTAGCTTAGGTGTAAGCGGTGCGTCGGTTGTGTGTTATTATACATCGTGCTTTGTTCTTCGAGATGAGTAACCTGTAAGAATATTTTATTATCTATAGCCAACTTGTAGTAGTAGATCCAGTTATCATCACTCCACATCACATATTTGAGGGTAGGTAACTTTTTTCTTTTTGTCCATGCTCCGGCCGCTACCCGCCCTGTCCTTCATTCGTGATTCTTGTGTCAATCACTCCGCGCGTGCGCTTCTTCTTTATAATCCAGTGAAATTTCGAAGTCAAAATGCCTAAAAGGAAGCGTCACGAAGAAGATCAGGTTGCAAAAAAGTTAAGGAAGATAGAAAAGATGCTGAAAGAGTGTAAAAGCCGTCGAAAAAGGATTATCTCTTCATCGTCAGACTCGGACGGCTCTTTGCAATTCCCGCAAAATCCAAGCGGTAAGTTCCATCTTCAAACATTAGTTATATATCAAGTGTACCTACATTGGATGGCCCGACCTAGGCCTAGGTATTGACTTACGCACAAGGACGTCTGCGGGACTATCCGAGCGAAGCCTACGATGATGATATAAAAGTACATGACCTAACTTAGGCATAGTGGCTCACGCACAAGGACGTCTGCGGGACTATCCGAGCGTAGCCTATGATGACGTCATAAATGTACATGACCTAACTTAGGCCTATTGGCTCACGCACAAGGACGTCTGCGGGACTATCCGAGCGTAGCCTATGATGACGTCATAAATGTACATGACCTAACTTAGGCCTATTGGCTCACGCACAAGGACGTCTGCGGGACTATCCGAGCGTAGCCTATGATGACGTCATAAATGTACATGACCTAACTTAGGCCTATTGGCTCACGCACAAGGACGTCTGCGGGACTATCCGAGCGTAGCCTATGATGACGTCATAAATGTACATGACCTAACTTATGCCTATTGGCTCACGCACAAGGACGTCTGTGGGACTATCCGAGCGTAGCCTATGATGACGTCATAAATGTACATGACCTAACTTAGGTTTATTGGCTCACACACAAGGACGTCTGCGGGACTATCCGAGTGTAGCCTATGATACGTACATATCCAAACATAGACTTATAAGCTTACGCACAAGGACGTCTGCTGGACTATCCGAGCGTAATTTATGATGTCGTTATAAATACACTCCGTGGCCGTGTGGTGCCGGCCATAGAATTTCACCACCCCAACTCTTCCCGTGGGTGTCGTAAGAGGCGACTAAGGGAAACACACACCGGGGGGCGGGCAGCAGCGCCCTCTGCAGAACTACTCCACTGAACTGCGATCCCCAACCCGCATGCCCAGCGTGGGGATTATGGGCAATATCCCCCAATGATAAGAACCGCCACAAAATGGCCCCCAGTTCCCGGCCGCCTCGCTATTCCTGGCCATGGTAGCGGCCACGGTAACGGCGGGGCAGGGGGTGCTAGGAATCTCCGGGCTACATTAGGCTACCACACCCCACACAAACTGACCCTGGCAACGTTTAACGGACGCACTCTGAGGCTTGATCACCATCTAGCGCAGTTGGAAGTGGAGCTAGAGAACATTAAATGGCATGTTCTAGGGTTATGTGAAGTCCGTAGAGAGGGGGAGGACACTGTAACCTTAGACTCAGGCCATCTTCTCTACTTTCGCGAGGGTGATAAAACATCCCAGGGTGGCGTAGGTTTCCTCGTCAATAGGGCCCTCTCTAACAACGTCGAAGAAATCTCCAGTGTGTCGACCAGGGTAGCGTACCTGATCCTTCGGCTGTCTAAGCGCTACAGCTTGAAGGTCATTCAGGTCTACGCACCGACCTCGGCACACTCGGATGATGAAGTGGAGGATATGTACGAAGACATATCCAAAGCCTTACATCACACCACCAAGGCTCACTTCAACGTTGTTATGGGGGACTTTAACGGCAAGGTGGGAACCCAGACTGGCAACGAATCCCGGATAGGCCCGCATGGTTTTGGTGTTCGAAATCACAGGGGACAAATGCTTGTCAACTTCCTTGAGAAAGAGGGGCTGTTCTTAATGAACTCTTTCTTTAAGAAACAGCCCCAAAGGAAGTGGACATGGCGGAGTCCCGATTCTGTGACAAAAAATGAGATCGACTTCATCATGACGGATAGCAAGCATATATTCAGAGATGTCTCAGTGATCAACAGGGTCAATACCGGATCTGATCACCGACTCCTTCGAGGCTCTCTGAATATCAATCTGAAGCTTGAAAGGAACCGTCTGATGAAGTCCACGCTCCGACCGAACCCAATCAGAATCATGGCGGGCACCGAGAAGTTTCAGCAGCTTCTCGGGGATAGATTCGCTGCCTTGGAACCCACTGATGACGCTGACGAGACCCTACACAATCTGGTCGAAACTTTGAGGGACGAGGGCATCAAGTTTTGCAAAAAGCAGCGTACTGGTAAGAAGTCCAAACTCTCGGATGAGACTCTTGGGCTGATGACAAAAAGACGGGAAACCACCCAAGCGACTTCGTCGGAAAGGTCAGACCTGAACAAGCGAATTGCGAAGATGGTACGGCGCGACCTTCGGAGCTCCAATACACGCCTCATTGCAGAGGCGATAGAGCGAAACCGAGGGTCCAAAGTATTCACTCAGCAGCTTGGCAGGAGCCACCTGACGAAGCTTAAAACGCACGACGGAAGGACCGTATTGTCGAAGCCGGAGATATCGGCCGAGATAGAGGACTTTTATGGCCGTTTATACGCTGCTCATGCTCCCCGTTCCCAACGAGACGGCCACGATTCTAGAGCCACCTTGATACGCCACTATACCGACGAACTGCCAGACATCAGTCAAGACGAGATCGTGTTAGCTCTAAGGCAGCTTAAAAATGGAAAAGCCCCCGGTGAGGACGGAATTACATCAGAGCTTTTGAAAGCTGGAGGATACCCTGTTATACAGGAGTTACAGAGCCTCTTCAACGCCGTCCTTCACAGTGGGAGAACTCCAAAGGCGTGGAGTGGGAGTTTGGTGGTGCTCTTTTTTAAGAAGGGAGATAAAACCCTTCTTAAAAATTATAGACCCATCTCGCTCCTAAGTCACGTCTATAAGCTTTTCTCACGAGTTATATCGAACCGTCTCGCCAGGAGACTCGACGAGTTTCAGCCACCGGAGCAGGCTGGGTTTCGCGGAGGATATGGTACCATAGACCACATTCACACAGTGAGGCAGATTATACAGAAGTCCGAAGAGTATAATCAGCCCCTGTGTGTGTCTGGCTTTTGTGGACTATGAGAAGGCCTTTGACTCCGTTGAAACCTGGGCTGTTCTACAATCCTTACAGCGATGCCAAGTAGACTATCGTTATATCGAGGTGCTGAGATGTCTTTACGAAGCCGCCACTATGAGTGTCCGAGTACAGGACCAACAGACTAAACCAATCCAACTGCGCAGAGGAGTGAGGCAGGGGGATGTCATATCCCCGAAACTGTTCACGAGCGCGTTGGAAGACATGTTTAAGACGCTGGACTGGAAAGACAAGGGCATCAACATAAACGGCGACTACATCTCACACCTGCGATTCGCTGATGACATAGTTTTAATGGCGGAGTCGCTAGAGGAGCTGAACCGGATGCTGGACAGTCTAGCTTCAGCCTCCCGATGTATCGGTCTTGGCATGAATTTGGATAAAACCAAAATCATGATCAATGGCCACATTGATCCAAGACCGGTGATCGTACATGGCCACCTCCTCGAAATTGTTTCTGAGTACACTTACCTCGGGCAGATTTTGCAGTTGGGTAAAAACAATTTCGAGAAGGAAGCCAAGAGGAGGATCCAGCTAGGCTGGGCAGCGTTCGGAAAACTACGTCGAGTCTTCTCGTCATCCATACCGCAATGTTTGAAAACGAAAGTTTTTAATCAGTGCGTCCTACCAGTTATGACCTACGGAGCTGAGACGTGGACACTCACGATAGGGTTGGTCCACCAGTTCAAAGTCGCTCAGCGAGCTATGGAAAGAGCTATGCTCGGAGTTTCTCTGAAGGATAGAATTCGTAACGAATACATCCGACAGAGAACTAAAGTCATCGACATAGCTCAGAGAATTAGCAAACTGAAGTGGCAGTGGGCCGGCCATATATCGCGAAGAACCGATAACCGCTGGGGTAAACGTGTTCTTGAGTGGAGACCGCGACTCGGTAAACGTAGTGTAGGACGCCCTCCGGCCAGGTGGGATGACGATCTGCGAAAGACTGCTGGCAGATGCTGGATGCGACAAGCCGAAGACAGGGCGCTATGGCGCTCATTAGGGGAGGCCTATGTCCAACAGTGGACTAACATAGGCTGATGATGATGATGATAAATACACTCTGTGCACAGGCGTACTGCCAAATGCACAAAGACGTCTGAGGGACTACCTGAGCGTAGAAATAATACCTACCTACTGTCGATTGATAAAGTCACATACCTAAATAGCTTATTTGGCTATTTTCAGGTGGGGAAACTCAGAGCCCGAGTAAAGATAGAACGGAAACAGATTCTATCTTTTTCCAGTTTGAAGACCAGCAACATGAAAATAGGTCGTCACTAGCACAACAGCCGCCATCTCCTTCGACACACATGTCGCCGCTGCCGGTGCCAGGCCGTCGACATCACAAGACGTTCCCGTAGAGGTTGAAGACCCTGTGACGCTGCCTCTCGAAGATTCTGGAGCCGATAATGAAGTTCTAGAAATCCTAGGCGACGACCCGACAGTGACTATAGAATACGGAAAAGATATTCGTCCAGAGCTAGCTGCTCGTTTTAATCATATTGCCACGAACGGCATGAACAAAGACTATCGAAAAGAGCTTTGTGACAAGTATCTTATACCTGGGAATTGCACATTAATTGGAGCTCCAGTCTTGAATGCGGAAGTCAAAGCCGCAATGAATGAAACCACACTGAAACGCGATAAGCTTATCGAAGCGCGCCAAAAAAGAGTCGCTGTAGCTATTTCCTGTATTGGAGAAGCAATTTCACATGCTCTGGATGCCAAAGATAAAGACAATGTGCAAATAAAACGGCTTATGGACACAGCTCGTCTCATATGCGATACACAACACAATGATTCTGTGTCACGCAGAAACCTCGCTGTTTTATCCCTAAACAAGGAAATGAAAGAACCTTTGCTCAACACTAAGATTGACAAGTCCTTATTTGGAGAAAATCTCACAGAATCTTTAAAAGCAGCTAAAGCTATCACAAAATCGGGATTGGAACTGAAAACCCAGTTGAAACCGCCGACAAAAAACTGGAGAATCCCAGTCGCGGGTCGCAGGCCACCAGCGATGGGCCGCAGAGGCGGGCCTGCATCAACAATAACGTCAGCGCGAGCAGCAGTGCCACTGCCGCCGCCGCCGCCGCCAGCGGAGCCGCGGAACACGCGCGGCTACTCGTCGCGCAAGCCGCCGCCGCCGCCGCCGAGGTTCGCGCGCAAGCGGTACTAAACCAGGTAAAATACGCAGGTCAACTTTCGCATTTTTATAAATCCTGGTCTATTATCACTAAAGATCGCACGATACTATCGTGGATAAAAATAGGCTACAAAATAATATTTTCAAGACCTGTAAAACAGCTATGTCCACCCCCGAGACATAAATATTCAGACTTGGACAAATCCCTAATATCCGATTCTATTCAGATTCTAGAGTCATATGGAGCCATATCTCTTTGTACACCATGCAAAGACCAATTCATTTCAAATGTATTCTTACGTCCCAAAGCTAATGGTAAAATGAGGTTTATCCTCAATTTGAAAAACCTAAATAAATTTATAGACACTTCACACTTCAAGATCGAAGACTTTCGTACAACCTTAAAATTAATGTCTCGAAACTGTTATATGGCTACAATAGATATAAAAGATGCATATCATCTTATTAAAGTTCACCCGGAAAGCAGGAAATATCTAAGATTTGAATGGGATGACAAATTATATGAGTTCTGTGTCCTAGCTTTCGGCTTGTGCACTGCACCTGCTGTATTTACAAAAGTGACAAAACCTATAGTTAAACTTTTAAGGGCTGGCGGATTCATGTCGACAATTTACCTCGATGACATGAACTTAATAGGCTACTCTTACGAGGAATGCATTAACAATATTAAAATTACTAAAGAGCTGCTATGTTCTCTAGGCTTCATAATTAATGAGGAAAAGAGTGTACTCAGACCATCAACACGATGTCAATATTTAGGATACATTCTCGACTCTAATAGATTCGAAGTTTCATTGCCTATAGAAAAAAGAAAACGCATAAAAAAGGAATTGTTAGAATTTATTCGAATTAAAACTTGTAAAGTAAGACAATTTGCACAGCTCATTGGATTACTTGTCTCCGCCTGTCCGGCTGTTGAATACGGATGGCTGCATACAAAAGATTTAGAAAGATGTAAATATTTAAATTTAGTTCATGATGATAATTATGAAAAGTATATGAATGTTCCAATTTATTTACAAAATGACCTACGATGGTGGATTAATGCCATTGAAAATTCAGTGCACAGAATTTTAGAAGACAAATACGAAATTGAAATATTTTCTGACGCCTCAACGACGGGGTGGGGAGCAGCATGCGGTGACGAAACAGCCAGTGGGCAGTGGTCCAATGAAGAACGCAAAAAACATATTAATTACCTGGAACTGCTTGCTGCTTTTATAGCCGTCAAGATTTTTACAAAAAAATATTGTAATTGCCAGATACTTATCAGAATTGACAATTCAACAGCAGTCTCATATATCAATAGGATGGGAGGTGTACAGTTTCCCCACCTCACAGAAATTACCAAAAACATCTGGCAGTGGTGCGAAGTAAGAAAAATTTTTCTTTTCGCGTCTTACATCCGATCAGAGGATAACTCGATGGCAGACGCTGCATCGAGACGTATCCACCCAGACATCGAGTGGGAACTGTTGAACTCTGCTTTTCAGAAACTAACTTCGACTTTTGGACAGCCTCAAGTAGACCTATTCGCTAGTCGAATAAATAAAAAATGTGCTAAATACGTCTCATGGCACAAAGACCCCGACGCTTATGCAATAAATGCTTTCACTCTGGATTGGTCCGAGTTCTTCTTTTATGCTTTTCCTCCTATTTCTGTAATTTTGAAAACTTTAAGGAAAATCATAGTTAATAGAGCCACAGGAATAGTGGTCGTTCCCTTATGGGAAACACAACCTTGGTTTCCTGTTTTCCTGCGTTTGTTAGCTAGCGATACTATAACTTTCAGCCCCAGTGAAAACGTTATCGTCTCTCATTCTAGCCGGGGGAACATCCTGTCGAGCCTTACCCTGGTTGCCGGGGTGCTCTGCGGGCGGCGCTACTGCAACGAGACGTTCCCGCAGACTCCGTAGACATCATGCTGGCGTCTTTGTCCCCTAACTCCATAAAACAGTACGACGTCTGTCTTAGAAGTTGGTTCAGCTATAGTAGAGAAAACTCTTTAAATTTTTATGAAGCGTCTATTTCCTCCGTTCTCTCGTTCCTTACCTTTAAATTCAATTCAGGAGCTAAGTACGGATCTCTCAATATCTGTAGGTCAGCATTATCATTATTGATTGGATCTCATGTAATTAATGATGAAAGGATTAAAAGATTTTTTAAGGGTGTGTTTCGTCTGAAACCCCCTACCCCTAAATACGATGTTACTTGGGATACATCTCTTGTTCTAAATAAACTGGCTCAGAAGTACCCAAACGGGGAATTATCCTTGGAGCAATTAACTAAAAAATGTGCCATTCTATTGGCTCTAACAACAGCTCACCGAGTGCAAACGCTATCAAAAATTGACATTCGTAATGTACAAGAAACCGATGCTCAGATAATCGTTAAAATTCCGGACCTAATCAAAACATCGAGAGTTGGTCATAATCAACCAACTTTATATCTGCCATTTTTCAGGCAGAGGCCTGAGATTTGCCCAGCAAACGTCTTACTGGCTTATCTCGAAAGAACGAGATCACTGAGAGGTACTAATCATTACCTCTTTGTTAGCTATAGGAAGCCTCATGGGATTGTCAGTTCGCAAACAATTAGTCGGTGGATAAAATCGACGATGGGAGAATGTGGAGTAGACATATCGATGTTCAGCGCACACAGCACAAGACACGCTAGCACGTCGCGCGCGCGCAAATTAGGGCTCAGCATAGACACAATCCGCAAGACTGCGGGCTGGAGCGGTACATCCTCCACATTCGCTAGGTTTTATGATAGGACTATAATCAACAATCAAGGTGATTCTCTCGCTAGAATAATAATTAATGACTAGCTTGTAATATAGTTAGAACTTTTAACTAAATTATTTTTATAGAAATGTTTACCTACTGTAATTGTGCCTTATTGTAATAAATGATAACCTTTGTGTTTAAGAGCCCATGAACAGAAAATATAAAAAATTTCAAAGTATTCTGTATTTTATTGACATTTCCTCAAAAATGCTCTCAAAGTCTACAAGTTGGCTATAGATAATAAAATATTCTTACAGGTTACTCATCTCGAAGAACAAAGCACGATGTATAATTAATGATTGAACGAACTTACCTGTACGTGAAGTTCTATCATAATTATACGAAGTGCTTTGTTCGAAGAGATGAGTAACAGACACCCACCCGACCCTAAGCGTATGTACCGAGGTAGGTACGAGTCCCGTTTGTTTTTTCGGAAATATCATCAGGATAGGAGTGATTGTACTCCAAACTAAATGAAGGTCAGGGCGGGTAGCGGCCGGAGCATGGACAAAAAGAAAAAAGTTACCTACCCTCAAATATGTGATGTGGAGTGATGATAACTGGATCTACTACTACAAGTTGGCTATAGATAATAAAATATTCTTACAGGTTACTCATCTCTTCGAACAAAGCACTTCGTATAATTATGATAGAACTTCACGTACAGGTAAGTTCGTTCAATCATTAATTTCATCGGATCGGTATTTACGGTGCTTTTAGCGATGTACGAGATAAGAAGCTATTTCTTGAATGGAAAGAAAAAAGCATCATGTATACTGGCGTTGTTTAAATCAATGCGAAATCTAACATACCTATATAGAAAGACTACGCCAGAAACGATTAAACACGGTGCAAAATCTTCAAATTTGAGAAAAAAAAATAATCATTTGTAGTGCAACTTCTGTCGATGCACCTTTTTCTATTCTCACTAAAGTGGAATACTTATAAAATTCCGCATGCTTTTAATTTATTGAACAACTTATCGCACCTGTGTTATAGCTAAATTACATTAATAATAGAACATTAAGATTAGATAACCGAAACGAAAGATGAATGGGCTAGTGAGAAGGACCGTGCAGCAAACAAACTTGATCAACATCACAGACTACAACATGAACTAAACGCGTGTCAAATCGCGCACACGTCGGAGGCGGCCACAGCTAATCGGACACTGAAACACTGTGGCTGATATGTTAAGAAGATATACCTTTATAACCTGATAATATGGAAAGAAAGGTGATAATAGAGCTCTTATAAAAGAGTTTTCGTTTTCACAAATCATAAATGAATTAAAAGAACTGTTTTGAGTAGTGCATTAAAAATTCATATTAGCCGAACAAGATGAAGATAAAAAAGTTGATTTACTGGACAACCGCGCTCAGTGTGTCAATAAACGCATTTTCGATTGACATTTACACTTCAAACACCTAAGTGTTGACTGTACTACTAAGTATTTGATCATACCAATACCTACGATAAATCAAAATAAGCAACGGAGGAGTAAATCAAGCTAATGATTACCGATTGCTGGCAACTTTGTCATATACGGCTTATGCCTTACGAGACCAGATACAACTGTTTCGTTTCGTTGCATCAAACTTGCGCAAACGTTGAATCTATACATACTACCTAATCATCATCATCTTTAGCAGCCCTTGTCGACCCACACTACTGGTTTATGTCCTTTGCCTCGATCCGGCGCTAGTCTGAGCCAGGTGTAGCCAGATGTATCTGTCTTCCGTATGACAACTACCTATCGTGCACATATATACAAGAATAGCCGTGTGGTGCCGGCATAGAATTTCACAACCCCAGTCTTCTCGTGGGTGTCGCAAGAGACGACTAAGGGAGAACGGGGGTCGGACAGCTGCAGAACAACTCCACTGAACTGCGACACCAAACCCGCATGCCCAGCGTGGGCAATAAGCCCCAAATTATAAATAATGCCATCTATGGCGCTCATTAGGGGAGGCCTAGAGGTCCAGCAGTGGACTATTATAGGCTGATGATCAGACACACATATATTAAATTCAATTGTACTCCGAAATACTCTACAGAAATTTTGCAAACACATACCTAAGAATATGAAATACTCCTACCGCCAATTCGTAAGGCCTCTTAAAATAAAACTAACGGTCTCCAAGAAATACAAAACTCTAACAACGAAAGATGGTAATATAAATGCAGAATACGTAGCAACGTGTATTATTTGATATTCTCTGGTAACATATAATTATTTACAGTCTCGCACACTCCGGAACTTGTTTATGACAAATGGCTATTGCGTAAGAAAAAGTTTGGGTATGCGCGGACTCTCTAAACATATTATAAACATTCGGAACATATAATTAAACATTTTAAGCAAATTAACTTTAAATTTGAAAGGGATATATTAAATATAAAAATAGATATTAATATCAGGCAATCATGAGTATCTTTTTTTTTCACATTATATTAAATTTAAATGGTGATAATAACTGATAAGAAAAATGCTAAGGGTACGTTATCTGGTGGAAACTAATAAAATGTCTATAAAAATAAGAGATAAAATCATATCTTTAAAGGATGCGTTAAATAAGTGAAATTATCTGAACTATATTTTGGTCGTTAAATTTAAGAGTAAAGCTTTAATATGCATTTCAGATAAGAAATATATATTTTTTCTCTCTCCATTTCTTTCCATGAATAAGGTGATTGTAGGTATTTTATTTAACTTTTCTGATAACAGGGCGAATTGATGTTTTAGAAACGTATTTGGTTTTTTTATTATTAGTTATCAAATAGAGCTAAAGGAATAATATTGGCAATAACCCCCACATAATGATGCCATCTATGGCGCTCATTAGGGGAGGCCTATGTCCAGCAGTGGACTATTATAGGCTGGTGATGATGATGATGATGATGAAATAGAGCTAAATGAAGAAGAGAATCGTTACCGAATCCTTCCTTGGTTACAATAATCAGACGAATTGAACGGTAAAGTTAAAATTATGGTAATCCAAGCGGCAACTGCGATAGTGAAGGCCTTGACAATTTTCTTAATTATAATTGCTATGATAATTAGTGTACTTACATTTATATCACGTGGGCTTCACACGTTCTCGTTTGTACCCGCAGTTTGTATGTCTGAAACAAAGAGATGGACTTTAGACATTTTGAAGAATTAAACGCATGGCCTTGTTGGCCATGAGTTTTTGTAGACAGACAGATATTGAATAAGGTGTTAAAGAGAGAACTTTTAATAAAATTAAAGCTCTATGAACATCGGAAAAAGATATAATAGCGATATCAAATCTATCGCCGTCGATGTGCCCGAAGAGTGGACAAGGCTTGCGCAGGCAGGACAGATTGAGCTAGATCATAAAAGAGAAGGCCTAGACCGAGAAAACCTATTTGAGATTCAAGACCAACATGTATTTTCGCAATATTTCAAATAGTGTATCAAATTATCACTCGATAAAAAGAGAAACAGCGAGTTTTGAGGTTTTCTTGCTTAATAATTTTGGTATTTAATAAACGAAATTAAAACAAAATATTTTTTGTGATAACAAATTCATTTAAGACACAAAACAAAGATCGTTGTTCCCGAGATCAACAATCTCTTAAATAGTGTGTCGCTCGATAAAAAGTGATTACGGGCGATTATTTATGCACGTCGGATGTCGGTGAACGGCCGCGGCAGCTGAGAAACGTGCGCACGCGCTGTTCTTAGGAAATTGTAACTTTTAGAGATGAAAAAAATAGAATAACGAGAAAACATTAAGAGAGAGACAGTTAATAATATCAAAACTGTTTACGCAAAATTAAAGCTTAATTTATCCGACGAAAAAAATGCTGAAATGATTTAGCCACGAGATCAAAATCACGATTTAGAATTTCTAAAATGCAATTGATTACGTACATCGTTAATGGTTTTATCGCGAAAGAAAATCAATAATTCTCATCGTAGAATAGAATTTACTTGTTCTATAATATTTCTATTACCTAGAAAAAACTAACGTTAATGCCAAGACGACAGCTTGATCTAACAAAACCACGTCGTGCATCGAATGGTTTATCGACTGAAACAACACAAAACTGCTAATTAATAAAATGCAATACTTTATTAACCCTACTCATTCATATTCACATAAATCACAACAAACAACATCTGACAAACCAACAATAACCAAGACACTAAACCACAACAAAGGAGAAATGATACACATAAATAAGACAGAGCATGTTTCTCATAATTGCAATAAAATAGATGGGCGATATCTTCATTACGGACGAGCAGTATCGTTGCAGATAATTACCGGCTACGAGAACTATGGTATTAATCTAGAGGGGAATAGTGCACAATGTTATTGATGATGCTAATGATGATAGAGGTGCGGCTGGTGCTAAACAGCAAAATAATGTTCGGAGGAGGAATATAAACTGCAGTTAAAATAACAAAGTAAAAATTTTTGAAGACTGTTGGTGTCCTCTTTTTTTACACAAAAGTCACAACTAATCTTCTTCTTAAAAATCTTGAAGAATGAAAGGAAAGTAGTAATATAATAATAACGCAGCAAAAAATATATTCACAACAACGACTGCGCATAACACTGATAATAAGCTAACAGATGTAACAAATGTTAAAGAAATTAATCACAGCAAAGTAATATTATGAGTAACAGTTCAGAAATAAAGCTGTTAATTTAAAGAGCAATAAATAAGGAGCTTTATCAGCGTCAATTTATTAAAATTCAAGCTAATCTCCGAATATAGCGCCACATAAACTAGCTTATCAACGTGACTTTTTTTGTCCCTAAAAAATTGGGCGAGCAAGGGATCATTATAAAAACGCGTCATCGTCTGGTTCGAACACTTATCACAGTTCTAAGAATTGAGATCAAAAAGTCTGGTGACGAAAAGACGCAGGCAAAATTAATGGCAATTTTTAGTGCATGTAAGGTACGAGTAGTTCGCTTCGTTATCCTGCTAACTCGGAATAAGTAAGAGTAATAAGTACGCCCCAAACTTGTTTAATAAAAGCAGCAACAAGGCGCGCAAATTTTTGAGTTCCTAACATAACATACGTACAAAAAATTATAAAGAAATAATTTTAGGCAATATAATTACGAAATTATCTTTGTAGCTTTCAAAGATAATAAGTATCAATGCAGTTTGTTGTACAAAGACATTAAAAGTGAAAGTAACACAAAATCATTACAACCTGTAAATACTAAGGAACAATGATATTTTGTAGAATCAACACGGATTATTGAGTAATTGCGAGCAATCGGAGTGAGTATCGATGCTTCAATGGCTCGCAAAGTTCGAAACAAATCACAGCAATTTCGTGGGGCATTATAACAACGTTTTTGTGAAATTACATGTTGGGCTTGATACGCAACGTGTGTTTATGGAAAGTATAAAGCCGTGACTGCAATTTTAGAGAAAAAAGAAGATCCAAAGATGCATTCCACGTTGATTATTATAGCGGTTCGGTGTCAACACCATCAACAATTGTATTAGAATGTCGTAGAATTGTAGGGGCGGTGTTCAATAGATCATCAACGATAAATGGGACATATTTCGATAGGCGTAGTCACTTGTCTGTATCTCTGGCAGTCATTATTCACTCGTCACTTCTCAACGGACATAAAACATTGAGATTACGCTCGTAAACGTTACATCACACTGTTGCATATGAGATAACTCAAATACAAAAACATTAATTTTATTTTCGGTGACATGTGAACCATTAAATTATCACAAAGTATCATTAGCTGAGATTAATCTCATAATGAAGTCGTTATCGAATATATAAATATTCAAGTGATAGAATTTTAACATGGTTTTTAATTAATAAATATTTAGACTACGGTAAAGCTTACGGTTGGCTTTACATTTTATAGCAAAAGATACCTATTGGTATCGATACATAATATTTTTGGTATTCTAATAAAAACAACAGCAGTTTTTAGTCATTTTCCTTAAAATTTAAAAAAAAAAACGGAGGTACCTTATAGAGTTCGTTCTATTCCCTACTTAATTTGATAATGATACATATGACTAAAGGGCCAAAGTTGTGTTTTTGATGAGAGCACAACGCGAGAATGATAAACTAAAATCGGAAACAACGAACAATAGCCCACATTCGTATCTCAAGACGCGGCAAGCTAAAGGCATTCCATGACATTACGACGAGACGAACGCAACATTCAGATAAAAATATAATAAAAGTACCTTTTTATTAACGAACGTTATTCAATTGTGAATTCATCGCAGGCACTCGTGATGTCATTAGAGGATAATTTGATAGTGATTCATGAGATAAAGAAAGGATGAGCTTACTTCGAAACTTTTTGTCTTCGATAACTGTAGTTAAATTTAAACCATGCATACAAGAGTCTATGCCATGTCATTTGAATTACTTAAAGAATGGAAAACATTTGAAGATTCTCGTGGAAGGAAAGTGCGATGGTATCGTCGAGCAACAACTCACGAAACTCCTCACATACCGCGAAACGTTTCCTCGATCCGCTAAACAGAATTCACGAATGCAAATAAATACATTCATTCGGGATATTTTTGTATACAGCATAATATATTTGAGTAGAGCTAAGGCTAAAACCAACGCACGTGCCCAATAAGCAGCGGAGTGGGTGGTGCGATTGCTCGATAAGCCCAAGGAGCCAGGAAGCGATTGATCGGCCGATACTTTCATACGTCAAACGCCACCAGATTGATCCACGTTGTATTGAAACGTCACGCGCGATACCATCAGACCATCGTTAGGAAGCCTTTTTGTGAACGACTCAGGCTACATTACCTATTCAAATATGCAAGTATCAGATAAGTAAACTTAGCTACGTATTTTCTTCAATGATGCCAGTGAAAGAGGAATAACAATGCGCATTCACGACGTAAAATATATGGTAATATTTATATTGAGAGAGAAATATGAATGTTTAAGGTAGCGTCTGGAGATGTACAAATTCGAGGAACATCACTGTAAGATAGCTGCAACTTTAGTTTGTTCGAATGCGCTCGTTACGCGTTTGCGATCATGAATGATGGATAGCCGTGGCTGATCGGAGCGCACGTTGCCCCAACATGTTCTGAACCTGTCTTATTCCAACCGGCCCAAGATTGAATTTCTTTTGTGATTATCAGGTGTAACTCTGACATGTGGGTACTTGTGATTGACAAGTCCGTGCCGATGGTATCGCGTTCATAAATAATACCATCACTAGTTAGTACATATTCATTGGAGTATCTTTGTTTTCGTGACATGAGAATATATCGTATGCGTATTTTAAAGCTGAAATAACTGTTCAAGTTGGCCAACATTTAACCACTTTCCATTTAAACCACTTTTCTTTTTTCTTATAAATTTATTGTTTAGTCAAAAACATCAGATTGAAAATGAAAGTAATCTCTACAAAAATCATTTGTCACGAATTTCTCACGATGGCGAAGTTTTCTCGCAACACCTATACGTGTAACTATAAAAAGATTTTTGAGAGTTACACAATACCATGTCTGAATGCACATTCACTAAACGCTATGAATAGAGTCTCGATGACAGTAGAAAGTTCATACGTCTAAGTGAGATGCAGAATAAAATCAATTACAGATAATATAAGCAATGACCAGTGTCTTATATCATTTTATGCCATATATTAAGAGGCAAGGTTTAATGGCGCCCCCATTGAGTTGAAATAGTAACCGAGTATAACCTAAGATTATTAGACTTAATATAGAAACGATGTTTAAATCATTACTGGGAATCGTAAAACAATACAATAAAAACTATATTTTAATATTAATAAAAAGGTCTCAGTTATTTCATTAGATACCTATATTTTGTAGGATTAATAACTATTTCGATAAAGAAACCGCGGTTTTTCCGACGTGTTGCCTTACTTTGGTGATCGGTACTTAACTTAGTATAGACGTTGGACCTCTTATTTGATACACACATGATAAAAAATTACATTTATTTTATTTTTTATATGTGTTGTTAAAGCGGGAACACACCCAAAGTTCAACTATCTCCCTATTACGGTTCATGATATACAACCTGGAAACGGACGCACGGATAGACAGATGGGCAGACAACAGAACCTTCACAGACCTTCGGTCTCATTTTCAACCCTTGGTTACGGAACCCTAATAGCGTGGAAGTGATAACAAATAGGGGCGCCACAGCCCCGTACTCGGGTCTATGGACTAGGAGAGTCAACAGGTTTGCGCGGATGTCGTACCTTACAATATATTAAGAAGGCAGAGACCACCTTAAGGTCGGCAAGCGCGACCGTTACTTCGTGTCCAATAAATTCAAGAACAAACGACAGCAATAAGGAACATCGCAAGCATCCATCTCCTGTCAACCATCAGCCGTCTATAAAGACTATGCGATAAGTCACAAGCGAACGACTCCACGATAAATCAAATTCGGATGTTCACAATATAGAACGATAGAAATAAAACGAGTTACATAACTCAAATGAAGGAATGAATGACGCTATTGATATAAATCTTGAGAAAATCAACGGTCATGTTATAAAGATGAATAAGGAAACCAAATTGACTATAAACCGAGAACTGTTAGGCGACGGCACTTAATAATTAGATTTCCATATTTACGACCATGCTGTAGACGGGAAGGCTGGTACGAGTGGACCTAGTGCAGTACGAGTTCAGGAGTTTTGATATTCACAGCAATTAGGAGAGATTGCATCGAGGCAATATAACTTAGATCGCAAGATAATTTATACAGGGTCAGCTATATATCTTTAAGTGATATCCTGCAGGGTAAGTTTAGCTCTCACTAACTAATAGTCATGCCCACATAAGTTTAGAGACTGCTTTTCGCGACGTTTTTTCCAAGAGTATACAATTAGATATAGCATGTATATTTATTGAAGTCCAGCCAAATAGTCACGAGGTATGCTATAGAAAGCAGACCCAATTATAAACTACTATAGAACTCGTAGAAAGAAGTGGCTAGTGACCGCAGGACAGATCTGACCAATCTATACTAATATAGTAAAGAGGCAAGATATTATTGTTTGAATTGAATAGGCTCTGACCGATTTGAAGAATTATTTCAAAAAGTTAAGAATCCATATGAAAACATCATTAATGTAATACAATCCAACGTGTATGTAAAAATTTATGTTAAATACCTTAATTTAACTCTATAAAAGAGAGTAAAAAAATATGTTGTATAAATATGCACAATGCATTGCAAAGTGAAACAATAATGGGTGCAGAAGATAGGGCAGATGTTTACGCCGGATGTTAGTCATGAACAATAAAATCATAAGGCGAATGACGGACGTTAATTGAACACTTCCCGTCGGCAGATCTTAAATTGATTAAATCATGTTTTATTAGCCGTGTTCGATTCAAAATTAATTTCAATAATGATACACGTGCTTAGTGCTTAATAGTTGTTAATTGATGATGTCGAAGGTATTAAAGCTTTATTAGTTGATTTATCATTTAACAGGTGTAATAAATGAAATGTAGCGAAGCATTGATTTTACTATCACAAAGATGTATACAAAAAATGTTGGCCACTATAAGTTCAAATTTATTACTGTAACTGCAAAATTAGAGTAACAATAGATACAAGTTTCTGAAGATGTTACGTAGAATATTGTATTGTTGGTATGGTACCCAACAAAGAATTTATTAATAACTTAATTTAAAATATAATGATAAAATAAAGAGAATCTGAAATAACGATCTTGATAAAATTAAATAAAAATCGTTAGACTATCTCAGGTAGAAGGAAGATTCATAAGAATCTACTTATCGCAACGTTAGAAAGCAATAAATCAATGATTGATAACTCTATCGTACAGCGTTTGCAACATAATACTGCGGACCTCGAGGCTAAATCTAGAGCCATAAAAGCGGCAAATAGTATGAAATCAACAACATATTGACTAGCTAGTGCAGCGAGCCGTGCAAGTGCATTTCTGTGCCACTCTGAATAGGCTTAAGATTTTTAGCTTTTCTACGTTTTCTTACTTAATCGTTGTTTTACGAATTTGTATATAAAATTTGCAGCAAATGCCACAATGCCATTTTACTTTAGTATGTTTTTTTAATTCGATAAGACGTTAGACGTTCAGGCAGTCAATAATCTGATTGACAAACAGAGTTTTGTTAAAAACGTTTTGAGAAGAAAATCCGATTTAATTTTATACGGAACATTAACTTTACCTTCAGACTTGAACTTGACTACGATTGTCAGCAAAAATAAAGTGAATTATTTTTTTACTTTTACTGTTCTTTCCGTGGCGGATAGGATAAATAAGACGTTTTATTTTCCACTCACAAAAAGCCTTACAAATTTTCATACAAATATTCATTAAGATCTATCATGAATGCTCGCGATCTGAGCACAAACAGTCACGGTGTAGCCATTAGCCGTAGGGCTCTTAGACATGTTCTACAAGATAATGCCGCAAAACCTAACATCACAAACAACTGAGGCAATGACATTGCAGAGATCGTTGAACCTGATAATGATTTAAAAGACGCTTACACGACTTTTTGTGTCAAGCTAAAAATATCACATGAAATAGATCATATAATTCCTCAAATCACATCACATCAGCAAGGTCGTCAATTCACCGGGCAGCAATAACTTAACCTTCCACGTTTCGAGTCAAAAGGTGCGTATTATGATCCATTAGCGATCATAAAAGATCATAAAACCCGTAAAGATCGCGCCGGTAACCCTGGTGGGACGCCCACACTAGATAGACACGTTAATAGAACGCATATGACATAGTTATTGTATACGCCTCGGGGCTGAGCACAGGTCATTGTAATTTGGATTTATTTAGAGCAGAATCTATTTTAATAACGTACAAAAAGTCCAAAGCTTTTGTGTGTTCTGAAGTCTTCAGAAATGATAACATTCGATTCTTGCTTCACAAATACAATATGCAGTGTTTATTTATTTTATGAGGCACTTATGACACCGGAATTTTTTCCTTTTTTTTCGACTTCCGCTCCTGCCAAGGATCTACCAACAACCTTGAGTATAATAAAATGAAAAGCCTCAAAAGGTTCTTAATCTCCACGGCCACCAGTAATTTGTAGAAACGATTCTTGTTTTTTGCCTAATCGTGATTTATGCGTTTTCGAAAGCGCAAATAGGCTTCGTTCTTTATAAACGCTTCGTTCTTTGATTATAATTACTTTGGAATACAAATTTTCATTCAAACTTCAACTCTTCTACTATGATAAGTATTTTTTATCCACAAAATATGTATATAGTTATCTTGATGTCTGTTGCAAATTTCGCTACATAGTTTTTTAATTATTATACTTTATGCTGTGTAGTATCTGAATATATGCTAACAATAACGATAACACGAATAAATGCATATTCCTATTATTATCTCAAGAATGGCATAACATGAAATCTTGCAATAAAATACATATGCCGTACCGAATCCACGATAGTGTAAAAGTTGGCGATAGCGCGTGCGTGATCAACTTTCAGGGTCAACCCCGCCTTCATCCACTCAACAAGTTGATACGTCTCGCAAACTTTGGCCTGTTGCTGAACAGCCATCCAAAATAATTTCTTAGGTTCCCGATATTTAATAATAGGTTCGAATTAAATGGATAATTAATGCGTTCTCTTATCTATCACTCATAATAATATACAAGACGGGCCTGATTATTCCTTCTACACATTATACCTAAACACCACATATTATGATACCAATATCGAGCACACACACACACACAACTTAAAAAAGCAAGATAACTTACAATTACTTCTTCTCAAAAGCCGGCGCCAGCAAAAAACACAGCTAACACCAAGTCATTTATCACGTCACAGTTCATGCACGGAACTTAACGACAACCGCTCACGGGGACGTCTCAACGTGGAATGGTATCTTGATGATGGTGAGGCGAAAGACAGAGGGGGTTAGACGAGGGGCGCGGGCCGAGAGGCGATGGGCGTGGCTTCGCAGGTGTATCACCCGAACAATGATATATGCGCATGTTAACACTTCGATCAGAACACGCCTCACTGTCACGTCCGCTGAAGTCGATCTTTAATTGTTTGCTCGAGAGGGAAAGTCCTACAACACCATTTAATTTTATACAACGCAAGTTGCATCAGCGTTTTTTAAGGTCTGACAAACTGACAACACAGATGAGACAGAAGATAATGCGTTGAAAGATAAAGGCCAGAGTAGATAATTATTAAGAGACCTTATCAGTTCTAATGGGTGTCTGCTGTAGAAAGATTAGCGATACTAGAACGAAGACGATACTGGCAAAAAATATAGTATTTCATTTTATGTCCTCCACATTATGATTTATCGTTGAAGACTAGAGACTGCTTCTGTCCGGCTAAGCAAAACCTATTCATACATAGAGCCGTGCTTATTGAAATTAATGGGTGCCTTTCTAAGGTATGCTCATAAAACCTCAAGGTAGTTAGGTAACCGAAATGAGGTAATAAATATTGCTATTTCAAAACATATTTTTGCAACGAATAAATCAACTGAACTCAGAAAAAATTACTTCAAAAATCTGCGGATAATCGCAAACCCACCGAGACCAGCTTTAATTAACCAATAACTCAAACACACGCTTTAGACAATCGAGGCACGAGGATGCGAGAGACAAATTACCAAGGCCAATAGCAACGAGCTGCCTGGGGCTATTGCATATATTTAAGATTGAGGGCAACATATAAACGAAGGACTTGTGGGCAACAGGATTCCTGGGAGGAACATTACAAAATTTAATTTAATTTAAATCGCAGTGTTTACATTTAAAATATGTTTAGTGTCAAGATAAGATAAGATAGATCATAAAATAAAAGGGCTCACTACCATGTCAACCAATTGGACTAAAAGAAAAGCAAAATACCCGCAATAGTATGTACGTGATCCTAAAAAATCAGCTACAAAACCCGGCACGCCTTATTTAATAATAATAAAATATAGAAACAATAGTTAAGTAGCATCACAACAAGAATCAATTTCCGTCAAAAGCCAAGCAGGCAACGGAAAGCGCAAAATGACAATCTCCTAAATTAAATACCTACACGGGAACTTGTACAATCGTGAAAGGTTAAGTGTGTGGAATCAGCTGATAGGACTTAAATACCAAACAATGGCACAGACATTAAAGCTTAAGGTGTGTCCATAGACTTCCGTACAGATTCTGACGTAGATGGTCTGTATTCAGACTGAATTATGGAAAATATGTAGTCGCTTGCAGAATTTATATATAAATATCAAGATCCAAATGTTTATATGTGTTTAAAATAAAATTGTAAATAAACAGATGGAATGTGAAAGAAATACGCGTTTTTTACTCGATCTCATCAAACGTAAAGTATAAGTGCAATGACCGGATTGGATACTTGCTACTGATCTTTAAAAACAAGTATAATACACCCTTATTCCGTGCAGCTATGCCAGGGAAGCCTTGGGACAATGTAAACTAAATTGACATTTAACCCAATACTAGGATTTATCTCCGAACAGCAGAACAGTAATTTATATTTGATGCAATTTATATCATAGAGCAAGAGCCCAAAGGCAAACAGTTTATAAACCATGTTTCATCGACATTACTTACTAGCGAATATTTGTTTTTCGCATAATAGTTAGTAAGTTGAACAATAAAATCCGTATCTATCTAAATTTTACATTTATGATTTGTAATTATAATTAAGTTTCTGTAAAAATTGTGCTATAGCTTCTGTGCAAGTCTACTTCTTCTCAGATTATTCTTCATGGTTGCTAAAGTTGTTGCACTTAAATGATTACCTAGATACAAAACGATCTTGATACGAAAGACCTTATACCTTCCTTATCTCAATTTACAATCAAGAAACCTAATAAAGAATAGAAATGAACGCTTGAATCGGAACTACATAAATAATTTCGAAAATTACAAAGCTGCAATATTTTGCAAGCATTCCTATACTATATGATGAGAATCAAAATTCTTACGAAATCGCTTTAAACATGATCTTGCGATAGTGTACCTGCTTAATGATCACTTGATCACTGATATTATTGTATTCATTTGAAAACCAAATATATGATTTTAGCAGATTTATGATATTTGCAAACAAAATTGTAGTCGAAAAGTTATGGAATTTCAATAAATTATTAGAAAAGCTTGATAAGCACTAAGACGGAGCATTAATTAGTTCCTTACAAATCTATATAGTCTCATATAATCTCCAGACAACCTATTCTACGGCCGCATTCCTTTTCTAACTTGTCTACAACCGCTGACACACTGAAACGAAAGCTCCACAGAAACCCCACAGAACCAGAAGTACCAGGGGATAGTACAGCACATACAGATTGGTGTCTCGCTGGTGTCACGCAATGCCGTTTATAATTCAACAACAATAAACAGATAGTTAATTGCGATGCTGTCACTGCCACAGTATATGGTAATGAGCTGTAGGGATCGCGGTCGCACGGACAATATCTCTCGACGGTGAAAGGTAAAATGTGAGTGGTGCAAGGTGGAAGCGAAGGAAGTTCAACTTCCAGTTGAATGGTTCAGCATCTAGTTGGACATAACTCTGCCAAGCAAATGGAGTTAAGGGACGACGTAACAGTAGATAAACAATGATCTATTTCAATCGGCCTTCAATGAAGTGATAATATCAACTTCCCTCTTGCTTCTTGTGAGAATGGGCACGCTCCCGCGTGAAGTGCGATTACCACCATGTCTTTTCTATCGCCTAGTTGCATTATAGTAGAAGTTAACAGTTTGACTTGTCTTGGTGCTTATTTTGTATGCCTGAATAAATAATCATTATTGATCGATTGTATTAATTACATGCATATAGTTAGCTAGTTTAGCACAAGAGGGCAGATACCTGTGAAATGTTTCTGTCATAGGCGATCGTTATGTAGCCGCGTGTAGTCAGCCTGAAAAATAAATAAAAACCCAAACCGTGCTTATACTATTTTAGCCGTTCAACAATGCATTTAACTAAATGATGTCGTTCTGTCAAGCTAGCAGCCTAGCCTGAATCAGCCTGGCGCCTGGCTGGCTAAGCGCCAGGCTTATTTATTGATCCGGCGATGACAACTTTATACCACTTATCAGATTGGTTTTATTGGGCAATTACTACAAAAGACAAGTTTATAAAAGAGAGTAACCCAAAATATCCGTGTGGTGCCGCCATACAATTTCAATTAAATACAGCTCATAAACAAATCCCAACACAAGATATGATGGTATGAGACAGGACATGAGGTAGACATGAGGTTCCTACAGTGGGCAATAACCCCCAAATGCCATCTATGGCGCTCATTATGGGGAGGCCTAGAGGTCCAGCAAGGGACCTCTGCCTAGGAATATTATATGTTGATGATGATGAACCCAAAAAAAGCAAATTTTCAGAACACTGCCGCTCCCGCTCACAACTTTAACCATATCACCATAGTGTTTGCTTAGCCCATGGCCCGTGTCTACGATAGGTGCTGTACATGCGCTTTCAGGTACGCCCGGTATCTTAGAGGCTGACACCAATACGTTTTTATCAAACCCAATCTCCTATGAGAAAGTAACTAAACTCGTATTGTATGCGAGAGGAACCGGCAACAATCGTCTATTAGCGCTCCTCGGGCTAAATTCTATGGTTAACTAGCCGTTCTAAATTCCGGAAACGCTGGGCCCTCCATAGACTTTGAGCAGATCCTATCTTAGGGATTTATATCTGCTTACACTTTAGGTTATATCTAACTATTCTATTCTAACAATGGTTATATTCTATGCTTCTATCTTTAAAGGTCACAGAAAATAAGACTGGCAGATGATGTATGCGGCAAGCTGAAGACAGGACGCTACTAGTATAGTATTATATTTGCACTAAGACGCTCATTATGCCCAGCTGTGAACTAGCATAGACTGATGTTATAAGTGTAATGATAAGTACGGAATCGATGTTTTCATGTTCAGGGTTATTGTAAAAAAGAAGTAAACAGGTTGAAGTAGGAATAACAAAGTAATGGTCATTAACTTACATAATCTTACTGAGCTCATTTTATGAAGATTATCTGTATGAGTGTAGACTAATTGCTGTTTTACTTGCGTTGTCATTGCGCCTTGAAATAATTCTATAACGTAGGTATAGAAAACTTTGTTGCTTTTTGAACCAATATCATGACGTGTGCGTTATTATTGTTATTATGACTGGCGGCGTTGTGACATTATCAAGGCCATTTCTCTGCTTAAGATTAACCCAGGATTCATTTATAGGAATATTCATAAGACACAAATAACGAAAGAAATACTGATTTTGATGTATGTAGTTACCTTTTAAACTACAGGAATGAATAGTTCCATAGCTATTCATTTCATTGTAAACATAATTTTTACGTTTTGGGTAATCTCGAGAGCTAGTTATCAATTGCATCGGAGTGAATTATAAGCCTAAAAAAATTTGTTGATCCCGAAGACTCCCTTCCCCTCACGGTATCGTTCGTATAAGTTTTACGCATAGGCCTTTGCGCTAGTCATATGAAGCTAGGAGCAGATGAGAAGGTCAAACCAGATTCAGGTTAACCAGATTAAAACGACAACAGGACCATCCGGTGAGAGTAGGCTACGTATAGGTTTGGTATTTGGCACAGAATCCTATACGAATAGAATTACGGTCTAATTATACGAATACCGGTTGAGTATCGCGTCGTAAATGTCATTTTGCACTTGTATTAGTGCTGCCAGCTGAAAATGCTACGGGTGAATCTGCTGATGCAATTTATCTATGGCTAGATTTAGATCATCTGGTCGAATACTGAAACTTCTATGACTGGACAGTATGGCATATGGAAACTTGTTAAATATATTATGACAATCACCATTATTACATGTAGAAGGATACCAGGACACCAGGCTAGCTAAAGAAAAACGTAGGATTTTCGTCAACACGTGAAAAATATATACCTACAAGTGCCTATGTTAAAAGTCATGTGCCACACATTGAAGGCTAACTTCAGAAATTTATATCATGTAAAAGTGGGCAACACTAAAAGCTTGCCTGATTCTCACGAGGTTGTTGCGATTACCTGCTCTGCATGCGATATGGGGTTAATTTTACGAGGCTCGCTCCAACTAATGAGATATGTAGGTGGTGGTAGTACTTTAGTACAGGTTTCGAATTAGTTGAAAGTTTTGTAGTGCGCGATAAAATACGAGAAACACGCACGACATGGCCCGAACGAGATTAGTGTGGATCTAATGGGGGATCTAACAAGGGTTTACATGCTGAGGTAAAGGTGAAGAAGCATAGGCAAATGCATCTTATAGAGGTGGAGGGAAAGTACCTTTATCACATAGAAAATTCTATATTGTACACCACTGGTTACCAAACAGGGTCCGCAGGCCAGCGTTGGTCCACAGAAGACGATATTTGGTCCAGAAAAATTTTAATTTTCGCGACCGCTGCATCGCCGTTAAAAACAAGCTTTTACTTATTTGAGAAATGACCTGGCGTTATCTTATGCGTTTTCTCCTTTTTTGGGAATTAAAAACAAGTCAAGAAATCGATTGAACGTAAGTGATGTGTAAACTTGTGGAAAAAAGCTAGCTCAAAAATTACATAAATTCTAAATTTACCTATTAAGCAGTCTACAAAATTGTTATATTATTAATTAAAATAATGTCAATGCATGATACTATTGAGCTTTTGACTAAAGTAAATTTTAACATTGATTTAGTTCTAATTTGTACTGCTGTCAAAAAAAATAAAAATGTTTCCTGATCAATAAAAGGTTGAGTACCACTGTTGTACACCATCCACATATAAGACAATTAACAAATGGAGGAAATGCCGGCATTCCGACTCTCGCGCTCGAGCGAGACGGTCGTTCGTTCCGCCAGAGCCCACGTGCTCTGTCCGTTCGACTTCTCGCCTTTGTTTGGGCCGCCGGCGCACGTGTCTCTACCTGCGTTCCGGTCCTTATCTGCGTTTGGGTCTCCACCTGCGTCGAGTGTTTCGCTTGCGAAACAAAACCAGTTCTTTTCAGAACTACTTTTCTGTTTCTTAGACTGAACAGTCAAACGTAAGCGTCCTGCTCTTTTCAGAGCAACGCTCTTTCCGAGGTTCTCGCTTTTTTCAAAGCGGTTCCTCTATCTTGTTTCTTGGGCTTAATAATAGTGAAAGCCACGACTTTAGTGGTCAACCAAGGGATACGTAACCGTGCCAACGAACTTGGTTGGGCGTTGACCCGGAGCGCCTACTTTACTTCTTCAAAGTAAAGTAGAATCCGGCTGGGCCTGGGACCACCGGCCTTGGGGAAGAACCCTCGCCGACCCCAGGTAGCGCTAGGTAGTCACACACCCCTTTCGCCCCGTAAGAGTGGTATAAGGGACACACCATTAGGTAGGACACATAGGTACACACCCCCTCCCTGTCTAACCCGACAGGGAGGGATCATACACTCATCCCGGGTGTCCCCCCCGGGATTAGGGACCCTTCCCCCCGCCCCTCAATATGTCCACAATGGACATATCAAACCTGTCACTTGACAGTTTGCGCGGAATCCTCCGCGCAATACTCGCCAAGTATCCGACGATGCTTGACGACTTAATCGTCGGTATCCCTCCCCACACCCCCGCCCCAAAACCTGCCATTCCGGACTCTCCGGAGTCTCCGGCCTCTCAGGAGGCCCTCTCTCGCCCTTCCTCTCCCGAAACTGAGGAGATGGAAACCGGCGAGGTCCCATCCGAAGGGGACACGTCCGGATCGGACTCCGAGTCCGATCTCCCGCCCGCTCCCTCCGCCCCTGAGTCGTCTTCCGACGACGGCTTCCTCACCGTAGGTAGCCGTAAGAGGAAGAAGGCTAAGGGCCCCCCTAACTCGGCTGTGGCTCACCCAGCCAAGACCCTTAACCGCGGGCCCTCAGCCCCAGCTCCCTCCCCGCCCCCCGCGGCCCCTCTGGCCTCTGTAACCCCCGCGACCCCCGCACCCCAGCCCTCTCTCCGTAAAGAGAGACCGCCCCCTCCGATCTTTCTCCGCGAAAAGGCCAAATGGCCTAATGTGGAGAAACTCCTTACCCTAAAGGGAATTCACTTTGTGAAAGCCCAGTCGGTCAAGGAGTCGATAAAACTCCAGCTCGAAACGTCGGACGCGCACCGACGCCTCACCTCCATCCTCCGCTCTGAAGGCATAGGTTTTCATACCTATGCTCTTGAGAGCGAAAAATGCCTCCGGGTAGTTATCCGCGGTGTCCCCGCTGAATTCAACCCGGAGGCTATCAAGTCCGACCTCCTGTCGCAGGGCTTCCCCATCAGGGAAGTCCACCGCATGTACAGCGGACGCGACAAACGCCCCTTTGATTTAGTTCTAGTCATTCTCGACCTCACTCCCGAAGGTAAGGCGATTTTCGGCCTCAAAACCGTTTGTCGCCTATCCGGCCTCTCTATTGAGGCCCCCTTCAAAAACGGTCCTCCCGGACAGTGCCACAGATGCCAGCTCCATGGCCACTCTGCGCGCAACTGTTTCGCGCGGCCGCGATGCGTCAAGTGCCTGGGCGACCACGGCACCGCTGACTGCACTCGCACCCGCGACGACCCGACCCCGCCGAGTTGTGTACTCTGCAACGCCGAGGGACATACCGCAAACTATCGCGGTTGTCCTAAAGCGCCAAGAGTCAACAACAAGGCCCGCTCACGGGCTCCGGAGCGCTACGCTCCCGCCCCGCAATATACCAAGACATCGCCAAAGGTGTCTATGGCCCCGCCGCTCCCCGCACGCCCCCCTGCTACCTCAGCATGGGCTAAGCCTCTGGCTTATACAAGTCTAGCCCCTCAGGCGAAAGCTTGTTCCCCGCCCCTCCCCCGCTCCCAGGAGCAAACCCGCGCCCCGCAACCCCTACCTCGCCCCTCTAAGCCAAACCAACCAGCACCCGCTGCTGCGTCGGCTGGCTCAAAGGGGCCCTCCCCCTCAGGCGTTGACTTCGGCAAAGTCACTGCGCTCCTGCGCAAACTTAGCCAAGCCAAGACGGCCATTGAAAAATTGATGATCATTTCCGATCATCATGACGTCATGGCCTCCCTTGACTCCCTCTCTTTTAAGTCTCTATAATGGTTGTACAACCTGAGAGACTTAAACCCCGCTCCATTTCGTTAGCGTTCTTTAACGCTAACGGACTCAAGCCTCAGAGAGAACTCGTCCACCAATTTCTGGTTAACCATCAAATTGATATTTTCCTAGTACAGGAGACTTTCCTAAAACAGGGCACCGCCAGCCCTAGGATCGCTAACTATCAAATGATTCGAAATGACAGAACGAACGCCCCGAAAGGCGGTACTGCCATTTACTTTAAGAGGTCCCTGCACTGCATACCCCTAGATCCCCCTCCCCTACAAGACTTAGAAGTCTCTGTCTGCAGGCTTGCAATGACTGGTCATCAATCGGTCATTATTGCATCCTGTTATCTCAGCCCAAATAAGACGCTTCTTCAAAGCGATCTGGAATCAGTCCTCAGTCTTGGAAGCTCGGTCATTATGGCCGGTGACTTCAACTCAAAAGATCCGATGTGGAACTGTCGTTTACGCAATCGTAACGGCCGCATCCTATCTCAATGCCTAGAATCCCTAGATCTTGACCTGATCGTACCACTGTGCCCCACGCGGTACTCTCCCATCCTTGGTCAGAGTAACGAGTACTTGGACCTGGCACTGCTACGGAATGTATCCCTTCGGATGCAATCCATAGCAGTGATGCAGGAACTAGACTCGGACCATCGCCCCGTAATAATGCGTCTTGGCCCTCCTCCCAATGACGGTCCTCCCACCAAGACAGTGGTGCGATGGTATAAGCTTGAGAGCGCTCTTAAGAATATCCATTCGCCCGCCTTGGAAAAAATCCCCGATGACGTTATCTCCACCGACGACATCGCAATCGCGATCGACTCTTTGACTAGTCACGTCCAATCCGCTATCAGCGAGTCATCAAAACAGGTGCCAGCGGCGAATGATCGTCGCTGGGACCTGCCAGATGACATCAGACGGCTGATCACTGAGAAGAACGCAGCGACTCGTCGCTTTAGTTCCTATCCCTCCCCTCGTAATCGCTTCAGAATGAACTCGCTTCGCCGCAAGGTTAAGAGAGCCATTCAAGAGCACCGAAACTCCTCTTGGGATGACCTGCTTTCAACGATCAAACCAGGTCACCAGGCTTACTGGAACCTGGCGCGCTCTATGAAAGCAGATGGAGTCTCCATCATGCCCCCGCTTATACGTCCGAATCATCAAACGCCTGCGTTTGAGGATAAGGACAAAGCCGATGCCCTAGCCGAAAGTCTGGAAGCTCAGTGCTCCCCCAGTCTTGAACCCGTCGATCCTGCTCACCTCGATACGGTGAACAGTGAAGTCGACCGTCTTACTTCGCTGCCCCCTACTGCCACCCTTGACCTAGTCAGGGCGGCCGAGGTTGCAGCGATCATCAAAGATTTAAAACCAAAAAAGTCCCCTGGCTCGGATGGCATCAGCAACAGAGTACTTAAACGATTCCCTGTTGCCCTCATCTATCTCCTCGTAAGCATCTTCAATGCAGCCATAGCCACTTGTTCGTTCCCTGACGCCTGGAAGGAAGCCAATGTAATTGGCATCCACAAACCGGGCAAAAAGGCGAACGAACCTGCCTCTTACCGCCCTATCAGCCTCCTCAGTGCACTGGGGAAAATTTATGAGAGACTCCTTCTGATTCGCCTCTGGTCCCACGTCAATGAGCACAAGCTCCTACCCGATGAGCAGTTCGGCTTCCGAGCTCATCACTCTTGTCCCCAACAGGTGCTCCGCATCACGGAGCACATCCAATCCATGTGGCATCACACCTGGCCCGCTAGCACGGGAGCTGTCTTCCTCGATGTAGCGAAAGCCTTCGACAAGGTCTGGCACAACGGCTTGATTTACAAGCTTTTCACGCTCGGTGTGCCGGACAGACTCGTGCTCATCTTACGAGACTACTTGTTGAATCGTAGCTTCCGCTATCGCGTGGAGGGCACTCTCTCTGACCCCCGATCCATCCGAGCCGGAGTCCCACAGGGCTCCGTCCTTGCTCCGCTTCTTTTCACGCTGTACACCAGCGATATCCCCCGTCACCCGCAAGTAGAACTTGCCCTTTTCGCGGACGATACAGCACTGTACACATCCGACTTGAATGCAAGCCGGGTGAGTATAAGGTTGCAGGCCGCACTAGGCACACTAGGTGCCTGGTTTAGAAAGTGGCGCATAGAAGTGAATCCGACGAAAAGTGCAGCAGTGTACTTTTCACGGAATTACTCTAAGCCCAGACCCCTTACCCTATTTGGTAAACCCATTCCCTGGGCCAAGACAGCCAAATACTTAGGGGTGATCTTAGATCACCGCCTCAGCTTCAAACCCCACATTCGCGCTGTAACCAACCGTGCAAAGTTTATACTTAGCCGGCTGAACAGCCTCCTACGAGCGAAGAGTAAAATGTCCCTTAGAAATAAGGTGACACTTTACAAAGCGGTCGTACGTCCTATCATGACCTACTCCTCAGTGGTATTTGGCCATTCGGTCAATGTCCGCCACCTTCAGGTTGTCCAAAATAGATTTCTCCGCAAAGCCACGGGCTGCCCGTGGTACATGCGCAATAAAGACCTCCATCGAGATCTCAAACTCGAGTCCATTGCCCACTTCATAAAGACTGCTTCCCAGCGTCATTATGAAGCGGCAGCTGATCATTACAATCCCCTGATTTCCACCATTCCCGATTATCCCGTGGATAATCCGCCCACGAGTTCTCTCCTCCGTAGACCGAGACACGTTCTCGGTGACCCCGTTGACCCAATCACCGCCGCTAACCCGGAGGTGACGTCAACTAGTACCGATTCGCTTCCGCACACTACACACACGATCAAAAACCGACCCCGCCGGATGCGGGGTCGAAGAATTCCCCGCTTCCGCCCATAGGTGCACTTGTGCACTTAGGCGAAACCTCCATACCCTCTTGTAGCATCTGGCAACAGCCCAAGCCGAGGTTCGCACCTAAGTGGTGGCCCTTGCGCGTGTTGCCCCAACCTAACTTTACCGGTGTGGCGCCCTCTGCGCCCGCCAAAAGTCCGGTAACGCTGTCATGGCCATCTGCGGTCAACAGCATTAAAGTCCATTCGAAAAAAAAAAAAAAGAGGAAATGCCGGGAAGCGCAACCTTTGATGCCAACCTTTATTGGTTCTATTGTAATAAAAACGATACATTGCAGCTTAAGAAGTATTAATTCAATCGACAGTTTCACCAAGCAACCTTTAGAAGACAGTGGCAGAAGATGTGGCTTTTGTCGCAGTGATTGATGAAAGCGACAATACGTGATCCTCTATCTAAGGCGATTTATATGAGTTTTCTTCATCTTCGTTTATTCATTTATTGTACTTGACTTTAAAACGTCAACCTTAGTAACGCGGTGGGCGAATTTCCGCCTGGGACGCAGGGGGTTGCGGTTTCGATTCCGATACCGTACAAATATTTGTACGGTCTATATATATTTTAAATGGTGCTCTGGTCGTTTTCTATATATAAAAATATCGATCTATTTAATATATTGTATTATGTATATCAGTCATTAAGTGCCCATAACACAAGCTCTGCTTAGCTTGGGGCTAGGTGATACTAAGTGGATTGTCCAGCATTATTTATTTCATACATAGACATAGGCCTCCCCTAATGAGCGCCGTAGATGGCATCATTATTTGGGGGTTATTGCCCATAATCCCCACGCTGGGCATGCGGGTTGGGGATCGCAGTTCGGTGTAGTTGTTCTGCAGAAGGCGCTGCTGCCCACCTCCCGCTGTGTTTCCCTTAGTCGCCTCTTACGACACCCACGGGAAGAGTTGGGGTGGTGAAATTCTATGCCGGCACCACACGGCTATTTATTTATTATTTATTTAATACCTAAAGTTCACATAACCGTTCAGCAAAGTAACAAACAGATCCTAGAACATGAGCTACGAACTACAAGGTTAGTCTATACAAGCGAATAATTTCTTGTTCGAATTGGATCTGGCCTTGTAGAAACGGGGTCCCATGGTGAACTGATAAGTGACGAGTTATGATAGGAAGGGATCGGTCGTGTTAGACTCTCAATAAAATAACTCTGGTTCTATGTGGGTGTTGTTGATCATGTGGACTTCCTACTTCACAAATGTTTGTACGATCTGCAGATATTTGTTTTAGGTTTTCTGGTGTTTTCCTATGCGTAGGTCATAAAAAACATCTACCTATGTTATATATTGTACTAGGTTTTGGTCGCGACTTCGTCCGCGTAGAAGTTGAAAATAATTCGAAAAGTATTTTTAATTCGTTTTTAACGTTACTAATTTTGTTTAACAATAAATACATATGAATAAAATTAATAAATTAGGATTCGATTACATTTTTATGGTTACGGTTCTGTAGTTTAGGCGTGAAAGTCGTACAGACAGACAGACATAGTTCTGTCAGAAAGTATGTCTGTGTGCTGCTCGTGTTGCGTGCACGTGCTGATTTGTGATCTGATGATGACTGCTGGTCCTTCGCCTGACCTCGCCCTGGTTGTGTCGTCCCATTGGATTATGAGAGTAAACCTGTGTTTATGCACACACCAGTGTAGGTATAAAATGTCTTGCGCATATGGCTAGGCTCTGTGGCCGCTATGGCCGAAATCCAGGTAGGAAGAAATCATCATTGTAATAATGACGATTGATGATAATTTAGTGCAAAATTTTCGATACGCCAAAGAATGGCAATTGAGAATCAGGTAAGCGTGTATTAGTATCGAGAAAAAATACTGGAATATATTAGAGTATCTACTTACAAAAATAAAAAAAAAGTAATATCCATTCAACAAACAGACGTGAAATTCATTCCTGAACATTAACATAGTAATTCGCACCTACTACGAACAATCAATAAAATTAGAACTACGCATCACCTGTGAACCGACGACGGCGCAGCCATTCAAACACCTTGTAAAACTCCGCGTGTGGCTCTAAAAATAAACGTTCTTCGTAATTACTCGCTAAGAATAGATAGACAATACTGAAAACTCGAGCATTGGCTCATTAGCAATACATCATAATAATATTTTTATTTTTTTCATGCCAGGCGGTTAACATAGAGTTCAGCTTCAACTTCTTTTTGCCATGGCGCCTTACATTTTTTTACAGTATCTGACAATGCTCTGGACACAGCTGTCGGTCACTGTCGGTCGTTTCCGGATAGGCTTTATTTATTTTCCTTTTCCTGTGATTTTTTTATTTATTTGTGTAAATTTTTTGAATGCGTAGTAAAGTCTGATTAGAGTTTTTCAAAATATACCGCTCATTTTATTATTGTAAACTCGCACATGGAATGGACTTCCATGGCTATGATATTTCTATGAACTGAACACTGACAGAAAAGTGGCAATCCAGGCGCATTTTCGTAAGTCAAGTCCATCTAAGCATTTCAAAGAAGTCAAGCAATCTTGGTAACTGCGTAAAAGCCATTAAAATATAGCCATGATACATAGCAGGTCATAGCAGGTATTGTATTAAATATTGTCATAGACGACAGTCAATTCCTTTTCCATTGACTCCTAGGTCTTTTCTTTATTTACGAACCACGTTAAACACTAAATCATCTTCGGAATCAGTTCTCATCACACAGACGTCACATTATTTTATACCTTTGTCGTATGGATAAATCTACGTGTAGATTTCCATACAAAATGTGTTGAAACAAAGTCTACAATCTCTCAACAACATCATATAAAATAAACCAATACAAAGCTGTAATAATAAGGAAACTAAACCCCATCCCTGGTTTCATAAAGTCAATCTGACCTCATCTCTAACAAATAAATTGCCAGTAAAAGTCAAATAAAACCATAGAACGCGTAATAAAGAGAGTTCACGAGTAGTTGTTTGCAAACTGAACATTCACATACATTCGCGAGGTGCACACGTTAAAGTAGTAGCTGGACAGCAAAATAACAATTCAAATCTAACAAGGCTTTGGATTTCTCATTATGAGAGTTATATATATACAAATAGTAAACAATTCGATGATCTTCAAAGAACGAATGTAAAGATTATAAAGTCCCTGGTATGCCTACTTTTTTACACATACAATAGTTTGATAATCAAGAGGTGCATTATTATCATTTCAATAAAAAGCCTTTGCCAACGAAGCATAAAAATAGATTGTATATTCATTTAGAACTTTAGACCACATTGGGCCCATTCTAAGTAATTGGTCGTCTGCAAAGTCTTCTTCCTAGACTAAAAACGATGTCGCTAGCTAGTCTCGCGAAAGCAGTATGCCCTTAAACGTTTTGTTAAGAGATATTAACGTGGATTGTAAGGTGTGGCATTAGACGCAAATGTATGTGAGAGTCCGAAAGATTTACCACCGGTCTTGGGTTACCAATAAACTTGGGAACTCGACTCAACCCGCGATACATGGCAGATAGCTGAGCAAAAATGTTTAGAAGCTGTTGAATTTATATGCCACTATCTCTTATTCTCAAATCAATTCCACACTTTAAGTATTTGTATGGATTAAAGATAAGGTAAAAGCAAAGCATCGTTAAAAGACCAAATAGACTCTTCTAACATTTTATTGCGAAGATACTCGGACATGATTATCTGTTATCGTCGATGGCGGCCGCTGCTGGCTAGGCAATAACACTCTCTCAAAGCAATGGTGTTTTGCATAAAACATTTCAATACAAATTATCACTGAAGACGGCTATTACAGACAAAAAGCTCACGGCATCCAATTTCACGCATACTAAATAAAATTAGCATCAAATTGACAGAGTAACAAAGAGGTCTCAATAATTCGCCCAAGAACGAGCTACGAACGTACAGACACACCCCATTAATCACACTAAACATGCCTGAGCTCAATAATAATTTAATGAAAGTAAGTACAAATTGCCGAGAGTATTCAATTCAGTTAATATGCAATAATTGCCATAAGCACCGTGGTGGAGAATGGAACGTTTAGCATACGTAGTGAGCGCAATTACAATTCAATTTTCTTTCAATTTCTAAGTGTGTATAATGATGATCTTGTAGTTCAATGCGATGAACTGTGTAATGAGACGAATCATTACAGCGTTGTTGTTGTCGATTTGCTTGATTCTTGTTTGGATATCAGCAAGGCAATGGAGATAGATAAGCACGAATTAAGGATGCCAGACTAGCTAGAGTCATAGAGTACCTACACTAAGAATAAACGCAAATTAATGATAGAGGCAAGGAAAAGGGGTGTCTATTGTTGCCTATGCAAGAGAATGAACCTGACAAATGGAGGACCCCATTGGTTGCGCTGCATGTAGATATTTGAGGACTTAATAGTTCTTAAGATATTTATTAAAAATAAATGCGCAGTTTTACGCATTTCGTTCATACTCCGGCCACTGGCCTCATTTCCGCTTCGCGCGCATTCGATAAGATTTGCTGAGTCCAACTCACGCCTATTGAGGGTCGTTACTAGACGCTGGCGCGAGATGATCGATAATAATGGTAATTTCGACGGGAACACGTGTTGCATCGTTCCCGGTAGAGCGATCGAGATCGCGCACCACCGACCCTATTAGGACGTGAAAGGAGAACAGGACGACGGAATCGGCGCGCAACTTCCAATCTCAGAATTCACTGTTTATTCAATACTTTGGCTATCGATGTAGGGGACATGAAAGATGGTGTTTGATTCGTATAATCCTGATCACGACGTTATTTGAATATTTTCTCTGCGATGGAATATGCAGATATGAGTCAGAAGCTGACCGATACTGACGTTGCGACATGGCGCGGGAGCATTGAGATATTGCACAGCATCAGCGAAAGGCTACGAAGCGACAACTGCGACAAGCCTTCCAGGGAGTGTATTTATGCAGCCTTCCCGGCGACCTATAATGGCAACACAATATCACAATACGGGCATAGATTTATGTCTGGCTCTCGCACGCGGAAATCCCATAGTTATTTACCGGTTGCGAGCTAAGTGCGGCAGATTTATCGGTGTGCGCCTGCGCCTATGGACGATCTCGTTTCAGTGCGTCTCCGCGAGTGCACTATGATAAATACCGGCAGATGATACCACTATATCAGGCGAATATGTAGTATGAGCGCATGCATAATTGCGGCAAAGGGATTGCTCCGGTAATTGTGGAGCGCCCAAGGTCCAACTAATCATTGATGAGAAGATTGTCCTTGATGCCTGAGTCGTGTCGTGGAACGTCGGTATACGGTTTGAGAATGTTGTAATATTTAAATCTATTTTGACAGCTGCTTGTCTGACGCAAATAGTCTGATTGCATTGAGGATGTCATAAACATCTTCCTGTGTCGAACGCCTTGTATTTCCTTTCATCCAATTGAAATATGTGCGCATTCCATTGAAATATTTCTTTACCAGAAGGTACATCACTAAAAAGAAGAGTAACAACAGACAATGGAAGCTCATTAGACTTTTAAATCGCAGAACAACTTTATCATTTAAAGTGGTATTGACGTCAACTCCAATAGTTCTTGAACGATGCATGGTTTGTTACAAAAAGATTATGATCCTTTCATAGCAAGGCTTTAAATAAACTCGAAACTTCTGAGGTCTCAATTAAGAAGTATCTAAATATAATTTGAAATCAAACATTTACCCGTCCTTTCATATAGAACTTTTTGTAATATACATAGCTTACATATATCTGGATCCTTAAAAAATTATACGCAAATAAAATGGATCCTTGTAAACTTTGATATATGTATCAAGAAAATATAGCGGTTCTAACTTGTTATTACAGACCCGTGTGAAATTACATTCGGTCATTTGTCAAGAGGCAAGGAGGCGCTAGACTTGTGGCACGGTTATTAATTTCATTAGCTCGCTCTTAATCAAACCACCGCTGTGGGTGTTAAAGGCACGATGCCTATTAGTGATTATTCACTGGCAGAGAGTAGATTTTAAAACGTGATTCTATTATTCACCGTAATTGAAATCAGGAAACAATCGGGTAAACAAACGTTGAAGGCAGACGGAGTTGGCGAAAAACACGCACATCGGATTAACGAAAATAAAACTAGTTTTTTTTAGTATTTGTACGAAAACTGGAATAAACCGGGTGTTCAACATGTAACCAACGAAAAAGATGTACCTAAATGAAGAAACTGTTATTGATTAAGTGGCTTGTCTCGATTAAGTCATCGATAGTGTAATAACGCAGCAGGCCTCTAAGGCATTCCAATCCCACCTGATTTGGAGGCTAATTTGAGCGGGAGCCAATTCACCAGCTCATAATCCAGCACATAGATCATCTCGACGGCTGCAGGCGAGGCGAGAGCGCCTCAATTGTCCAGATTGGCATAATGACACGCGCCCCGAGCCACCGGCTAACTTATGACCACATTACCCTGACACGGCTTGACGCATGTCCAATTATTACACACAATCTATTCGGTGTTGCCCGTGTAAAATATGAATAAGGCGCATGGCAACCATTAATATGAATATATCGTGTGTACGGCGTTAGTCACTTTGAAGGGACGAGATAATGTTGCTTGCTTATAAATCCTAGACGCTGCTGTAACAAATGAACCGACTAAGGGAGAAATATTGCAAAAAGTTTTAATATATTACCCACATTGTTAGCAACGCGATACGCGCAAATAATACACGAAGGAATTTATGTTTAGTATCTCTATGGTCTTTGCATATTTACGTGTACAAACAATAGTAGATACCTATACCAAAAGATTTTTTGTGTAATTTCAAACGAGCCAGGTAACGGGAACGGATCATGCATTTCGAAGATAAATGTATAGAGCGATACATCTGCTGAGATTGGCTATCTTCCGTAACCATCGGCTCATCGGCCTTTGAAGGGTTCGCGGGAAACAATCAACCTCATCCACCCTCGAATGGTCCAATCACCAGAAACAAATGGGCCACATTTGTCTAAAGAAACCATCGAAAGGTTCCTTGATTACCATATCAATCTGCGCGATTTATTAACGCGGTCGAAGAAACAATATGCTAATCTCGATTAGCATATTGAAATTAATTTATAGTGACTTGCTAATTTTTCACTTGAATGAAAAGCGATTAATATTGATTTTTGCGGTTTCCATAATAGTGAGCAGATTTGCTGCTTTCATTACCATATTAGGAAGATAAAGTCTCTACGACAAAGCTAGGTTTGCGAAAGTGAAGAGTGGTGTCATTGTTGAGAGGGTAGGAAACCATTAGAACAAGTATACTACAATAAAGGCATATACATTTGAAATAAAATTAAGTAGATACCTTTCTAAAAATTAATAATAATATATGTATAATAATAATGCCGGACAATCCACACAGCATCACCTAGCCCCAAGCTAAGCAGAGCTTGTGTTATGGGTTAGAAGACTGATATAAATAATAGAATATTATAACATATAAAGATATTATTTATAATAGAAAACGACCAGAACACCCTGAACAAATATCTGCAGTTCGTACAAATATTTGTCCCTTCCTGCGACGCAGGCGGACTTTCGCCCACCGCGCTACAGACGTCCTCAATTCTATCAAATTATTTTACCTTTATACTCTGCGTATCAAGACGCTTTTAATGATCAGTGATGGTACATCAGATAGGCATAGAGACGATGGTAGATTTACGAAGAAATGGGCTGCAGCGCTGTCCCCAGACAATTTTTACGCCTATCATGTGCCCAGAGCGTTAAATAGAAAGAGACCGAATAAGGAACATAGTATATACAGACAAGAACTTGGGAAACTTAAGCTATAGAGAGGTGCACTTGAAAAGATTCAATTACAGTGAAGCACGTCAACGAAAGACCAAAAAGATTGTGTGCTCAAAGGTGGACCACGGTTAAATAATAATTTCCTATGGTTCACCTTAGTTCACCACGGAAGAATATGTTTACCCGTGGTCCACCAGGTGGACAAAATAGGTGAACCACGGGAAAGAAGGGGTTAGAAAGGTCCGCGCGGGTTGACAAGATATTGTTTGCAAGTGGACACTGCGGCTAATCTAAGAGCCGACAGTAATTAATGTACATTACTTAAACCGATTAACCGGACCGCCCAGCGGATGTAGATGGTCCAAGTTAAAAGATATATTCTTAGAAAGAAAAGCTTCTTTTCTTTTCTAGAAGGTATGTCAATTAGTATTAATGTCAGTAAACATTCGTTCAATCGATTTTTGTCATCTGTACAACCGAACCTAAATTTAATAATATCTAAAATAAAATCTATTTCGGCGGGACTTGAACCCGCGACCCACCCTCAGTACGGAGTCCGTAAAAAAAACCGCTACACCACGAAATCAAGTCATCGAACCTAAATTGTCTTTTGCAATTGTCTTACGCAAATAATGTTTTTTACCCAATTGCAAGGAATGAGGGTTACTTTTTTATTAATCTTAAAAAGCTAGGCATCCCTATGAAAACTGTGAAACCCAACGTGTTAGTGAGTGTACCTAATTATTGGGATTTTTGTTAATTACCCGTGCGAAGCCGCGTTCAGGCTAGTACATTAGTAAATTAATGTTCTGTTTGTTGTTCACTCCACGTGTGAGCTAATTGTTTCAATTTGTACCGCTTGTGTCATTTCCCTCCGAAAGGTTATCCCTTGAAGGCTCTATGTCCAGTTTCCTAAGAAGGTTACTAAGAGAGATTTGAAAACTCATCAATAATTGTAATCTTCCTGAAAGTTTTCATGGATTAATAGTAATAATTAATTTAGCCTAAAAGCAATAGGCTTATGTTAGCCGAAACTCTGAAAGTAATTTGAGAAGGTTATGAGAAAGTTTATAGAAGTTTCATAAAACCAAAACTGTTAGAGATTATTAATGTATTTAAAAAAGATTGAATGAGTTTATTAGGTGAAGCCCTTGTCGACTCACAGGGCATAGGTATTGGGTCAACAAGGGTTGTACTGAGAAAAAAAACATAAAATTCTTCTTCGAAAAGTCTTCAAATTAGACTCGATGGGGATAGTCAATGGCTATAATTGTATTCTCTACATCTATGAAAGAAGTTTACATTCAAGAAGTTGTTCATTACGCAAACTGATGTCATAAAGGCGACATATATTTTCTATAATGTTTGTTTGGCGGCAGCGCATCTGCAGTAAGATTAGTTTTTACAGTGAGCAAATTATTAAAGGGAATCTAACGACCGGGCTCCGTCTACTTAAACCAGCGCGTAGCATCAGGCCTAGCCGTATGCTACAAATGCTGAGGTGGGGAGTGGGGACCCTTTTTTACCCTATTTTTAAGCCTATCAATAATGGTTATTTCTCTTTTCTGTTTTTGTGTAAATCTCATTTAGTTTGTAAATATACTTTTTGTTTTTTTAAAGGGGTAAAAATACAGGGTTACTGGTTATTCGGCCTATTCCTGCTAGGAGGTAGTGGAGGAGGTTATTTCCGTTGAATTAGACCATAATGTTCTAGAGCAAAAGTCAACCGTTTCTGAGAACAAAAATATTGAAGTTTTTCATCAATAGAGGTTAGGGGGTTAAAAAAATATTTAAAAAAAAAACTATCGGTTATAATCAAATTTTTATTTTTGTTTTATTAGGAAGACAAAACATGCGTTCTTTAACAACACAAAAACTACAGATGTATCTCACCATTAGGAAATACTAGACAGAAACATCATGAATGTTCAATATTTTCTTTTAATTAGGTCCAAAAGAAAGGCATTTAAAAAAAAATATGCTAATACATTTGGCGTGCAGATTATTTTAAAAACATGTCCATTCTTTCAGCTTTTTAGAAACGTATGTAAACTTGGGATCGGTTGTAGGGCTTAAGGTAAAAACGCACATCAAATGGTCCAGGTATCGAATTACGCAAGCATTTGAAAAATTGTTTATGTATGAACATAAACAATGAATTCTCGGAATCGTTCTAGGTACCTGCTAACTATCGAGAATGTCAAGTTAGAATGCTTTAGTCAGTCATTTCGTACTGTTTGTTTGTAATAATAGGACGCTATTTCACGTTCTTTCTTTCTAACTATCAAAGGAGTTTTCGACACGAAGAAGTTCAGTCACTCTGCATACATTTACTTGCCAACATTTATTCGCCAACATTACAACATCCCGCAAATCTAGAGACCATAACAGCCATGTCAATGTCTAAGTCCCTACAAACCGTCGAATCACCAGGCCGAGGTCCCCATTCTTCAAAGCCCGCACTGAAGGGCCGCCTGACCGGTACAAATGGGCGACATCCATCTGGATATCTTATTTCTCGCCGGGATACGGGACCACCTTGTGTATACGGAAACATTACACTTTCCTTGCGTATTTTACTGGTCAGCTAGGTACATATCTAAAATTTATAACACCGGAAAGCTTTTGGAATAAACCTTCTGTCGTCTACAATTATTAACTAGCCGTCCGCCCCAACTTCGCACGGGTATTTAATAAAAATTTCACATAAGTATTATAAATTTTTACACACGTTGAAATTTTCAAACACATTATTGAAATTTTCATACGGAGATCTAACTTTTTCGAAAATATCGTATAGCCTATGTTCATCAGGGATGCTGTAGGATTCTAATGGTAACAGAATTTTTCAAAACGGTCCAGTAGTTTCGTCTTTATAAATTCAATAAATCTTTCCTCTATATAATATTTCATAAAATATAATTATTTTAAGTCGTACTCTACGTCTAAAATATAACATAAAACCTCGAAATAAATAGTTAATTAACATAAATATTTTGGATGGTGCACGATTATAGGAGGCACATAGAACCCTCGTTACGCTTTTTAACTGGGTGACGTCAAAGGAGCAAACTCGGTGCGATGTTTTTGAATTAGCACAAAGTTTTTATAAGAAACCTAACTAAGTTAGTCGCTAAGTCTTTAGACACTCAGTTAACTCTTAAAACTAGCTCGTAGTGTAGAAATAACGTCTTCGCGCCGACATACATATATAACAGTGGTTAAATACGATAATGATACGAATTAAAATTAAATCTCGTTTAATAAAAAACCAAAATAAGATGTAACATAAAAATACTTACTGGCTAAACACGACATTGCGCCATAAATCCATAATCATAGAAATAAATAATTGGAAGCGAATGCAGGGAACATAGCCCAAAGCTAGAAACAGATCTAATGCCCAATAATTATAAATTACAGAACCAACATAAACCGTTTAACTAATCCCGAGAGCGCAGGAAATGCGGCTCATATCGGAATTGTAGTGGAGAATATAATTGCAGGAGACGCGACTTTTGGTCGCTAAGCCTTGAGACATTTTGTGAGCAAATCGTGAGATTAACCAAGACTACGAATACACACAACGGTGATAGTATAGCCAATGTGTGTAGCCTAGGTAGGTCTTCGCAACATCCATATTATTATGTAAATAAATATGTGTAAGTATCTACGATACGGATGATAATCCCTACTTGAACTAAGGTAGCAACTTAAACATCCTTATATATTTTTTGTCCTCATGTCGACATTTTGCCTCAAAATTAAGAAGCGACTGACTGAGTTATTTGTTATGTGATGTCAATATGTCTCTGGGTTGCCACATGTCTGCCAGTTTCCTGTTAATGGTAATGTCATAGGCATGGAATGGAGATTACGTACTACGAGCTTAATCAGCTCTCAAATAATAATTATTAACAACATTTGAAAACTCATTTATTCATGCGTTACCAGCATTGCTCTTAACTAAATGTTGTTATTGTATTCGTTGATTCAAGCCCTTTAAAGTCGCGTCAGAAACTTCTACCAGCTTAATCCATAATCTTAATAACAATCTGTGTTACAAAATTTTCTCACTGCTTCATTACAAATAGCATTGCATTCAATTAGTTGTTATTCGGAAGAGAATAAATAGAATATCTGAACAAACCGAGGAATCTTCTAATTGGAATCTTTAATTGCAATTACGATGTAATAGGAAATTCGTCCAACAAACGATTGAAGTAAAAGCTACCGATACAAAGAATAAATAAATAAATAATGCTGGACAATCCACACAACATCATCTAGCCCCGAGCTAAGCAAAGTATGTGCTATGTAATAGATGAATGTTATAGGTACTTAATACAATATATTACACAGATTAATATTTTATTATATTATTTTAAAATATCTGTAGTCTTCTGACTACCAGAACACCCGAAACAAATATCTACAGATCGTACAACCTTTTGTCCCAAGGCGGGAACCGAACCCGCAACCTCCTGCGTCGTTGGCCTTCGCCATCGCCTTCGCCCACCCTTGCACTACAGAGGTCGTCAAGAATGTTTAGGAAGGTTAGAGTACATACAGAAAGTTAAAAGAGTGAAATGATTACAAAATTACTAGATTAAACTTAGATATGCTAGGCTACAAGAAGAAAGACGAAATGATGTCTAGCTTCATCCTTAAAACAAAAAGCTTAGATAACGTGGGATGCGCAGCGAATTAGCTTTTGCATTATAATAACACAAATTACGAGTACAGCAATGTTTTCTTGCAAGAGCCTATCGGCGCTACAACAAGACGAAAAGCAACAGGCACGGACTAACTACTAATTAAATTTCTCCACAAAACTTTATATTGTTCACGGCATCGCAGATAGTAAGCACTAGATAAGGGGGTGTGTCGACAGGCGGAGCCGGGCACAACGCATTACTCATGCCGCTTATTGAAAGCGCATATGGATTTTATTTTATAACATTGAAACAAAAGTACGATTTGCTCGGTGGAAATAATGAGAGAAAGCCAGCTCTAGTTCTGTTTTGTTCGTCTGAAAATTTGTAAATTAAGTCATTTGAATAAAATTCTTTTAGTAGGTAGGTATATAGTTACTCGTAAAAAGAAGTTCTTTTTAGGGTTTTGCCATCGGTTGCAAAACCCTTATGAAATCGCTTTGGGTCTGTTTTGTGTTTTGAATCCTTAATATCTCAGAAACTACTGCAGCTATTGACTTGAAATTTGAAATAATAATACATTTTGTGCGCCCGCACATATTTATAGAAAAATAAATGAAAAATCAAAATGAAGATTTTCCATACAAATTTTGAAATCGAAATTTTAAATGGAACGTACAAAGTCGAAAGTGGTATCAAATGAAAGGTACTCGTTTGTAGATTTCAAAATAGTTTTTGAAATTTCGGTAGATTTCATACTTTTTAAAATATTTTGAAAATGGTCAAAAAAATTACCGTTCCCCCCCCCCCCTATCTCCGAAGATTGCAGAGCGATCGACGTGATATGTACCAAGTGTTTGTAGGTATTGATCTATATTTAATAGGAAAAATATAGAGAAGTCTGTGAAAATAATACTTTTTGAAATATGGTCAAAAAAGGGCGGGAAAAATTTCTAAAGGGGTGACTACCCCCCCGAGTTGGGTATCAAATGAAAGGTATTGGTTTGTACATTCTAATGCAGTTTTTGAAATTTCGATAGATTTTATACTTTTTGATATATTTTGAAAAAGGTCGAAAAATTGACCGGTACCCCCCCTCTATCTCCGAAGATTGCAGAACGATCGATTTGATATGTACCAAGTTTTTGTATGTATTGATCTATATTTTACAGGAAAAATATAGAGAAATCTGTAAAAATAATACTTTTTGAAATATGGTCAAAAAAGGGCGAGAAAAATTTCTAAAGGGGTGACTACCCCACCGAGTTGGGTATCAAATGAAAGGTATCAGTTTGTACATTTTAATGCAGTTTTTGAAATTTCGATAGGTTTTATACTTTTCGAAATATTTTGAAAAAGGTCGAAAATTTGACCGTTCCCCCCCCCCTCTATCTCCGAAGATAGCAGAGTGATCTATATAAAATGTACTAAGCGTTTGTAGATATAGGTCTATATTTTACAGGAAAAATATAGAGAAGTCTGTAAAAACAATAATTTTCGAAATATGGTCAAAAAACGAATTTTCATACAATGGGGGCTATTTCATTGAGAGCAATATCAAATCAAAGGTATGGATTTCGACAATTCAAAACAGGTTTTAAAAATCGTCTAAGTTTCATACTTAGTGAAATACGTAGAAAAAAGTCGAAAAAATAATTGTAGGTACCATCCCACTTACCTACCCACTAATCTCTGTAGTAACTGTAATAGTAGGTAGTTCCACAGCGCCACAAACCGTTGTTCTCAAAATTTTAAAGTCCATACTCAATGTATTCCACTGCGCTCGAAGAATATTTAGATAATAAGATTATTTAATTCACGAATTCCACCGTGCTCCAAAAAAATATGAGAAGAGTAATGTATCCTGGATAATCCACACAACATCATTTAGCGACAAGCTAAGCAAGCTTGTGTAATTCGTACTACTACGATATCTGTTATACTTAATAAAGTATATATAAGTATCACATTAGATGATTTATTTTTGTGTACGTTGAAAAGGACTAGAACACTCGAACAAATAATCTGCAGATCTTACAAATATTAGTCCCGAGGCGGGAATCAAACCGCAACCTCCTGCGTTGTAAGCCCACCGCGCTAACAGGTCGTCAATATACGTACCTACCTAAACGACAAAAGTTCAAAACCCTCGGCGCGCGAGTTACACTCGCACTTGTCGTACTTGTTTTATACTCGCATTGTAAGGTTAGTGTTGATTTTCAATATATCGCATAAATTGTGATGAAACGACAAATTCAATTTTCAGTTTCATAAAAAGGCATCACCCTCCTATTTAAGTATATATACTCTATTATTAAGATAGCTGTTGATTGTCAATAAATCGTATAAGTTGATGAAATAAAAATGTATGTATTCTGAATAAAAGAAGGAGACGGATTCGCATTAATCATTAAAACATTGATAAATCAAAGAAAGAACTGTTATCGAGCCAACAAATTAGTAGCCCTTTAACAAGTAACGATAGCTTTACGATCAAAGATAAATCGTATAACAGCAATCGTATTCATTAGAGAGAAGTTAACACCTACACAAGACACGAACAGAACCAAACACATGAGCATGCTAGAAATTCTGAAAGAAACGGAAATATTCCTCGTTATACCTATGTTATATATTGTATTAAGTATATCAGTCATCTAGTACCCACACAAGCTCTGATTAGCTTGGGGCTAGTATGATAGTTAAGTCTTTATTTGTCACTTATTATTTATAACACACACAATATACAGTTTGTTTAAAATACACTGATTACACGTAGGATAATTTTGTTTATCAATAATTAAACAAGTACGACAAGTGCGAGTGTAACTCGCGCGCCGAGGGTTTTGAACTTTTGTCGTTTAGGTAGGTACGTATATGACAACCTCTTGGCGCGGTGGGCTTACAACGCAGGAGGTGGAGGTTTGATTCCTGCCTCGGGACTAATATTTGTAGGATCATCAGATTATTTGTTCGGGTGTTCTAGTCCTTTTCAGTACACAAAAATAAATCACCTAATGTGATACTTATACTTTATTAAGTATAACAGCTATCGTAGTAGTACCAATAACACAAGCTTTGCTTAGCTTGTGGGTAAATGATACTGTGTGGATTATCTAGCTAGGATACATACCTATCTCTTCTCAAAAATTTCGAGAACAACGGTTTTGGTGCGCTGTGGAACTTCTATTACAGTTACTACAGAGATTTTGTGGGTAGGTAAGTGGGTTGGTACCTACAATTTTTTTTCGGCTTTTTTCAACCTATTTCACTAAGTATGAAACTTAGACGATTTTCAAAACCTGTTTTGAATTGTCGAAATCCATACCTTTGATTTGATATTACTCTCAATGAAATAGCCCCCATTGTATGAAAATTAGTTTTTTGACCATATTTCAAAAAGTATTATATTTACAGACTTCTCTATATTTTTCCTGTAAAATATAGATCTATATCTACAAACGCTTAGTACATTTTACATCAATCACTCTGCAATCTTCGGAGATAAGGGGGGAATGGTAAATTTTTTGACCTTTTTCAAAATATTTAAAAAAGTATAAAACTTATCGAAATTTCAAAAACTGTATTGAAATGTACAAACCAATACCTTTTATTTGATACCCAACTCGGTGGGGTAGTCACCCCTTTAGAAAATTTTCCCGCCCTTTTTTGACCTTATTTCAAAAAGTATTATTTTTACAGACTTCTCTATATTTTTCCTGTAAAATATAGATCGATATCTACAAACACTTGGTACATATCACATCGATCGCTCTGCAATCTTCGGAGATAAGGGGGGGGTACCGGTCAATTTTCCGACCTTTTTCAAAATACATCAAAAAGTGTAAAATCTGTCGAAATTTCAAAAACTGTATTGGAATGTACAAGCCAATACCTTTCATTTGATACCCAACTCGGTGGGGTAGTCAGCCCTTCAGAAATTTTTCCCGCCCTTTTTTTACCATATTTCAAAAACTGTTATTTTTACAGACTTCTCTATATTTTTCCTGTAAAATATAGATCCATATCTACAAACACTTGGTACATATCACGTCGATCGCTCTGCAATCTTCGGAGATAGGGGGGGGGGAACGGTCATTTTTTTGACCTTTTTCAAAATATTTTAAAAAGTATAAAATCTACCAAAATTTCAAAAACTATTTTGAAATCTACAAACAAGTACCTTTCATTTGATACCACTTTCGACTTTATAGGTCCCATTTAAAATTTCGATTTCAAAATTTGTATGGAAAATCTTCAGTTTTATTTTTCATTTATTTTTCTATAAATATGTGCGGGCGCACCAAATGTATTATTATTTCAAATTTCAAGTCAATAGCTGCAGTAGTTTCTGAGATATTAAGGATTCAAAACACAAAACAGACCCAAAGCGATTTCATAAGGGTTTTGCAACCGATGTCAAAACCCTAAAAATATGTTTGTAGCAATACAAATGAATAATAGCTCAGTGATAGATAATCTCCCTGTCTCTAATCATATACATTCTCATGTAATCGTGTAACAAAATATAAATTAATAAAAGTGCTTCGTTTCTACATATTATGTCTTTAATTAAATAGATATTAATTTATTACATTTGCTCTATGAGCAAACACTGATTTTCTGCTATTACCTTCAGGGTGACGAGAAAAGGCGAAAATGATGCTGCGTGTGGATTGTCCATCATTATTTAGTTAATACAAATTTAAAATATGAAATCATTTAATCACCACATCACTCACAAAAAAAGGTATAATCAAATTATAACTTTATTCTTGATCATAACTCAAAACATCTCTAACCTCAAACGAACATTTTAAAAATCGAATTTTAAAGAAACTTTCAAATCGAAAATTGAATACCGCCAAATAAATCATGGTAGTTTAACTTATTCTGAGTATCTATTTGTCTACTAGGAAAACCTGAATATCCCTCGAAATATACAAGAATCCCGTAGAAAACACAACAGTTCACTTCTCAAACAGACAAAGGTCCCAGAATGAGGCGCATGGGGGTCACGACGCAACCTCTCAATTTCTAAAACAAAGCCGCATCAATAGATTATTCATTCGATCGGCGGCTACCGTTATATGACAATGTAGTGGACTACAGTAAAACAACTGCTGAACCAATTTAAGATAACAACAAGAAGTACAAAAAAATATCATATATATGTGCGCAAGGCGACTTACAATAGGTAAATAAAATCAGGAGGAGAATAAAAGTAAAGTTATTGATTTTACTAAAAAAATGGAGTTTAAGAGCATGTCGAAAGTCAAACATAATCTGTAGATTATGCTCTACCATAAATATGGTGTCTGAATGTCATCATAAGTCATGTCTCATCGGCTTGCGGGCATGCGGGTTGGGGATCGCAGTTCGGTGGAGTTGTTCTGCAGAGGGCGCTGCTGCCCGCCCCCCGGTGTGTTTCCCTTAGTCACTTCTTACGACACCCACAGGAAGAGTTGGGGTGGTGAAATTCTATGCCGGCACCACACGGCATGTCTATTATGGTCCAATCTAAGGTAGGCCCATGGAATAAGTAGGTTAATAGTAGCTCAGACTAAAAGTTCGGTAGTAATAAAGAATATCTTGGGTACATCTTGGGTAGACTTAGTACCTATGTGCCCAATACTACAGTTTATACAGCTTTTTAAAGTAAAGAGTTGACATCGACATTATTATACACATAGTATTTTTGTTTATGAGATACCGATCCGTAATATTTACAATGGAAACATGATCAGCAGTAGCCCTTACCATTGGTATAGTTCATGTAATTAATCTGTCAGAACCAAACAATGTACCTCGATACGGAAGATCAGTAGCTTGTAAGGATGAAATTGCCTTGTAATTTGCGCTTATTAGTATCAAATTATAACAAAGAGAAAATTCTAAGAACGAAATGTGCTAGCCGCTTACTGCTGCTTCCTTCTCTTAGTAAAACATAGTCCTACACGATAGTGTATCTGTAAGTAATTATTAGTTACAGTGATAAAAGCTGCCTATGTATGTTTAGGATGGTCGCACCGCATAGCGAATTTGATATTGCACTGAAATGACGAACAAAGCCCGGAGATGTTGCTGGCATCCGAGCAGATCGAAGGAATAACGCGGGAAAGAGTCAAATTATAGTCAAATCTATGCGATAGAACAGCCAGTTTCATCTCTGTTTCGCTTGTCGTACAACGGACAAGTCATGGCGAAACTACCGCTGCTATTTCGCGGTGGAGATAAGCTGTTACCTTTATAAAAAATGGATAGTTCAAATTTAGATTAAAATTTCGTTTGTAGTTCGGTGACACAGTGAGATCATGCTTGTTAAAAGCGTATAAGAGTAAGCAAGTCAAACGCAGATCTTTTTACCAAAGAAACAAGGCTTTTAGTATTATAATGCGCAAAATATTGCCACTAAACTGAGTCAGCAATAAAAACGTCCAGAAACTTAATTATGATTGTAAGCGGGTTAACTACGAACCTATTTTGTGTTCTACTAACGTTTCATCCCTTAACAAGGGACATTTTTTTTATTTCATCCCTTAATCAGGGTGAGTCCGGCTCACGTCACGATAGGTTCGTGGTTAACCCGCTTACATTCATAATAAATTCGTCAAACTACGATAGTTTTTATAGACCACAAACTTGTAGTTACAGTGAAAACGACGTTCATAAATTAATTCCCACAATTCCATAGTAGGAGTAAACTCGAGGCGCAAGAAATGGTAGCGCTTCTCCATAAAGACATGTTCGATTTAAAATTCACTGTACAGACAAAAAATAGGTCTTACATTATGCGGGCGTGCGGCACGATCATGCAACGCTCAGTAGACAGGGGTTCTTGGGTACAGGACATGTGTCTGTTGAAGAACTGAGAAGAATCAGAAGTTTTTCAATAGATCAGTGCTATAGAAAAATAATCGTTCATATTTCAGGTTACAACAAACCTCTAGGTAGATAAAGTCTTTAGAAAATAATTTAGCAGTGATTGTAATGGAAAATGACTAAATGGGGATGTTCGTGTAACTAATAAGAAAACATCCTGTTATAAATTAATAAAACTCACCTGCACATCACCACCAAAGATTAGTCTGCTATCTGAAACAAGACAAATAAAGATTATGGAAATAAAATTATAGAATAACTAGCAGTCGCACTGGTATTTAACGGAATTTCATAAGTTTTTACGCACACTTACAAGTTGGGTGACATTATTAAAGTTTTTATATGGATGCCTATCTTGTAAGAAAATAATCTATCGCCTATGTTTATCATTCTAATGGCGAGAGAATTTTCCACCACTTCAACTATTTACTTGCAGAAAGTCTGGAAAGCTGAGTATGTTTTTCATACAAAAAGCTGCATCTTGGGCGTGATAAAATCCCTCTCGCACTCAGGATTCTAGTAACTCCCTCGCATAAGTCGTAAGTTATTCTATAATTTCGAGAATCCTGAGTGACGCCCGTTACCTAAGATACTGCTTTAAGCCCTCGATGCATAATCTACTGTGATGTTTGTTACGAAACCAAAGATTCTAGTGCACCATTAATTATGTAAGAGAAGCCAGACGAGTAACTAAAGTTCCTAGCATGCAAGCCTAAATTAATTACTGCAGGTATAGGAATAGGAAGAGCGGTCCAGAGAGCAATTTGAAACTAATATCTATGCAAATACGGTAGAACAAGGGTCTATTAAAACTATTAATGGAATCCGGAATCGATATGAGGTAAAATTATGAAGATAAACTTTGATATAGATCGATGCCGGTTTTAAGCTGCTTACCTACATAAAGCTATACACGCTCGAACTATTAATAATTAGGTTCCCATTGTCCAGAAGCACTTTAGCTTAGGGCATGTTTCATAGGACAAAGGCCCTTAACCTTTGTTTCAGTTTTTGATGCTTTAATGTAATCCGTCTGACTGTAAAATCTAAACCAAATTAACAGAGTATTTACAACGTCATTAGAGCTCGGTAACTCTAACCTTCTTATCGATTTATGTCCAACCATTAATTACTATAGATATCATAATAATGTCCGTCGATCATTTGTAGTCCAGCTAGACTAAACAGAATTTTGCGCCACGATCGACAAAGATAATGAGGATAATAAATTCTATTGACAAATAAGACAAGTCAACATGCATTATCGATTAAATACCACTAAATTGCCATCATAAAGAAGGCCGTAAAACTAAAGAAATAGAAAGGCACATCCCTGACATAAAACTGGTAATATTTGTTACTGTCATAAACAATTTTATAAGTCAGCGACACAAACTCAGGTAAATCTAAGAAGCTTAATATATTATTATCGCCTTATTTACCTCTATTTACAGAGTTTATGAAATACGTTACTTGCGAACAAACTATTTATTAAATTTAGTAAATATGTATGTAGTTGAAAAGTTATAGGAATGAGTTGCATATAAATATAAAATTGAAATATATTAAGCATCATAATCCTCTTCTAAGCAAATTACGGAGTAATCATTTATGCGTCGTTTTGGATAGGTCATCGTTTTTATGAATGGATAGGCGTCATTTTATAAGCAGATTTTGTAATATAAAAAACGCTGTTATTATGTAAAACTGTTAAATCTATTGCCTCATAAATATTTGTTGGGTAATAGAGCCATAAATTACAGGAGTTATGCATGGTACATGTCATGTTATATACGTGCATACAGGCTGGGTGCAGTTTAATATATCGTTAGTTACCAATGCCCGACTACCAATGCAGACAAACAAGAACATAATTGATCATTCAATAAGAATATGTATGTCAGTATCATATATGTACTCATTTATTTCAATAGTAAATGAAGATAAACTTACGAACAACGTCGCATAAATACCTGTCGTTAATAAAGCTGTCGATGTTGCAAAACAAATAAATAAAGATATTAAAGAGAAACGAGACAAATACGATCGGTAAGGAGAAACGGCAGACGATGTAGAAAACCGAACGCACCGTTATTTTATTGAACCGCCCCAAGGCATGAATAATATTCATTTCTGTTTATTTATTTTGCTCAAAGGCTCTGCTACCGCGCACGCTCTCACGACTCAATCTAATAAATAGCACTGGTATTACTGGAAAAGGTACTCAGTAATAAGATATCCAGTAGCAGAACGAACGTCGGTGGTGTTAGCGAACGATAATAGGAAATTATTGGCTCTGCAGTGCGTATTGCAGAATTTGCGGACGTTCGCTGCACTAAAAAGAAGTTATGCACAGCAATAACTCGCCACTACGACCAGTATAATTCAAGGATTAGAATTGCAGCAATTTGTACAACAAATTCCAGCAAAATCAGCGTCCCAACACGACTAGAAAGTGCTCCGATGTAACGACAGGGTGTCACGCCACTTCAGCCAGACAATGCGCCCAGTGCAACACAATCGAGTATTAATTTAGAAAAAGCCAGCGGCACGGTCACGCAGGCGCCGTACCGTTGCGACCCGCGGCTAGGATCCGAACAATTTCACAAACGACCACTCTATTTGGAACGGTAGTGATGTCTGTCAGTAGGCCAAACACGTTGAAACACGCATCGTCAATTACGTTGATTAGTTGAACATCAACACATGGATTTCTAGAGTTAAAATTGCAATTGGCTATTTGACAGTTGTTAAAATAAAAGATGAAATGATATGTATAAGGTAGCTTATAGCTTTTCTAAAATTATACAATATTTTTTGTGTTAAAATAAATTGTAAATATTTTATTATTGGTAAAAAACTATCTACGTTTTTTCATCTGTGGACGAAATGGGTCAAAACGCAGGCGGCCATTACTAGACATCTTGTGACGTCACATTTCACAAAATATCTTCGTCTTTCGTAGCTCTTTGCTGAGAAAATTTATTTTTTTGAGTTGTTGTTGTGTAGTTTAACGAAATGGAGTCAGGATATACAAAAGCCGATAGTGCAAATCTGCCTAAAGTGAATTCATTCATGATCGCGCATTTCTTTGCGTGTAATCCTGACTTTTGCTCCGCCGAGTTTCGGAATGCGAAAACTTCCGTGTAAGTAGCGTAATTTCATAAATACAATGTAAGAGAAGATTTACTTGTACTTTCAACGTAAAGTACAAGTTAATCTTAGTTCAAATATTACCCAGAAACGTTTATGAAATGTTATAGGTTATGTTTTTATTTTCAGATCTTCGCGACAGTCTTGTGGTGATGATGCCTTATGGTATGTCCAACTAAAGAGGGAGGCAAGTTTGTGTGTCTTATAATGCAAAATTTGTCCTGAACAAAGTTCGTCAACAACCATACTCTGTGTCAATGAACTGTGAAAATGAAAGGAGTCAACAAAGTGTCCAGAGTGCTGACTTAACTGCTTCCAAAGGTTGCTGCAAGCATGCAGTGGCTTTCTTAGTGTGGACTCATAGAAGAAGTGAGGAGCAATCTTGCATGGCTCATTAATTGCAATATTAATAGGTGCAAAAGTGCCTGACGCAGTTGTTATGAAGAGGCGGAGATAAGACATTGTAAAAAAACAACTACCTAGGTGAAATTTTTCAGTGTGGCCTGTTCAATGTCAAGAATATCTTATGATAGCAGCATCACCTGATTGGGTTTTGAATGGTGATACTATCATAGAAATAAAGTGCCCAATGAATGAAAAATCTTATATGTTTCGAACAACCAAATCACTGCTTAGTACTTCACACAAGTGCAACTGTAGTGTGTGTGAAGTGTTTGTTTTGTGTGGCATCATGGGACTTTGAAGAAAATGGTCAATGTGATGCCTGCAGAATATACATTCTGAATATGTAAAAGACTTACTCTGTGAATTTGATATTTTATGGAAAAAAACTTAGGCCCTTAATTTTGTCTATAAAATTGGTACTAAATAAAAGAATTTTATTATTACAAATCATGTGTTTTTCATTAAATTATCCTGTAGTTAATCAGAGCACATTCAATAACAACACATTCATCCAAATATTTTAACAGCCTTTTGCAAAGTACAGAATGAGGTTTTAACATAGAGTACTCTCATATTATATCTCTGTGTTTCTATTTCAAGACAATCGATGATACAATAAACAATGTGGTACTTATGTCTGAATGCCTTACGTAACTTTCGTTTTACTGATTTTATATTTGATTTAATTATAAAAAGATGTAATACGCTTGCAATAAGAGCAATAGATTTCATGACTTTATTTTAAAAGGGAAGTTGCATCACTCTTAAAGTAAATTTTTAAAGTAAAAGTACTTTTGTTCTTTGCTTGACTACAAGTTTCTACAGCTTAGCTTCTAATCTTCGCCTGCAAACATACTTGAACTAATTATTCACTTGATTTAGGGCATACTTGTATTGCAACATCTTGAAAATTGTAGCAGTCCTCTTTCCCGGCTGCTGCAGACTGACAATCTAAAAAAATCAGATGATATTATTTATAACATACTATGTTAATGTTTTAAGTAACTACTATTTATTTAACAACTAGGTAGATATTACTACTGTGAAGAGACACAAATTTATCATTATTTTAATTAATATTTTTAGGTTGGGTTATGGGATCAGAGACCTTTGAAAAATAAATTAAACCTAAGTTGATATCTTCTATTCTAAATACTTACATCAAAATGGTCCTCAGAATAATATCGTAGATTTATCAGATGTAAACTGTAGGTCTCGGCGTGCTAACTGTAACCACTGTTTTCTTCATTTAGGACAATTTGTTAGGACATTTAATTGTAGCAATACTACACATGGGCACGGCACACGTCTTAAAGCTACATTTTATTTAAAAGTCCCTTAGCTTTCCATTCAAAATACGCACAAAAGTGAGAAGTCTTACAGTACCACAGGTGTTAACTTTGTTGTTTATTGAAATGTGACGTCACCGATTGCAAATATCACGTGACCGACTGTTTTAGCGCGCTTTTGAAACTAATGAAAAACAAATGTAAAAATCTTAAAAAAAAAGGATTTTTTCAAGAAAATTAATAATGTAGGAGTTATAAATTGAACATAAGTACATTTTAAAATATATTCCCAAAATCTGTCAAGTAGCCAATTATAATAACATCAGCACGTGATGTGATGCTAATATAGATGTTACTTTCTTGGAATTCCGGAAAGCTTGCTCACGAGAATGTCTTTACTGTATTATAAAATTTAAATTGGCATCTGTTCGCTCTAACGACGAACACCGACGCCACCATGTAGCCTGAAGGGTATAAATAAAATGACGCGTGATTTGAGAGCCTTTCAATATGGAAGGCTGCAAAGTGACGATAGTTCGCGTTGGATAAATTGCTTTAAATGTTTGGTAGACGCGACGGCCGAGTGACGAGAGGAGGAAGTACGTACAAGGTACTGACACAGGTAATATGAAAGAGCTGGACAGCTGACTTAGGTACTGTGTTCAAATGCAGTAAAATCTTTTGAACTGCTCAAAAAATGTCCGTGCTTAAGCAAGGGTAGAAGCCAAATACTTGACTCGGGTTAAAGTACTTGGGTTAAAGCTCAGAACAACAGGGTTAAAGCTCAGAACAAGGAAATACATATAACCGACATAATATACATACATATATTGGCGAATTGCTGACTGGACTAGTTCAGCAACTGAAAACTGCCTAATATTCTTATATATAGTGCACCCTTTTATCAGGATGATAACACGAGCACTCTGAGTGCACGACTAAGAAATTAAATATTATTTATATCAGCGCCAGTGGAAAAAATTGTTCTAACCATATTTTAGTTCTGCAACATAAGACCCGATAAGAAAAGTGGTTCTAACTATATTAAACTTCTGTAACATTAGACCCCACGAAACTTAAGACGTCGCGAACAAGCCATTCCTCTACCCCCATGATATTGTTTTAACACATTATTGTAACATAAACGCGTCGTCCCTAGTTTATTGCCGGATCGGGACTCACGATGCCAATTTCATAGGACGTTTACCGAGAGAGCCCCCAACGATTTGTAGGGCTCAGGGCGATAAGTGAACTATCGGCGAAAAACTTGATAATTTGATAGCCGACACCGTTGGACAGATTTCACTGGTAATAGGTTCGGGAATGGAAATGATTTAGTTGAGGAACCAATAAACGAAAACAGTATGTTGGAGATCGAAAATCTTTATAATAATGGAGGCACATGCAAACAAGTGGTCACATAAACTACCTATTTGATTAGATTCGCCACTTACAATAATCTCAATAAATTTACGATTCCTATTTCGAAAAACCACTAAAAGTAAAAACTTTTAGGTTAAGTACCTATTTGTGACTGCGTTTCAAAAGGTATTTCCTTTCAATGAATAATATTCAAAGTCGAAAAAAGGATATCGAATACATTAACATTTTTAACATAATTAAAATACTCAAACTTTGTATGTAAATGTGTCATTGAAATGCAGGTGCACGGATTTTGTTATAAAACATGAACCTACCTGATCTTTTTTTTTTTGTTTAAAACAAAGCCACATTTCCTCGTCGATACACGGAGACATTTTGAAGGGAACTTGTAATGAATGACTGACATGACATGTAGAAGAAGAAGTTATTGTATTTGAGTGAATTTAGAAGGGCTGTTTGTGACTGAAAAGAGTAAAAGAAGAAGACTTTGCTGCTTTTAGTGTTGTTTAGTAGTTTTTGGTTTGTTTCCCAAATAAAATAAATAAATAGACTTTGCAGCAAAAAGACTGATGGAAAACCAAACATACACACACAAAGATGACTGGTTTGTTAATTGACGACTTCGCAATTCTACCTCTATATTAAACCAAAACAGTAGAATTCAAAATAAATACTAATTTAAATCAATTAATTTTAAATCAACCAAGCAGTACGGAACATAATTTTAATTTAGAACATAGAAACACTAGCCTTAGGGTAGGGGCGTGCAAAACATACATTCCATATCTGCGAATCTGAACAAACCCACAACTTTAGCCGATCGAATTACCGAACGAATTCGCTGCAAGGCGCTTGCATGTAACAGGCACGTTCTTAATAGCACCGGGTCAACAGTCTCATGCTAGCTATTTTTAATATAATAATATACAGGTGCGATAATAATTTCAATTTGAAAACCAGCACTGATTAAGAGAAAAAACTGCTTCGACAGATAACGAATGTTATACTGATCATGCAACTAAGGATAACAAACCCTCCTGATCTTATATCATAGCTTCTACAACAAAGAGGTGAAAATAAGCAGTGACAAATATAGACGGATGGATCCTCTGCACAGTAACCGTCGATAAAGGCTGATGATCTTATGGCAACCTTTATTGTTATACAGGTGTTGGTATTTCGTTTGCACTAATATTTTCCACGCGATAAAACCTATTCACAGAACAGTAAATCACAAAGAGCGCTAAGGAAGCAACCATGTGAGCTAACTATAATTACGGCCTATCAATGCGGTACAGGTTTATTGAAAGCTCCGCAGGGGCGGGGGATATTAAGATGATGGCCGGCTTGTAATTTGATGGATTAAGGAACACACCCGCGGGTAATCACAGTCGCCTAAAAACGTAGTCATGAGGCATGCAGACGATTATTTGTAATGTGCAATATTGTGTGCAATAGATGGATGGGAGTGCAAGAAATCAGTAATTTGATGATTGTTTGGAAACTGTGTTTTGTTGAGGGCTTTTATATGTGGCTGGGAATAATGAGAATAGACCAACCAAGTCATGTCTACCTTCTTAAATCTTTTTTACGCGTTCACAGAGAAATAGGGTCACTGTTTTAAGAGATGGAAAAGTATTCCTATGACCATGGGTACGTAAAGTAACTAATAATCAAGCATCAAGCACAGAGCCTTCATCGACTTTCAAGGCAATTATGAAATAATCAAAGTGGTTGTATTTGGTAGGTTTAGCTTGTATAGGTTGACGCTTGACTGAGGTCCGATCAAATTTCACGAGATGCGAGAGTCATCATCCCCTTTCAATTATAACAAAGCATGACGTTGCAATTCACACTTTATGTCCTTCCCTTGATAAAGACAAAAAAGAAAACAAACAACTATGTACCGCAAGCAAAATTTCCCGCAAATAAATTAGTAAACACTCACAATCAAATATCAATAGCAAATATGAAAGTTTCTCACGGAGCGTGGTTGGAAGGCTGTCCGGCGCGCCGGCCCATCATGTCTGGCTGTCAACCAATGAATAACCTGCGCAACCTTGCTGGGCCTTGTTGGTTTTCTGTCGCGGGCGCAGGGAAATGACAATGAGGATTTAATTTAAAGTTGGTTGGATACAGAATATCCTCATATTTTGGGAGATTTTAATGTTCAAGAGGTAATATTTCTGGCTTGTGAGGTTATTTTTAAATGTTGTTTTTATAGGCTTAGTGCGTAGTACTGCTCTGACTATGTGAATTACTTAAGGGTTATTAAACTACCATTAACAGGTAGCATTATCCTTGAGTTCAATTAAATTAATAAATAAAAGTTTCAAGCATTACCTTTCTTCGCCGATATGGCAAAAATTTGTACGAAACGTAATTTGAATTGTGATTTAATATGATTTTATTTAATTTTATTCACCTATTTAATTGAATCAAATAATGTAAGCTCAATAATTTAAGTTAATTTGATGTATTGTACATATTAATTTTATCTAATTTGCTTGATTTTTTTATTATAATTTAATTTATTTCATTAATTTTTGAAACTAACATTAGCATATAATTTACTAACAAACTATGGATTAGTGAAATCAAAATATAATAATTTTAATTAAATTAAATTACCATTATACTGGAATGCTTTGTTTATGTTTATCAAGAACCCGCTGGTAGCAGTACCACATTAAATACACGTTCTATGTAATAACTCTACCAGCACCTATTAAACTTTCATTGCATACGCCAACGCACGTGTGGATCTGGTAGTCCAAGTACCCTGCCCCTACGGGTCTCGCAACAAGTTTGAAGCTTTGCGATTTGTGGACTGTAAAGGGGGCTCTAAAATCAACAGCAACAAAAAAAGAAATAACGCGAGACCATCCACAAAGCAACATCTAGCCCCAACCTAAGCAGAAGTTATGTTATGGGTACTATTATGACTGATATACTTAATACAATATATTACATGGATAGCTATTGTAAACTATGTATAAATAGAAAAAAACAAGAACATCCGTTACAAATATCTGCAGATCGTACTAACATTCGTCCCGAGGCGGGAATAAACGGTTTGGGACGAGCTTTCGAAAACTAATTTTACTTATGTAATTTGTATTATGTGACGTACCCAAGAGTCCTGCGAGGTCTAAATGGTCTAAATGAAATAATGCTTTGTTATTTGATATTTAACCCAATCTGTATTATGTGACGTATACAAGAGTCCTGTAAGGTCTAAATGAAATAAAGCTTTGTTATTTGATATTTAACCCAATCTGTATTATGTGACGTACCCAAGAGTCCTGCGAGGTCTAAATGGTCTAAATGAAATAATGCTTTGTTATTTGATATTTAACCCAATCTGTATTATGTGACGTATACAAGAGTCCTGTAAGGTCTAAATGAAATAAAGCTTTGTTATGTGATATTTAACCCAATCTGTATTATGTGACGTATACAAGAGTCCTGTAAGGTCTAAATGAAATAAAGCTTTGTTATGTGATATTTAACCCAATCTGTATTATGTGACGTATACAAGAGTCCTGTAAGGTCTAAATGAAATAAAGCTTTGTTATGTGATATTTAACCCAATCTGTATTATGTGACGTATACAAGAGTCCTGTAAGGTCTAAATGAAATAAAGCTTTGTTATTTGATATTTAACCCAATCTGTATTATGTGACGTATACAAGAGTCCTGTAAGGTCTAAATGAAATAAAGCTTTGTTATGTGATATTTAACCCAATCTGTATTATGTGACGTATACAAGAGTCCTGTAAGGTCTAAATGAAATAAAGCTTTGTTATTTGATATTTAACCCAATCTGTATTATGTGACGTACCCAAGAGTCCTGCGAGGTCTAAATGGTCTAAATGAAATAATGCTTTGTTATTTGATATTTAACCCAATCTGTATTATGTGACGTATACAAGAGTCCTGTAAGGTCTAAATGAAATAAAGCTTTGTTATGTGATATTTAACCCAATCTGTATTATGTGACGTATACAAGAGTCCTGTAAGGTCTAAATGAAATAAAGCTTTGTTATTTGATATTTAACCCAATCTGTATTATGTGACGTATCCAAGAGTCCTGTAAGGTCTAAATGAAATAAAGCTTTGTTATGTGATATTTAACCCAATCTGTATTATGTGACGTATCCAAGAGTCCTGTAAGGTCTAAATGAAATAAAGCTTTGTTATTTGATATTTAACCCAATCTGTATTATGTGACGTATCCAAGAGTCCTGTAAGGTCTAAATGAAATAAAGCTTTGTTATGTGATATTTAACCCAATCTGTATTATGTGACGTATACAAGAGTCCTGTAAGGTCTAAATGAAATAAAGCTTTGTTATTTGATATTTAACCCAATCTGTATTATGTGACGTATCCAAGAGTCCTGTAAGGTCTAAATGAAATAAAGCTTTGTTATGTGATATTTAACCCAATCTGTATTATGTGACGTATACAAGAGTCCTGTAAGGTCTAAATGAAATAAAGCTTTGTTATTTGATATTTAACCCAATCTGTATTATGTGACGTATCCAAGAGTCCTGTAAGGTCTAAATGAAATAAAGCTTTGTTATGTGATATTTAACCCAATCTGTATTATGTGACGTATACAAGAGTCCTGTAAGGTCTAAATGAAATAAAGCTTTGTTATTTGATATTTAACCCAATCTGTATTATGTGACGTACCCAAGAGTCCTGCGAGGTCTAAATGGTCTAAATGAAATAATGCTTTGTTATTTGATATTTAACCCAATCTGTATTATGTGACGTATACAAGAGTCCTGTAAGGTCTAAATGAAATAAAGCTTTGTTATTTGATATTTAACCCAATCTGTATTATGTGACGTATCCAAGAGTCCTGTAAGGTCTAAATGAAATAAAGCTTTGTTATGTGATATTTAACCCAATCTGTATTATGTGACGTATACAAGAGTCCTGTAAGGTCTAAATGAAATAAAGCTTTGTTATTTGATATTTAACCCAATCTGTATTATGTGACGTATCCAAGAGTCCTGTAAGGTCTAAATGAAATAAAGCTTTGTTATGTGATATTTAACCCAATCTGTATTATGTGACGTATCCAAGAGTCCTGTAAGGTCTAAATGAAATAAAGCTTTGTTATGTGATATTTAACCCAATCTGTATTATGTGACGTATACAAGAGTCCTGTAAGGTCTAAATGAAATAAAGCTTTGTTATTTGATATTTAACCCAATCTGTATTATGTGACGTATCCAAGAGTCCTGTAAGGTCTAAATGAAATAAAGCTTTGTTATGTGATATTTAACCCAATCTGTATTATGTGACGTATACAAGAGTCCTGTAAGGTCTAAATGAAATAAAGCTTTGTTATTTGATATTTAACCCAATCTGTATTATGTGACGTATCCAAGAGTCCTGTAAGGTCTAAATGAAATAAAGCTTTGTTATTTGATATTTAACCCGCAACCTCTTGCGGCCCACCGCGCCCCAAATCGCTGTTGTGAAAGCTATTCCAGTTATACCTGAAAGTCTCAGCGCATTTTCCATCCAAGCAGACCAATATGCTCTAGCATAACCCAAGTGAAAAGTCCCACAGAAACGTATATTGAACACAAAACCTTACAGAGCTCAGAGACATAAAACCGCAACACGAGCGATAAATCAGCAATGACGCTGTTGCGATTAAAATCCATGTCGTATGAACATAGAGAAGGCGCGGCCCGTGAGAACGAGACACGGTAGAAACTGTTACAAGTAGAGGGACATACTCTTTCATTTTGCGAATTGAAACTACTAGTAGACTAGTAATATAAAAATTCTAGTAATATAATTTTTTTAAAGAACCCTTGGTCACGAGATTTTTTCAAATCGGTCCAGAAGTTTCGGAGCCTATTCAATTCAAACAAACAATCAAATCTTTCCTTTTTCTAATATTATTATAGATTAGTATAGATATTAAAGGCAAAGTAACACAAAAAAGTAATCGGTTATTGCTATGGCACTTATGCCATAGCAATAGCCATACTGGTCCATACTGGCATCCATACTGGCATCGACATAAAAGCTTTAGATTTTCTTAACTAACAATGTGGTTTTCGACCCTTAGGTAATTAGACCCCGCTAGTATAAAATCTCCATTTTTAGGGTTTTGCCATCGGTTGCAAAGCCCTTATGAAATCGCTTTGGGTCTGTTTTGTGTTTTGAATCCTTAATATCTCAGAAACTACTGCAGCTATTGACTTGAAATTTGAAATAATAATACATTTTGTGCGCCCGCACATATTTATAGAAAAATAAATGAAAATAAATGAAAAATCAAAATGAAGATTTTCCATACAAATTTTGAAATCGAAATTTTAAATGGAACGTACAAAGTCGAAAGTGGTATCAAATGAAAGGTACTCGTTTGTAGATTTCAAAATAGTTTTTGAAATTTCGGTAGATTTCATACTTACCCACTTACCTACCCACTAATCTCTGTAGTAACTGTAATAGTAGGGTTCCACAGCGCCACGAAACCGTTGTTCTCAAAATTTTAAAGTCCATACCCAATGTATTCCACTGCGCTCGAAGAATATTTAGATAATAAGATTATTGAATTCATGAATTCCACCGTGCTCCAAAAAATATGAGAAGAGTAATGTATCCTGGATAATCCACACAACATCATTTAGCGACAAGCTAAGCAAGCTTGTGTAATTCGTACTACTACGATATCTGTTATACTTAATAAAGTATATATAAGTATCACATTAGATGATTTATTTTTGTGTACGTAGAAAAGGACTAGAACACTCGAACAAATAATCTGCAGATCTTACAAATATTAGTCCCGAGGCGGGAATCAAACCGCAACCTCCTGCGTTGTAAGCCCACCGCGCTAACAGGTCGTCAATATACGTACCTACCTAAACGACAAAAGTTCAAAACCCTCGGCGCGCGAGTTACACTCGCACTTGTCGTACTTGTTTATCTAACGTCACATCCATAACCATCTAGGTATTGTTAGACGAATCATACGACACCTCATTCGTTACTATCGGACAAGAAATTTCATCGGTAAATGTCAACAATGAATCGGCTACATAGGGTGCCAATCTCATACTCTCCTCTGTTGATGGTTGGGTAAATAAAAGACGAAATTCTAATGAGTACCTACGTAAGGTTCTACGCGGGAAAGTCAAGTTATTAAAGTATTCACTGAACAGAAATCGAAGTTGATGGTAGAAATCAATAGCTACAATTATAAGACTTGAGATTTAGAACTATCATAATAAGATACTTGGTAAAAACCTTGTAAAATCGCAACCCAAAGCCAGATTCATACATAAGTTGCAAAATCGAAAAACAAACAGAAATCAACACAAATCACAACATTAAATGCTCACGTTTCGAACCTAAACATTGAGGAAAGGAAAGTTAAATAACTTTGTCCAATGCAGTCCACGATTTAATTTCTAAATCCGCTTGGAACCTATTGAGAACCATTAAATAACCTTAGTAACCTTTCATCTACCGAAAACCATTTGAGGAATCTTACGCTTGGGCTAGACGTTACGGCCTGTTTTAGCCCATACTTTGTCATATTGTTCCTCTGATTGAATAATTTTTTTTCACAGTTTTAGGAATTCTACCAGCTAGGTAGGTACCTAAATAAAAAACAAAGGGCTAAATATTAATAACCACATTTTTTTACTGTAGTGACAAGTAAGGTAGAGCTTATTTGAGTAAGGTAGAGCTTAATTTTAAATTACGAAGATAACTATAGCAAATTTCAATATAAATAAAGACAAAGTATTTTTTCTTGACTACCTTACATCCCTAGGCAGCATTTAGGTGGCTCTAATAAATTTCTGCCCTCATTTCGAAAATTTCATAAAAGCAACGTTGAAAAGGACGACACGAAATTTTCCAACGTTCAGTCGCACCGTCCTGTCAGGCAAGCCCTTAAACTCTGTCTCATTATTCCAAGGCATTGTGCTTAGGTTTCAGGCTATAGCCTTGGCTATTCTACAGCCTGAATGGGGAAGATGTGCTGTACCGATACCTTAATTGACGAGAGCCTGACTACCCGAAACCTTAGAACGCTGCATAATAGAGGCGCATAATCCCTTATCGAGGTTGCTGTTAAGGGGCATACTGCGTATCGATATTCATTCCGCAGTTCCGTGTCTATCTATACCTTCTTCTTAGTCGCTCCACTCTTGACAGAGTGGTGGTGGTCGTCTTGGCAAGAGGCGATGGTACGCCTCACGATTCATTCCTGTCGCACAGCTGCCTTCCTGGTACATTCGTGTAGGCGACCGTTCAGTGTAACTTTAATTTAATCCGTCCAGCGCATTTACGGCGTGCTCTTTTGCCGTCATCTTTTGTTTTTTAAAGTTAGGGATCCGTATTAAAAGTTATATAATGTAAGTAAAAAAAGTGTAAAATGTACACACGTTGGGTTTCATTATCCATACATAATTTAATTAAATTTTCGAATTTTTTGTTGAATAGCCTGGCCGTACCGCTATTTTTCATATAAATTACAACGATCGCGAAACTACCCTCGCCTTAAGCTAAACTAAGAGGACGTTAATAGCGGTGCCCACAATACGTTAATTAAATCGTCCGGTATCGCCGCACCGTGCATCTCACTAACGGCACGGACGCGAACCGAACCTGCGACACTGGGATTGTTTCAAACTTGGAGTGCATCCTTAAATTACAATAATAGCAAAGAAGCTTATTCAGCCCGTGAAAATCATTCTGAGAATCAAAATGTTTTGTTTTACAAGGGCGTAACTCAATTACTAATGGATGGAATGAAATATATTTATTTGACACGGCACATTACCCAAAACTTAGGTAATTGGGGAAAACTAAGTCAATGTATTAGCAAAGCCATCCAATGCTGCAACGTGGCAAAGTTGCCAGCATTCTGTGCGCTCTGTATTGTGGTGATGACTTAGATTTTTAAAGATTAGATATAAAAGTGCACTAACTGTAATATCCTTTCTTAATAAACGAATTGCGACTTAATATTTGGCTGTATTCCTATTGTCATATAACCTACCTACCCTACCCATGTATATGTATAATATGTTACGGAAAGTGCCGTGTGGTGCCGGCATAGAATTTCACCACCCCAACTCTTCCCGTGGGTGTCGTAAGAGGCGACTAAGGGGAAAACACCTGGGGGCGGGCAGCAGCACCCTCTGCAGAACAACACCACCGATTCCCAACCCGCATGCCCAGCGTGGGGATTATGGGCAATAACCCTCAAATGATGAGTAATGCATTCTATGGCGCTCATTAGGGGAGGCCTATGCCCAGCAGTGGACTATCATAGGCTGTTGATGTTGTTACGGAAAAGCTATTGTTCTTTAATAATAGCATTTTAGAGGTAAAAGCCATTCTTTGGCCATTTTTGGTAAGTACATTTTACTTGTACACTACAAAATTAAAATAGCTGCATTATATTTGTTTCCATTCTTTATTTGTATTTTCTAAGTATAAATAACTCATTTGATATTTCGGAAACGGTGCACCTATATTTGCGCACGCACTTGGGGACAGTGATATCAAGTTACTAAGATCAGGGCAATACCATAGAGTTCCGCAAAAATATTCGTACCTAAGCAACAGGTAGCCTGCCATAATAACTTAAAATCTCCTAAGACCCACCTCTATACCCACCTGACCGGTGTTTCGAGGCGTAACGCGAATGGTACGGCAGCGAGCTTAATGTGTTACGCCGTATCAGTCGTTACTCGTTGCAAAACTCTTGTTTCTCCGCACTAAATAAATAAATAAGCTGGCTGGACAATACACACAGCAACATCTAGCCCCAAACTGAGCAAAGCTTGTATTATGGGTACTAGATGACTGATATTCATAATACAATATTACATAGATAGATATTTTATTATAAATTATAATATAGAAAACGACCAGAACACCGAAACAAATATCTGCAGGTCGTACAAACATTTGCCCGGAGCGGTTATCGAACCCACAACCTCCTGCGTCGCAGGCGGACCTTCACCCACTGCGCCACAGAGGTCTTTTGAGTGCATGAATGCTCGCTTTTACACGTTAGATACATTACGCCCCGAATCGCTAGTCAGTACCTAGCTTTAGGTTTAATTCACACCGAAACGGCAGGGCAGCGGCCAGCTGTTTCGTTTATAAAAGTTTTCAATTCGTTTACAAAGCATTTTCATCTTTAACATCATTCATAAAGATTGAAAATATTATATCGCTTTCATAAGCGTTTAAACTAACGGAATATATGTGTTGAAAGAATACCAACGCTTCATGCCACGTGGAACTTCTTCAGGGTACTTGTGTAGGAGCTTTCATATGAAAATTCTTGGCGTGATCGTGCGCCTAAGATCTTTATATTAATGAAAATAAAGTCTATAATGCTTTAAAACTGAAATTGCTCGCCGCTGAACTGTCTCAGCATATCGGCTTTAAATCTAGAAGTTAATTTTTAACAACGGCGCTCAGTTCAAATGTTGCGTAAGGTCCAACGGAAATACAGAAAAATCTCTTACATTTTTGAACCTGCTCCGTTCATTATTAATTCCACAAATACAACCATTTGTATTCTATTCTTATTTCAAGGAAATCATATTCCAAAACTGAAAAGTGAAGTTCCAGAAGCTAACCCCAACCACAAAAGCTTATCTATCAATCAAATGACTAGAGAATACCCGCGCATAAGGCAAAGAAACGCTACAGCCGCAGAATAGGTACTAGTTAGTAACGGACTGGGACTATCTAGGGTTGGCGGGTCAGGGGAGTCATGACTCTAGTTTAGGGCTTCACTAGTATTTGTTAAATGTATTTCATTCTTAGGTTACTTATAAAAAGTCTTGTTAAATTTCATTGCATTGGAAACTGGCAGCTGATATGGTAATGGTGGTCAGATTGACTATGGCTGTGAGAAATCACCAGATATGGGAATTTTAGCGCCAACTATTATTTCTACTATTTCGCATGAGTGATCCATAATTCATGATAACTTGTGTACCTATGTGATGCTATTTCTATTCTACTTCCGTTGATCAATTTAATTGGTTTTAACGACCGTTTTAATTTAATTAATTAATTTATTATTTAAATCCCATGACCACGACACTGTGTAAACATGTTGAAACGTAGGGAAAAATAGGTAAATAAAAGCTATATATAATACAATAGTAGGTACTAATAATTATTTTGTGTTCAGATCGCGTACGTTTAAAAATATTTATTATATCGCCAAGTAACTCCAGTAGAATCCAGTGGGCTTTAGGATCTTGCTCTAATAAACAACAATTATCTGGGGGCGTCTTGCTTCTGAGCTACCTTTCTAGTTGGTAGAATCCTCCAGTTATAAGTGGTCGGTTTATAGTAATACTAGCAATCCGCCCCGGCTTTAAACGGGGATTTAACAAAAATTATTTTTTTCTGGCGGATTCCTAAAATTTTTGAAAATATTCTAAAGCCTAGATTCTAATGGTGAAAGAATTTTACAAATCCTTCCAGTAGTTTCCAGGAGCCTATTCGATTCAAACAAACAATCAAATCTTTCATCTTTATAATATTAGTATAGACAAATCAGTTTTAGACCAATCTATATTTTTCTCTGAATCCTCTTCGGTTTTACTCAAGATGGCAGCCCTACGCTCCTATACTACGTACAAAATAGTTAAAGTAGTTGAGTTCTAGGGACCGCTTAGACCTATCAGGGGAAGCCCTTAATTGGCTTCTGTTAATGTCACATGCAGATTCTTTCCAACGGTTCATTTGAATAAAGGAACAAGCTTTTATAAGCTCCTTAAAAGGTGTTGAAATTATTGGCATAGACATTATTTATATGCAACTACGTAACACAAACAAACAAACAATTTTTAACGAAAATATAATACTTACCTAATCATTAATTCCACAAAATATTTTTAAATTTCTTGATTCTTATGAAAGGAAGGGAAGGGGGTTGGTATTAAGTGAATATACTAACTTGGACCGTCTTAGGAATTTGTATGTATTCACTCGATCGAATGCCTGACTCGGTCCAACCAACAGACAATAGCCATCCGAGGTCAGATTTTTGGCAGATTTGTGTCAAAGTTAAGTCACTTTGACACAAATCTGGCAGTGACCCTGAAAGCATCATACAAAAACGAATTTCATAATACATTTTAGTAAAATAATCAATCAAGTGGATTTGATGGATTGACATCTACTCTACATAAAGAAAGACCAGCTACAGCGAATATTTTAATCACCGTATCTAACTTCTAGAGTTCTTATTCTAGATTCTACCAGTCTACTTTACCTTAAAAAGATTGACGTTAACAAAAAATCTAAGTGACCACTTTGTTTCCCAGTTTTATGTGTTTTATTTGTATTTTAAGAGTTATTTAAGGTCTAAAGGAAATAAAGCACGTTGATATTTGTGGGTGAAACCTTAGAGTAAAAAGAAGTTTAGTTATTCTAAGGGTGAAAGTATTGAATAAATTAGGTAAGTAGGTACCAAAATATTAACAAAACTGTATCCGTAACTAATTTGGGAACAAATCGGTTAATTCGGTAGCTATCTCTAACGATACTCTCGGCTTTAGAGGCCCGTTAACAGTATACAATACTAGCAGTCAGCCCCGGCTTCGCACGGGTATTGAACAAAAAAATTATTTTTCATTGGGATCCGTAAGTTTTTTGTAAATATTGTAAATCCTTTGTTCATCAGGGATTTTAGGATTATTTAGGGAAAATTTAGGATTCTAATGGTGAAAGAATTTTTCAAATCGGTCTAGTAGTTTCGGTGCCTATTCAATTCAAACAAACAATCAAATCTTTCCTCTTTATAATATGAGTATAGATACATATAGATTGTGAACAAGATGGACACACCCGTTGCTATTTCTATAATACAAACATTCGATTTATCCTATTCCCATTATGTCCGTCAATCGAACGTGGTTTACAACATGTTTGATTTACAACAATCCGTTATAAATACCTGTCGACTCGAGCTTTGTTTGAACTATTTATAAACGTGCTCATTGCAAATGCACATACAGTTATATAATAAGGCTATTACCACAAGATAGCTATTGGTTCTAATCACTCAGTATATTTGCTCAGACGCCGTGTGGTGCCGGCATAGAATTTCACCACCCCAACTCTTCCCGTGGGTGTCGTAAGAGGCGACTAAAGGAAACACAGCGGGGGGCGGGAAGCAGCGCCTTCTGCAGAACAACTACACAAAACTGCGATCCCCAACCCGCATGCCCAGCGTGGGGATTATGGGCAATAACCCCCACATAATGATGCCATCTATGGCGCTCATTAGGGGAGGCCTATGTCCAGCAGTGGACTATTATAGGCTGGTGATGATTTGCTCAGACAATGACAACTGCGAGCGACAGTCGGCAAAATAATGGGTGCTTCTTCGTGGCCTAACTATTTCACCTTACTGATGCACCTTACTGGTCACTACGAGGACTAACATATCTCATGCCTAACTCTTGTCAACATAAGCCAAGTACTCGCCACCGCAGCTGTACCGCATAGATGATATGCTAGTATATATTTACACAAGAAAGTCGGCGACACAGCCAGACGGCGGCGGCGGCCGGCGCGCGGCCGGCCGGCGAGTTGGTTTGACATTTCAGTTGCATTAATGTATGTAGGCAACAGTGTTAAGACAACATGTCGGCGCTGAACGGCGGTCTATGGTATACCCATTAGTTAGAACTAGAGGTCCGCACCGGCTTCGCACGGGTATTTAATAAAAACTTAATTTTTCACACGAAACACAATTTTTTTTTGAAAATATGCTCTAGCCTCTAGTATATGTTCATCACGGAAAATTAAGGATTCTAATGGTGAAAGAATTTTTCAAATCGGTCCAGTAGTTTCGGAGCCTATTAAATTTAAACAATCAAATCTTACTTCTTTTTAATATTAGTAAAACGACAGTGTCACAACCGCAACGCAGGAAAACAGTTGAGTAGAGCAGACTGTTTGGATTAGATATTCTGAGTGTCGCAAGCTGTGACGATTTTGTGGTCTTATTCATTTGCAATTAGATACTAATTCGTACTATTATAGGGCTATTAGAAGACGATTATGCTGTTTGCGGTCGCTAAACTTTAACACTGTACTTGCGAATGTGATTATGCATTACAGCTAGGTCACTAAAGAGGTAAAATTGAAGCTCGGGTTTGAAGGAAATAACATTGTAGTCGTTTGACGAATTTCCATCTAATTGTTTTTAGGGTTTTGCCATCGGTTGCAAAACCCTTATGGGATCGCTTTGGGTCTGTTTTGTGTTTTGTATCCTTAATATCTCAGAAACTACTGCAGCTATTGAATTGAAATTTGAAATAATAATACATTTTGTGCGCCCGCACATATTTATAGAAAAATAAATGAAAAATCAAAATGAAGAAATCGAAATTTTAAATGGGACCTACAAAGTCGAACGAAAGTGGTATCAAATGAAAGGTAATCGTTTGTAGATTTCAAAATAGTTTTTGAAATTTTGGTAGATTTTATAGGAAATATTTTGAAAAAGGTCAAAAAAATGACCGTTCCCCCCCTCTATCTCCGAAGATTGCAGAGCGATCGACGTGATATGTACCAAGTGTTTGTAGATATAGATCTATATTTTACTGGAAAAATATAGAGAAGTCTGTAAAAATATTACTTTTTGAAATATGGTCCAAAAAGGGCGGGAAAAATTTCTAAAGGGGTGACTACCCCCCCGAGTTGGGTATCAAATGAAAGGTATTGGTTTGTACATTCCAATGTATCATTTAGCGATAAACTATGCAAGCTTGTGTAATTGGTACTACTACGATAGCTGTTATACTTAATAAAGTACATATGAGTATCACATTAGATGATTTATTTTTGTGGACGTAGAAAAGGACTAGAACACTCGAACAAATAATCTGCAGATCTTACAAATATTAGTCCCGAGGCGGGAATCAAACCGCAACCTCCTGCGTTGTAAGCCCACCGCGCTAACAGGTCGTCAATATACGTACCTACCTAAACGACAAAAGTTCAAAACCCTCGGCGCGCGAGTTACACTCGCACTTGTCGTACTTGTTTCTTCGTTATGACGAAGAAGAGATCGCATATGTTGAAAATTTAGTCCTTCGAAACTTGAAAAATAGAAACGACTACCATTTTTTGGAATTGATCAATGATCATCATCGAAGATACCGTTTTTCCATTGGACGATATTAATTTATTCCTTAGTCATTCGTTCAAGGCAAAAGATACAAGTGACGTAGCTGAACTGCCTTTTGTCTATTTATCTTAAAGAACTATTAAACATGATGATATTTTCGTAGAAATAGAGCAGGTACAAAACGTGCCTGCAAACGTTCTTTGAAGATTCTAATGCTTAAAGGAACTGTGCGTTCAACCTATTACAAATAGAAACCACTCCTTTCGTAACCACTGTAACTACTGCAGTTTCATCATCATCATCAGCCCATGTTAGTCCACTGGTCAACATCGGGAATCACACCGGGGGGCGGGCAGTAGCGCCCTCTACAGAACAACTCCACCGAACTGCCTGCAGTTTGGTTGGCCAAAATTGCGTATGTTGTCCTAAAGCTTAGGAACAAAATATCTAAGTATATTTTGCGGTGCCAGCTTTGGTCTGCGCGGGGCTTTATAAAAAAGAAATTAATACCGACTAGGATTATATAGGCACTGGCTGAACCGATATAAAGTAACACGTTATATTGAAATGCATTTACGATGAGCCTTGTTAGTTGTGATTTATGCGGGAATCAAATAGATTTACTAATGCCTTTACTAAATCGTTAATGGCATGTAATTGTGAGCAATAGCCCTTATATGTGCGTACAGTTTCTCCGGAGTAGAGTTTATTGAAAGCGAGAAGTTAGGTGGAGCTTTGCTATATTACTACTTATACTTACCTACCTACTTAGGTACCTATACCTAGGTATTCTGAATAATGGGTAGGGCAATTAATTATATTTTATTTCAATAGGCTAAGGAAGGTTTTCTCTATATACATGTCGCAATATCATCATCGTCAGCATTGGCCTTTACTTACCATACAGGGATGATTTTCGACGACCTCTGTGGCGCGGTGGACGAAGGTCCGCCTGCGACGCAACAGGTTGCGGGTTCGATTCCCGCCTCAAGACAAATATCTTGTACGATCTGCAATTTATCTTCAGAGTGTTCTGGTATCTGGTCTGTTCTGATTTTTCTATATACCTACATTATATTAAAAAATATCTCTGTAAGTTATAATATATTGTATTAAATATATCAGTCATCTAGTACCCATAACACAAAGCTCTGCTTAGTTTGGGGCTGATGTTATGTAGATTGTCCAGCATTATTTATTCATTTATGATTTTGGACATACAGTAACACTACATAAACCAACATAAAGTAATTCAACATAAGTTTAGATGTCGAATTGAAAAACTTTAAAGAAATGCACTTTATTACAAGGACAGTACACCCACGACCAACGACAAGTGAATGATAGCATATTCTATTCGCCATAAAAATAATGGCTAAGCAGGAGTCGAAGAGTATTAAACTCAGAGCAACCAGACGTCCTTACCTACCTAACGACAAAGTTTTGAAAGAATGTCCCTTCAAGAAAGGAATGATGACAGAAAAAGGATTTTGAAAGCTTGCACAGGGGCAAATCTGTGTGCCTATAATGTATGAAAAGTTACTTATATAGATAGTAGGTAGGTATGTTTTTATTTGTAGGGTCATATTATCACGAAATAATAATAATAAATTATTATTTGTTATTCTTATTATTATTAAGTTTTTATTTGTAGGGTCTTATTATCACGAAATATAAAAATAATTATCGCTCTCAAGCTCTGCTAACTTTAGGGTTAGGTGATGCTGTGTAGATGGTCCAGCATTATTTATTTTCTTGGTCCAAAAGTTTACGATGTATTAACTCGCAAGTGACTGTAAATTCCTTAAAAAAATCCAGCAAATATTGGTTTTTAATTATCATATTTTTAAAGACACAAGCTGTGCCGCGCGGTTTTACCCGCGGTCAATATGCTTGGGTGATATTTACGTTTTTTACTTCATAAGGACATTCTCTTGACAAAAAAAAAGATTTATCAAAATCATTCCGTTCTCACGTGATGCCGTGACCAAGGGAAATAGGCATTAATCTATGCTAATATTACAAAGAGGAAAGATTTGATTGTTTGTTTGAATTGAATAGGCTCCGAAACTACTGGACCGATTTGAAAAATTCTTTCACCATTAGAATCCTAAATTTTCCGTGATGAACATAGGCTAAAATATTTTCAAAAAATAGGGTTCCGCATGAAAATTTATTTTTTTGTTAAACACCCATTCAAATATATTAGATAGATTAGGAGTGCGTAACATGCCTTGCTCCACTCCTGTGCAAGCATCCGAGTGTCCTAAACAGGCAATAAACAGTCAAATGGGATGCGGTTTATAGCCGTTTAAGTTTAGTTTTTAGTGCTAATAGCAAATTGGCAGGGATACTGTTTACTACCGACAAAGAATGTAATCGGTTGCTTGCGAAAGTAGGTATAATGTAATGGAAGGAACATTAGTCCGATTAGCATTATCAAAAGCAATAGAGAAAAAAATATTACTGAATTACTTGCTACTTTAAGTACCTACGATAGAGCCATCCATCCATGTAGAGTTTTGAAATCTTTGGGCGGAAAGTTTTATTTACGTGTGCGTAAGTATATTTTTTAATCTATGACATTTTCCTGAAAAAATATCGGGGAATAGGGCACCTACTTTCATTCCAATTGAATGAAAATTTAATATAGCAATATGAAATCTGAAGATTTATCTTCTAACTCGCTACTTACGACTTCAAGAGAACAACTAAGTATTTTAGAACACTTCGGATTTTATGCATTTGCATGTTTGCATAAGCAAATGTATAATTACTCTTTAGTTACGGCGTTAATGCATATTTTTAGCTTTTTTAACCAATCGTGAATATTTCGATTAGTAGCGGCAGGTAATGAGGAGCTAGGACGTTTAGATACCTACTACGAAGCGAAAACGTCCGGCGGGAAACCTTCCTGTATTCAAATCGTACAAAAAAAAGTAATATCCAAAATGTCCAGTGCTGTCTCGTTCAACCCAAGATTTATCTTCCCAATAAATATTTTGCTACGTTCGACCCAAAACATTTGATTTGAGTTCCCCTCTCTACCCACACGTACCTACTTATTCCAAATTTCATGTAAAGTACAAGACAATACAAGTTGAACCGTATTCCTAATTTAAATTGTATGTTTTTTATGTGTCGCCAGCGGCACGCACCAAAGCACAGGTCGTACGAGAAAAGCAGCGTTGCTCGACTCCTATCAACCAACATTGAAATCAAAATCACTGACACACTCACAAATGCTCAGACAGGACTTTTTTGGTTCATACGCTGTACTTTTTTTAGCATTATTTATTTTTTATACTAATATTTTCTTGTGTGAACCAAATAAACTAGTTTCTTTCTTTATTTCTTGAATCAATAGAAATAATAATAATAATAATAAGCCATTTATTCCCATTTTATACAATTTTTAAAATTTATACTAATGAATAATTAATTTAATTTATAATTGGTAGATACTTATTGCATGCATTATTTAATAAGTCAATAGAAATACTCATATATTATTACTATGTATATCAGTTATCTAGTACCCATAACACAAGCTTTGCTTACCTTGGAGCTAGATAAAACTATGTGAATTGTCCAGCATTATTTATTTATGCTCAGACAAAATGAAGCTTCCCACCAAACTCTAGACTAACACTAGACTCACAGGGTCTAGAAATTAATGTAAGTGCTAATCTACTACTTTCAAAGGGCAAAACTATTATTACCAACGGTTACACCAGGTATTAGCTTCTAATTTTGTTAGTGTATTAGGAGAGCTGTAATTTACAACCAGTAATTAGAGGAGTAGTTAATAATAATTGCAAATTGAGATGGTATTGAGAAAGCTTGAGCCTGTTATTACAAGCTTACCGTGTTTGTATTTATGTTTTATTAAAAGTTATAGGGTGTTTACAAGAAATGAGGCAAAATGAAAATGAAGTTTGGATTTCAGCCTGGTTTAAAAGAGGATTACTTATGTGGCGAATAAGTATTCATTATTCTTCATTTCAGTTAAATAAATAATCCTAGACAATCCACACAGAATCACCTAAACCCAAGCTAAGCAGAGCTTGTGTTATGGGTACTAAATAACTGATATACATAATACAATATATTAAATAGATAGATATTTTTAAACAACCAGAACACCCTAAACAAATATCTGCAGATCATGGAAACATTTGTTCTGTGACGGGAATTGTCCTAATAATCATTGATGTTGCTGAATTTTCCAATTATAACATTATGAAAGATCTTATTTAAACACAGGTTTAAATAATTTAAGGCCTGGCATTAATTGATTCTCTTCTCAAACAAGTATCCCCAGTGCTAAAATGATGTTATTCTTTCTGGCAATAATAAGTATATACATACTACACAATAGCATACTTATTATTGCTATCTTTAAGATTATAGTAACATTAGGAGTTAACATTAGATTTTGATTTAGGATAAGTTATTCAAAAAAGTCAACATCAGTTATCAGGGTAATGAGGTGTTAAGTAACCACAGTGGGAAGTTAGCCTCTCTCCATAGCTAGCCAACCTTTGTTCTACACCAGTGTACACAATTTGCAACCGACAGTATTGCAGATGTCAAAATATTGGCCGGTAGTTGCTCTTGCTTTCAATAATCAGTGCTGATAAACAAAACCTATAATATATCATGTTATGAACCGGTTTTTATATGGAGACTGACGTACTTAGCATGATCATGACTTATACGGTACCTACGTATGACTTTGCTTTAACTTACACGGCAGTACTGGGAACGTCTTTGGTTTGGACAACAAAACACGGGATCTTTATTTTCACCAAATAACATCAACAATAACCTCAAAATATAACCTTTTCTGTATAATACATCACAAATGACTTACCAAGTAATGCAAAAGACGATATTTCACTATTACACCATCACATGAACACGGGATTTTGTAAAAAGAAATTAGAGGAAATTAAAATTAAAGTGAAAGCGTGAAAGCAAACAACAACAAGGATCTTGAATCAGCTGGGCTGCGTTCACAACCTACGCTCGAGCGCGCTCGGAGTGCAACTAGGTCGTTCATAACCTCAGGGGAAACGCTCGGTTGTTATTAACTAGAGCGTTCACAACCTCCGACGGTTGCAACTTTTTACCGGTGTAATTCGATCGACGAAAAACACTCTGACATTGACAGCTGTCATATTTTCCGTTGTCATAGTTTGTTATCTACATAAATATCAAGATTTCTACAGTAAATTTCAAAATTTTCAGTATTTATCAGTTATAGATCGTAGTTACAGTCAGTAGATACAATTTACCTCAAAGTAACCGCAAAACAAAAACAAAACAAACGAACGTCCGGCAACTGTAACGTCAGTTTTGTCATGATAATGTCAACTTTGACGTTAAACAACCGACTCGTTCTGAACCTTTGGGTAAGTTAAAATTTACACCAAACAACCGCACCCTGAGCCTCTGAACGCACCCCTGTTGTTGTGTTGATTGAATGTCGAGATGAACTAAATGTCACTGTCAAAAATCCATAGAATTTTTTTTCGATCTCTTCTTTTGTGATTGCAAGCCTTATTGCTAGCCTTATAGAAAGGAATTAAATTATTCTTTAACTATGTGCTAGCCAAGCCAGACACAATTATTGCCATTACATTGTCTTAAAGGCCGATAAACCGTCGAAGGTGCTCACTCGCTGTTTGCCAGCTTAGATAAACAATTATTTAGGTACCTAGTTACGTTAAAAAAAACTATCGTTATTTAACAGTAGCATTTTATATTATATGCCCTGTATGTATATGCTATTTCTTAGTACCTAGCTATTCCTTGTCATTATTTGGTACATTGTACGATTGTACCTTGATTGTACTGTACACTAAAAAGCTACAAATCATCATCAACATCACTATGATGACATCATCATCATCACCTAGCTAAACTGTCCGAAGATTCGGTTAGGTTATTTAAGCATAACATTTTGAGACCTGTTTTAATCCGAATAATATATATTACCTAGTTTTCATTCTATTGGGTATAATAGGTACCTACATAAAATTAAATCTACCTATCAAGATTGTAAAATACCCACCCTTATTAAGACGTACGAAGCTAACTGCATGGTTTTAAATCCAAAATAATTTTTTTACTATTAGTCCAAACAGTTAGATGCACTAGTACTTACGTATTAAGTAGGTAGGTATATAGATAGATTGTTATGAGGAAGGAAGTAGGGCTATGCACGTTTAGCTGTTTCATAATGTACCTAGGTAAGTCATAGTCATAATAACTTAAATAATCTGCAGAAACATTTCTAACTAATCTCCAGTACCCGCTCATAAAGGCTGACGAAGGTAGAAGACAACACGACTGATCGCCAAATTAAAATCTAATAATAACCATCGTCTAGAAACTAACGTACCTACCTAGTTATCTAAAATAGACAACAATCAAATTGCAATCAGAAATGCACAAGCAGTTTTCACTTACCAGGTCGTTGATCGTTACATTTCCGTCACAAATTGATTTTTGTGTTTGCAGTAGCACGAAAATAACCGCCCGGGAGTCGCTGCGTACACGCCTTCAGTCGTGAAAATACACTCAGGCGCCCAACCTGTCCCGCCCTTCATCAGAAAAGCGCTAATTTACGAATTCAGTACTTTTGGTGTAAAAAATATAGTATAAGTTGACAAATTTATGAAACAGTGTGGATACCTAAAATATTAAGAAAATTATGTGACTTTGTGAGAAATTGTGATTGGATACGATCCAAGTGCATTGTGTTTTATTCGAACAAGGGCTCTTGCCCTACGTGCTTGGTAATTTAATTTTACGCTTGTTTAATATATATCTGTACCTACCTATAGCTAAGTGAGTAGCTCGTATATATCTGTACTACCTATCTATGTAGGTAGGTACCTATTTGTGATACAGTGGAAATTATGGAAAGTAAAACGCCTAACTTCCTATTATAAAGAATACCTACCAACTAGGTTTTTACTTAGGTGTAGAATTGGGATGATGGAAACATATTAAGGAATTAGTAATACTAATGTACAATAGATAACTAATAAGCTTGTCCTGTAAGACTGAACTCCGTTTTTCATATCAAAAAGTTGTTCTGGTCATATTAAAAAGGAGATTACATACATAGAGTTAAAAAGAACCTAAGTATAATTTATATTAACGGTTATTATCACCACACTTCTATAAATTCTATACCTACTAATATTATAGGTATAGAGATTGTTTGGTTATTATTATTAGTTTTTTGTTTGAATTGAATAGGCCCCGTACCTAACTACTAGACCGATTTGAAAAATTATTTCACCATTACAATGATGATCATAGGACAAAAAATATTTTCAAATAATTTGGGGTTCCGTATGAAAACTTCAAATATGTTTGTAACCCAACGTGTGTAAAATTTTTGTTAATTACCCGTTTGAAGCTGGCATAGACTGCTAGGTAGTTGAATTGAACATTGAAATACCAAAATATGAACGTGTTAACAGGTATCCAAATTGAATAGAAGAAAAAAAACAGATTCTCTAATAAGAGAGATCGTGCATTACTGCACAAATTGTACTAACCTACCTCCATATAGCATAGCTGTTTTTTGTGGGTTTTATATGTAACAATACCTAAGTACGGCTAGTATTTTTTTACGATGATAATAACTTATAGGTCTAATGACCTATGTAGGCCTATATAGGTGTAATGTCTTTGTATAAACAATTAAATTGTAGTCATGGAAATATGCTGAACTTTATAATCATTATGAATCTATACATTCTATTAACAATAATATGATGGTATTGGTAATCTCATTCATCGCATAACATATTCCTAGAAAATCTAGGTAGTCTACCTAGATTTTATTGAGTAGGTTGATACCTACTTACCTGATATAAAGTGAACCTCCCTAGTTCACTTTATATCAGGTAAGTAGGTATAGCTAATAAAACTCCCCAGTCCGATAATGTTGCTGACAGTCAATCCCATAGCTAATTACATCACATAACAATATAAGATCTGCGGTGAAGCTGTAATATTATGTCGTTTTGTTGTGACGTCATGGGGCCGTCTGGATCTAGAGTAGACATCAGATCCTGGCAAAACGCCAACTAAATTCACACAACGATTTCAAGAGAAATGGGGACGTTTCGGTTCTTCTAACATCCGAGACCACCATGATTGCTAGTTATCTTTTATGAATTATTACCTAAATGTAGGTAATAATTCATAACAGATAACTTATATTAATAAAGGTGTACCAGATCAAATACTGCAATGTCAAGATGGAGAGGCCATAGCTATGAGCCAACCCAGAACAATCAGGTGATCTTGCGATGGAACCGGACCTTTGCGTCGCGAGGGGCTTTTCCCGATGGCACCGCTTATCGGCCCCCGAAACTTAAATACTTTTTGTGGCAATATGGTCAGTGGGTCATCCAGTTATTTTGTTTCAGGAACTGGGATGATGCTTGGTTAGCTAAACATGAACACCGGAAGCCGGAGAGCTTTGACTGGCTCTATTCATAAAGTCAGAGAATTTGAATTAGAAAAAGTAAGTATTTGAGCGAGCTTTAGTGTGCTTATTTTATTATTTAATTTTTAGCAATCGCTTAGTGGATGAATAGGGATGAATGATTTAATATATTTTTGCTAAACTTGTAGGCAAATCTTAAAATTTTTAAGATTTGCCTACAAGTTTAGCAAAAATATTTTAACTTCACCCCTACTAACCAATTCGTTTCTTTGTACACCACTTGGAATATAATAATGCCCATCGACTGTTAGTTCTTTTTAGGTATTAAGGGTACGTTTTTATTATTAAATTACAATAAATTAAAGAGCTCTTGTCGTTGTAAATCCCTCCACCCTTCTCTCTCCAATGCAATATCTTTTGATTTAGACGATATGACATTTCTTGGTCTTCCCTTTCCCTTTCCTCGGCTTTCTTCTACATTTCCTTCCATTACGTTCCTTTAAAGTTCGATGATGTCAAACCATTACCCTGTTGAATTTTGATTGTTGTTCATCAATAACGTTTTCTCCTCAAAACTTTTACACCGTCTTATTATTGTCTATCACAGTCTAGGTAATCCTTTCCACCTTCCTTCCAGCACCACATTTCAAGCCTCCATCGTCCCTCTATGCCGGTTGTGCCATCCTACTAATATTATAAACATGAAAGTTTGCAAGTATGGATGGATGTTTGTTACTCTTTCACGCAAAAACTACTTAACGTACACAGATAGTGTACCTATGACCTGAAATAACATAATATATGGGCCAATTTTTATTCCGAAAATTTCACGGGATCGGTAGTTACGCGCCGCGCCGGCGCCGTACGCGGGTAAAACCGCGGGCACCTCACTAGTGGTCTATATTTTCATATCCTTAGAGGACTATGCTTTATTACTTTATTAGTTTTATAAATGTTTGCTTGACTGTTTCTAAATTTTTTATATATATGTGTTTGTTGTAAAATGCATGTTTATCTGGTGCTTTTTCTAAACTTTTATATTTTTTCAGGTGAGTTTAGTTGAAGAGTTTGATATTTTACAAATAGTGGGAGAAGGATGGTTCGGGAAAATCTTGCTTGTAGAGCACAGAACTTCGGACACAGAGATAGTGCTCAAAGCTTTACCTAAACCATACGTTTCGATAAGAGACTTTTACAGAGAATTCCATTACAGTCTACATTTAAGTGCACATAAAAACATTGTGACAACATTTGACGTAGCCTTTGAGACTGCTGGTTTTTATGTGTTCTGTCAGGAATATGGACCTTTAGGTTAGTACCTAGCATTTAAGATATTCTCGACTTTAGCTGACTAAATATTTAGCATTTAAGATATTTGCGAATTTTCTAACTAGCTTTGCCATAACTTTTTATTCTGGAAAAAAGGACCTAGCATGACCTTTTCTAAAATATACTAGTTGAATTTCATTTAGGGTAGAGTGGTAGCCTATGAACCAGTGGTACGCTAAGAACCACTCTCATAGCAACCGAACGCGACGTTGGCAGTTCGTGCAACTGTCGCTGTTCGAACCGCCTTCCCGCGCCGCTACCCTGTACGCATTCACTGGCGATCTGTCGCCGCGAGTGCACGAGCGAGGAGCGTTTATCAACTGCGAGCATCGAAAACGGCGAAAAACAAGTAAGTTTACTTTTTTCATTACTCTTTTTTTACAAGTCCCATTTTAATATGAGTTCTTTTATTAAAGTTAGAATGTTCTTGAGCATATTTGAGATATAAATTTGAATTAAAAATCTTCTTCTACTGGTTGTAGTTTCACTTTAAATTTATAAAGGGTGGGGTGGTACCCAGTAAACCATTGTCGAGGAGTATCCTATGAACCATGGCTCACTGGGTACCATAGTGTGGTTCATAGCGTACACCTACCCAGATCTTTATAAAGTAACTATTTACAGCAAATTTCTTATTTTTGAACTATTTTAGAATGGGAAGAAATAAAGTAGCAAGCAGAGAGAAAAGAAAAAAGGGTGCCCATACTCCTGAAGAAATAAGGAAAGGCATTGAACTCCATTTGAAAGGAGTTAGCATTCGTAAGGCTGCTAAAGAGTTAAAGCTCCCATATCCAACACTCAGAAGATTGAAAGAAAGAATTGAAGATTATTTGGAATAATATTAGCCTAATAATAGAGCAGAATTACAGCTGCCATTATAAAGACTGTTATTGAATTTTTTTTGTTGATTTTGTAAGACTTGTAGGTATTTACAAATTATTTGTTTTTTTAGAATACCTAAAGGTTAATTTGTTAGCCACCTTACAGGTATAGTTCCTATTATTTTGATTAATATTAGCCTAATAATAAGGCAGAGTTAGAGCTGCCATTATAAAGACTGTTCTTGATAACTTTTTGTTGATTTTGTAAGACTATTTGCATGTTATTCTTTTTTGTAGAATACCTAAAGGTTAATTTGCTTAAGTACCTTAGATAGGTACAGGTAAAGTTATGATTATTTGGAATAATATTAGCCTAATAATAAGGCATTATTAGAGCTACTATATTCTTGGTTGACTCGTTTTTGATGAAAATTTTGATCTCTATTTTTCTAAATAAAAACTTACCTACAAGTTAAGTTTTTTATTACTATGTTAGATAATATGTGCAAGGCATTCTTTATCATATAAATTAAGGTTGATTTACCTTACTAACTCACTAAGATAATCATTATAAATAGGAAGTATAATTTTGGTGAACACTACAAAAATGAAACTTATCAGCTGTCGCTTATCAGCTATCTCAAAATATACAAAATATTTAATTTAAAGATATGATGCAGTTCTAAGAAGTGCAATTAAAATGATTACTAAAAAATATATTTTTTTATTTCCCCTTGTAAAAACATATCTGAGGTATAAACCATACAGTGGTTCATGAGGTACCACTAGGTTAATCGAGTACCACCCCCCATGTTCAATGCGTACCACTGCTGGTACACAGTGAACCAATTTAATATTTTTTTTGTAAGTCCAATAGTAACATAGTTATCAAATAAACAGCTATAGTGACAATGCAAAAGTGAAGCTACTGAATTAACGTAGGTTTTGTGCTAAAATAATATGTCAGGGTTGCTTCCGATTTGATTCTACAGTCCTTCAAACTTTTGGTGGTTCAATGGCTACCACTCTACCCTAGGTCAGTTCCGAAGTTTTGTCAGGAAAAGCTAAACACAAACGGAGCTACTTTTACATTTGTAGGTAATATTAGTATAAAACAAGTACGACAAGTGCGAGTGTAACTCGCGCGCCGAGGGTTTTGAACTTTTGTCGTTTAGGTAGGTACGTATATGACAACCTCTTGGCGCGGTGGGCTTACAACGCAGGAGGTTGAGGTTTGATTCCTGCCTCGGGACTAATATTTGTAGGATCTTCAGATTATTTGTTCGGGTGTTCTAGTCCTTTTCTGTACACAAAAATAAATCATCTAAAGTGATACTTATACTTTATTAACTATAACAGCTATCGTAGTAATACCAATAACATGGGTAAATGATACTATGTGGATTATCTAGGATAGGATAGGTACATACCTATCTCTTCTCAAAAATTTTGAGAACAACAGTTTTGGTGCGCTGTGGAACTCCTATTACAGTTACTACAGAGATTAGTGCCCAACTAGCACACTAGCGTTAAAACAACCTATATATAATTCGTATATCGGTTCCCTTCAAGTATCAAAGTGTTAATAATACCTTTAGCAGTGGAGTTATAGAGTGTTCTAAGACACTTATAACCACGAAAGAGGCCCACGATTTTAAAGGTAAAGGTTACAGAAAGCCTGTAGAGCAGTGGTACAAAGGTGTTATAGAACCTTCACAAAAGTGTTTATTCATACTCAGCCAATACTTCAACCGGTATTACTGTGTTTGTAGATGAGTTGGTCAACACTAGAGGTAACATAAAAACGTCGGCTAAAAATAATATAACCACTTAAAACTTTATTAGAACTATTGAAAATAGTTGTTTGACACTTTGACGCGTAATAGTTTTCTAAAAGTCTCTTTGAGTATAATTATTAACAAACTGTCAATGGTACTTTTTAGCGTACGAATGATAATGTGTGTTTATTATGTGACAATCACCGAACGGCCAAGGAATAATAAAGTAACTTACCTACTTGAGTTATTTTTATTTGCGAAGTGAAAACAATCTGGCGTTGGGATTTTACGGGAAGTGTATACTATGTTTCCCATCTCAATTTTAAAGCGCTCTTGATTTAATAAAGATTTCAAATAAAACTTATGAAGCATAAAATAGGCACCTCAAATTTGTATCATTTTTTATTTTTGATTCCTAGCTAGTGGCTTGTTAAATTAAGTGGCAACAATGAAATGACAAAAGTTACTTATATGATGAAGTATTTTATTGTCAAATATTGAATAAACCAATCAATTTGTAGGTTATAGTTTACCAGAACAATGGCGAACTTAAATTAAAGCTATATTCTTCGCTTAAGTAATCTATTACACATTTTGAGTTACAACATCTTTAGTGAAGAATGTTGTGCAGTCTTCACACTACATAAATGAGTTTTTCAAGACTTTTAGTGTCTGTGTCTTTTACACTCTTCATAAACTCTGTTTTACAACCCATGCCTGCACCTTATAGTCAATATAATACCTAAAGACTTCTAGGACACTCCACTGTAACAAATAATCAACAATAAGTGTTGACGAGAGTCAACGAGCACTGTTGTATAGATGTAGGTGCTAAAAACAGGTTAAAGTTATAACATCTTAACTATACTTGCTGTAATAAGAACTGTTCTAACTCTTAAAGCTGCATAACATCGTTCATTAAAGTTTTAGAACCACTATTGGTGCTCAATTTATTTTCTAACTCCTTTATTACGTAATTAGTTAGAACTGAGATAATTATAACTCAATTAAACCGACAAAAGTTATAATAAAAACGGTAATTGACACCAAAATGTTAGTTGGGTGGGTAGGTAAGTGGGTTGGTACCTACAATTTTTATTCGGCTTTTTTCAACCTATTTCACTAAGTATGAAACTTAGACGATTTTTAAAACCTGTTTTGAATTGTCGAAATCCATACCTTTGATTTTATATTACTCTCAATGAAATAGCCCCCATTGTATGAAAATTAGTTTTTTGACCATATTTCAAAAAGTATTATATTTACAGACTTCTCTATATTTTTCCTGTAAAATATAGATCTATATCTACAAACGCTTTGTACATTTTACATCAATCACTCTGCAATCTTCGGAGATAGGGGGGGGGGGGGAATGGTCAATTTTTCGACCTTTTTCAAAATATTTCGAAAAGTATAAAACTTATCGAAATTTCAAAAACTGTATTGGAATTTACAAACCAATACCTTTCATTTGATACCCAACTCGGTGGGGTAGTCACCCCTTTAGAAAAATTTCCCGCCCTTTTTTGACCTTATTTCAAAAAGTATTATTTTTACAGACTTCTCTATATTTTTCCTGTAAAATATAGATCCATATCTACAAACACTTGGTACATATCACATCGATCGCTCTGCTATCTTCGGAGATAGGGGAAGGGGGGGTACCGGTCAATTTTTCGACCTTTTTCAAAATATTTCGAAAAGTATAAAACTTATCGAAATTTCAAAAACTGTATTGGAATTTACAAACCAATACCTTTCATTTGATATCCAACTCGGTGGGGAAGTCAGCCCTTCAGAAATATTTCCCGCCCTTTTTTGACCATATTTCAAAAACCATTATTTTTACAGACTTCTCTATATTTTTCCTGTAAAATATAGATCCATATCTACAAACACTTGGTACATATCACGTCGATCGCTCTGCAATCTTCGGAGATAGAGGGGGGGGAACGGTCATTTTTTTGACCTTATTCAAAATATTTTAAAAAGTATAAAATCTACCAAAATTTCAAAAACTATTTTGAAATCTACAAACGTGTACCCTTCATTTGATACCACTTTTGACTTTGTACGTTCTATTTAAAATTTCGATTTCAAAATTTGTATGGAAAATCTTCATTTTGATTTTTCATTTATTTTCATTTATTTTTCTATAAATATGTGCGGGCGCACAAAATGTATTATTATTTCAAATTTCAAGTCAATAGCTGCAGTAGTTTCTGAGATATTAAGGATTCAAAACACAAAACAGACCCAAAGCGATTTCATAAGGGTTTTGCAACCGATGGCAAAACCCTAATTAATATTAGCAGTGGACTAATATAGGCTGATGATGATGATTATGAAAATTTGGATAAAAACCCTTAAAATTAAATTACAAGTTCGTAGCTATCAAACTCATGGTATTCATTGTAGTTAATCATATTTTTTTATTTTTTCGTTGAATTCTTAATCAAAATTTTACCTAAAACAAAATAAAGTAGGTAACTATTTAAACTTACCTACCTAAAAAGATACTTGTAATACGTTTATATTATTTACAATATAAAACAAAACTAACCCATTTTTATGTAGATATCTACTTGACCACTTTTATAATTATTCGTTAACTAACTCAAGGAATTGCCTGTTATATTAAACAAAACGTTTCGGTTATTAAATATAAAATCTGACTTAGGTAAATAAAACGTTTCAACTACGAGCTTTGTGTTCGGTTGGACGTTAGCCAGAGTTAGTTGTCATATTTGATTAAATACCACATTTGATCTAAGCTGAAACTACCTATATTTATAACAAAAAATATTATTATTGTATTTGGAAGGTATATTTCTGAAGCAATCTTAACCATAATTTTTAATTTTCAGGAGATCTGACTTCAAATATGCTAGATACGGGAATCGGTGAAATCCATACAAAAAGAGTAGCAAAACAATTGTCAGCTGCGTTAGACCACCTCCACCAAAGAGATTTAGTCCATCGAGACGTAAAACTCGACAACATTCTCATATTCAAATCTGATTTCTCTAGAATCAAGCTATGCGATTTCGGAGAGACAAGAAAAATCCAATCAGTTGTAAAAAGAAGAAATGAATGGCTTCCGTATTCACCACCCGAAGTACTAAAATTATCTATGGACAGCAGTTACAAGTGAGTTATTTTTAGATTTGCGATCACTATTCATATTCACGAGTTGAACATAGGTAGCTGGATTTCTATATTCAGATTAATTCTGTTAATCAATGGCTGTTCAGTTTGTTTAATTGAAATAACGAAAGTATAATCAAATATTACATATGTTTCAGAGCTTTAATAAGTCATGATGTTTGGCAATTTGGCATAGTTATTTTCATTTGCCTCACAGGGTGTTTACCTTGGCAGAAAGCAGCGTTCGATGACCCTCGTTATACAAGGTAAATTAAACAGGCGTTCAATTATGAAATTGTTATTTAAGCGTGTTGAAAATAAACGCAAGAATGAGAAATATTGATTCAAAATAAACTTTATCATTTTCAGTTATTACAGCTGGTATAACAGCTCTAATCCACTGAAAAAACAACCGAAGCTTTGGAAAATGGTTTCATCGAGAGCTCAAAGGATGTTCAAAAAGTTTATCGAGCCACGGGAGGAAAAGCGGGCTTCAAATTTTTTGGAACTTTCCCGATATTATGATGACCGGTGGATGGCTAAGGGCTACACAGATAGAGTTGGTAAGAAGCAATTACATGTTACGTTTCTCAGGCAGGTTACATTATCTTGGAATCACGGGTTGAAATCCCGCTAAAATTGTTTTTTTTTTTGGGGGGGAGGGGGTATTACTTAATTTCTTATCTAGGAATGATAATAAAGGTACTCTTATATAATTTTTTTATGATACATACGCATTTATTTTCAGCTGGTGGAGATATAGATGAGCTATGTCCGTCAATGTACAGTTTTCACAGTGATCCTAATGAAAAAAATATATTACTAAAGCACTTTAGAGATAATGGTATTGAAACGACAGTTGATCGCCAAGCTAAAAAACAAAGAATACGAGACTGGATTCAAAATAGTGTCATAGAAGAAGCAGATGAAGAGGTATAATTTTGGTTTTGATAACAATTCAATATTAATAAACATTACGTACCTAACTAAAATTCATATTAATATATACAGTATCCTTACTGTCACGCCAACAGTGTAGGTACTTATATAATACGTTGTCTTATTCTTAAACTAATAATAACTCATTGTTTAAGGAGGAAAATGATCAAAATACTTATGAAGACAGTGATACAGAGTTAGAGCATAGAGCAAGAAATCATCCTATAGATGAAGCTCATCGAGTTACGCTACGTTATGATACAGAAAAGCACATAAACCCTAGAACTGGAGAAGTTATCGATGGTAACAATCGTCAACAAGTGGATAAAAATCCTCTATCCTATGATGTTCAAAATATCGAGCCGGTAGCCCCTGATAACGTAGTGCGAAGATATGGAGTTAAAGATGAAGATGGTTCACACAGTTCCACAAAAGATAGTGCTTATGGCTCAATGGATGCAAAAGCTCCCCCTAGAACTACATATAAATATGACTCAAGACATGCGACGACGTCTATAGATAGCAGCTTGAAAAATTCTCCAAGCAGGTCGATAAGTGCAGCCTCAATAAATCAACCAATACCTTCATCACTGAGCACTCACGCACAACGAATTCAAAAAAGTGATCAAGTTTATTCGCAAGAATTAGAGAGTATAAAAGGTAGCTCATCGACACTCCATTCTCTAGCAAATTCTTCCCGATCCAACAGCCTCCAAGTAACACGAAACAGTTCACTAGATAGTCCTTCAACTACTAGCAGTGAAATGCCGCCACAGACTGATAATAATACATCAATCAGACCCAATAACCCAGTAGTAACACAAAACGGGTTCAGCCCAGGCAGTATACAAAACAAACCAAAATACGTTTCTATGAAAAGTACAGTCTATGACAATGTGAACACTCGTAACGATACAAACAATTTATTAGATGGAACGCCCTATAACAGTCAAAGCCCCTATACATCTATGATGAATATTGTACAAGGACAAATCAAAATAAGCCCCCATGAAAATGAAATGAATAGCAATGTGGTAAATGTATCTGTTACACCAGTATCGCGCAGTAAAAAATGAAGTGCTCACTAATGAATAGTTTTAGTTATGTTTAGATAATTAAATTGCATGTAAATTGCGTATTATGCAAGTATTCGTATTTTAGGGAGTACCTATTCATCATCATCATTCATCAATCTAGGTACGTACATTAAATGAGAACTTTTTATACCCACTACCCAACCCCACCTTTAATTTCATTAAAATAATAATGTAAATAATATTGTAAAACTAAAGGTAAAACCTGTTCTTGTATATTCTTTTTCCTGTTTCCTATCTTTTACAAATATTAGATAGACAACTGCATATAACCATTATTCCTCATTAAAAATAAAAACCTTTGTCTCACAATTTGTTTTATTTCATCGCATCACAAGTCCAGGAAGGCAATTCTCGCAATATATCTACTCGATAAATATGGCAAGAACTGTCAAAATGTCGAGTGATTGCTTCGAATCAAACAAGCGTATTCTCAACACCTGCAATTAGACATAATGTCGATGGTTTTTTTCGATAAGTTGCTCGATAAGCAACGAGTGGTCCCGAGCACTCGTTCGCATTATCGAAGAGTGAGAAAGGAACATTCCTAGCTCTCTGTCGCTCACTTTCCTTAGTCTCTGCGTAGTGGATTATTCTCTTTGGTCTCTGCTTTTTTGTTTGAACTTTTTTCCTTTATAACTTCCTTACGAGTACAATAAAATGGGTCGCCCGAACCGAACCTAACTAAAAACCTTTAGATAAACAGAAACTGTTTAACGGTGCTGCCTGCTGACTAGATTACTTTCGCTAGTTTCGTTCACTGAGCACGGCTATCCCGACCGACCCGATCGATTATAACCGTACCAAATCTTTTAAAAATAACATTTAATATTATGCGAGCTTCAAATAAAATGTTGCAGCGATTATTTAACATTAATCAAGTTGCAAGTATTTTTGACAAATATTGCTAAAGTTCCGAGATTCAGCTAAGTTGGCATTACTGACAAAAACAAGCCAGATAGTGACATTCAAAGTAAGTAACGTTGACATTCAAATATGTAATGACAAGAAATAATGAAATCGAATTGTCTATGGCTAGTTATATCGCAGAGTGCACGAGAATGCAGTTTTTGGCGGGACCCGATATAATATCGAAGGCTCGATACTTATCACCTGATATTTTATCCTGTGATATTTTGTATCACTCGATAAAATATCACGTGATACTCAGAATTGGCTCCCGGGGGCCAATTCTGAGTATCACGTGATATTTTATCGAGTGATACGCATTATCACAGGATAAAATATCAAGTGATAAGTATCGAGCCATCGATATTATATCGGGTCCCGCTAAAAACTGCATTCTCGTGCACTCTGCGATATAACTAGCTATAGACAATAAGACTTCATTATTTTTTGTCATTACATATTTGAATGTCAACGTTACTTACTTTAGGAATGTCATTACATGGCTTGTTTTCGTCAGTAATGCCAACTTAGCTGAATCTCGGAACTTTAGCAATATTTGTCAAATATACTTGAATGTTAAATAATCGCTGCAACATTTTATTTGAAGCTCGCATAATGTGAAATGTTGTTTTTGAAAGATAAGGTATGGTTATAATCGATCGGGTCGGTAGGGGTAGTCATGCTCAATGAGTGAAACTAACGAAAGTAATCTAGTCAGCAGGCAGCACCGTTAAAGAGTTTCTGTTTTTATAAAGGTTTTTAGTAAGGTTCGGTTCGGGTGCCCCATTTTATTGTACTCGTAAGGAAATTACAAAGGAAAATAGTTCCAATAAAAACGCAGAGACCAAAGAGAATAAAACCACCTCGCAGAGACTATGGAAAGTGAGCGACAGAGAACTAGGAATGTTCCTTTCTCACTCTTCGACAATGCGAGCGAGTGCCTGGGACCACTCGTTTCGTAACGAGCAAGTTATCGAAAAAAACCATCGATAAATGTCGAATTGCAGGTGTTGAGAATACGCTTGTTTGATTCGAAGCAATCACTCGACATTTTGACAGTTCTTGCCATATTTATCGAGTAGATATATTGCGAGAATTGCCTCCCGATGATAATACACCTCTCAAAAAGATTTTCTTTCACATGCGTATACTATTTCGACGCAACAAAACCACAATCAATCAAACCAGGTTGTTAAATAAATTATATAGATAATATTTTTACCACCTTATAATATAAATCCCTTTAAATAAAACAAAATAACGATCAATACACCCCGACGTTTTGTATTCTGTTTGTATACTTATTTAAAAAATGTAGTTACTTTTCGCTTTATTGGCACCATGATAATAATACCTTCATCTTCAGCCTATAGCAGTCCACAGCTGTGGACATAGGCCTCTCCAGAGTGCCATAGATAAAATAAATAATAAATAAATAATGGTGGACAATCGACACAGCATCATCCAGCCCCAAGCTAAGCAGAGCTTGTGTTATGGGTACTAGATGACACATAATACAATATTATTAAATAGATAGATATTTTTTATTATACATAGAAAACGACCAGGAAGGCAATTCTCGCAATATATCTACTCGATAAATATGGCAAGAACTGTCAAAATGTCGAGTGATTGCTTCGAATCAAACAAGCGTATTCTCAACACCTGCAATTCGACATAATGTCGATGGTTTTTTTCGATAAGTTGCTCGATAAGCAACGAGTGGTCCCGAGCACTCGTTCGCATTATCGAAGAGTGAGAAAGGAACATTTCTAGTTCTCTGTCGCTCACTTTCCTTAGTCTCTGCGTAGTGGTTTTATTCTCTTTGGTCTCTGCGTTTTTGTTTGAACTATTTTCCTTTGTAAATTCCTTACGAGTACACTAAAATGGGGCACTCGAACCGAACCTAACTAAAAACCTTTAGATAGACAGAAACTGTTTAGCGGTGCTGCCTGCTGACTAGATTACTTTCGCTAGTTTCACTCACTGAGCACGGCTACCCCGACCGACCCGATCGATTATAACCATACCTTATCTTTCAAAAACAACATTTCATATTATGCGAGCTTCAAATAAAATGTTGCAGCTATTATTTAACATTAATCAAGTTTCAAGTATTTTTGACAAATATTGCTAAAGTTCCGAGATTCAGCTAAGTTGGCATTACTGACGAAAACAAGCCAGATAGTGACATTCATAAAGTAAGTAACGTTGACATTCAAATGTTATGACAAGAAATAATGGAGTCTTATTGTCTATGGCTAGTTATATCGCAGAGTGCACGAGAATGCAGTTTTTATCGGGACCCGATATAATATCGATGGCTCGATACTTATCACTTGATATTTTATCCCGTGATAATGCGTATCACTCGATAAAATATCACGTGATACTCAGAATTGGCCCCCAGAACCCCTGAACAAATATCTGCAGATCGTACAAATATTTGTCCCATGATGGATGATGGCTTCATTTATCATTTGGGGGTTATTGCCCATAATCCTCATTATAGGCCTTAGTATTATTATGTACTATTAGGTAATTATTATACCTACATATAATACATGCCGTGTGGTGCCGGCATAATGCCGTGTGGTGCCGGCATAGAATTTCACCACCCCATCTCTTCCCGTGGGTGTTGTAAGAGGCGACTAAGGGAAACACACCGGGGGGCGGGCAGCAGCGCCCTCTGCAGAATAACTCCACCGAAGTGCGATCCCCAAACCGCATGCCCAGCGTGGGGATTATGGGCATTAACCCCCAAATGATAACGCCATCTATGCCGCTCATTAGGGGAGGCCTATGTCCAGCAGTGGACTATTATAGGCTGGTGATGATGATGATGAGGTAATTATTATATTAATAATAATAATTATTATTAACATTAGGTACTAATAAGCTAGTCGTTGATTAGAGGGTAATCACTAATCAATCACAGAACATTATTGTGCAGCACTGGGGTGCGTTCAGAGGCTCAGAGTGCGGTTGTTTGGTGTAAATTTTAACTTACCCAAAGGTTCTGAACGAGTCGGTTGTTTAACGTCAAAGTTGACATTATCATGACAAAACTGACGTTACAGTTGCCGGACGTTCGTTTGTTTTGTTTTTGTTTTGCGGTTACTTTGAGGTAAATTGTATCTACTGACTGTAATTACGATCTATAACTGATAAATACTGAAAATTTTGAAATTTACTGTAGAAATCTTGATATTTAAGTAGATAACAAACTATGACAACGGAAAATATGACAGCTGTCAATGTCAGAGTGTTTTTCGTCGATCGAATTACACCGGTAAAAAGTTGCAACCGTCGGTCGGAGGTTGTGAACGCTCTAGTTAATAACAACCGAGCGTTTCCCCTGAGGTTATGAACGACCTAGTTGCACTCCGAGCGCGCTCGAGCGTAGGTTGTGAACGCAGCCCTGTGCTGGAAGCTGGAAGTCAATGTCGATGTCATGCACATGTTGTATGTCAAAATAGTTTACTGTCATTTTCGATAGCGAATTTTGTTTCGTTTCGATGCGAGAGATTCGTAAATTCAATTGCGCGGTGATGAAAATAACGGAAAAAATAATTCTATTCTGTTTGTTTATTTCTTTGTAGCTGCTATGACCACCATTTTATTATTTTAATGTAAATTTATCAAAAAGAAACGGTGTATCGTTCTACCAAAACTAACAACAAATTTAGAAATAATATGAACCATAACCTCCACTCAGAGTAAATGTCGAAAAAAGTAAATTTTACCTGATTTATCCTTTTATAAAGAAGATACAATGCAGAAACTACATGACAGTGTCTTTACTCTAGCGAAAACAACAAATCTTTCGCCGGCTGTCTTTAGTTTTCTTCAACCGACAGATGAGTTCGGCGGTAAGTAAAACTTGTTTTTGTATGTCAATATCTCTGAATATAAATAGTACGAGATAATCACATGGGATTCTTTCAGATAACACACCTCTGGGGGGCATTCTCAAGGATACGAAACATGGCTGGCTGGCTTTGGGCCCTAAGTTCTGTGTTGTTGATCTTAGAACTGGGATGAAAGTTGCAGCGCGTACTTTTGGAGCTACACTCAGGTACTTATTTCTATTCCTTTATATCAAAACTCTTACTTCCTAGTTTTCATGTAGAGTGTGTAAATTATAGAGCCGTTATTCCTGTACTCACATCTTAAATTCTTCAATTACAGCAGCAATGCCGTGGTAACCAGTGTAGAAGAGCTGCCAACTCCTCTCACAGAGAACTCGAGACAGCTCATCATAAGTTTGCAGAGTGATGACATCAGCATCATTGTTGTGCTCAACATCAATGGATCTCAAATACTCAGATGCATTCAAACAGGTAAATAACTTGTTTCTTGTCTGTTGGTTTCTCAGTTGTGTGAAACACAAAATAATGAACTATAGTTATCCATTGCACTTGTGCTTAAAATTGAATAAGTACACTAACATAATGGTTCATAGCTTTACGAGACATACATACATATTAAACTAGTGACCCACCCTCGCGAAGCCAGGGATGTTACATAACCTTCCTCTTGAATTAGTCTATCTATTAAAGACAATCAACAATGTAGAAAAGTCAGCATAGATGATAACATGACACTGTACTAAGAAATTTTATATTTAAATCATTATTACAAATAGTTTGTGTTTTATTGTGTGTATTGTTGGATTTAGAAATATAAAATATTATTGAAGTTTTTATATGGATCTCTAACTTAACTGAAAATATTTTATAGCCTATGTTCATCAAGGAAATTTTAGTATTGTAATGGTGAAAGAATTTTTCAAATTGGTCCAGTAGTTTTGGAGCCTATTCAATTCAAACAAACAATCAAATCTTTCCTCTTTATAATATTAGTATAGTAAAAAGATTTATTCTTATGTGTCCACAGCCACACTAGATATTTCCTAGTCCTTTATTGACGTGATGATGATGTGTTTCAGATGTGGTTGTGACTCAGCTGGCCATCTGTGATGAAGCACCGGATGGGATATTCTCGTGTTTTGATGGTATTGTCATAGCTGGCACCAAAAGGGGAGAGATCTTTGCTTTTGATCTGAACAGAGCTGCTTTGATTCAAGGTATATTATAGTTAGACATTACAAATTTCCTTGTTATAGTCTATAGTTAAAAAAATAACATAACATAAAGTAAAATAAACAAAGTAAACTAACTGTTTTGAAGTAACCACTGCTTACAATTTAATCTTTATGACTCTTAATTCTGAGAGTTGTGGCTGGTGATTTAAAAATGACAAGACCATGATCAATACACCATTTCAAAAAAAATGGTGTTCTTGCCATTTTTCAACCCAGTTAATGCTATTTCAAAATATAACTTATATGTTTTAGCACTCAAAGACATATCACAAGGCTACGAGCACCTCATCCAAAATGAGCTTAAGCCAACCAACCTAAGCTTTTTACCCCTTGAATCCATAAACCGTATAGATGAGCAAAGAGAATTGGCCTTGGAAAATGACCATCATTTAGCTGTACTACTCAATGAAAACTCGTTTATCGATGGCCAGTACATATTCCGCAACCCAGATGGTTCAGTTCGAATGAAGGCTAAAAGAGACCATATAAGAGTCACTGTTTTGGAGTATATACCTCAAACGGGTAGTGTTGCCGTGGGTTTCAATTTTGGAGCTTTCCAAATATGGAATCTGATGACGCTCGATTTGGAATTTACGTCACAAGTTAATGTCGAGTGCTTGCCGGTCACGCACTTTGGATTCCAGGTATGCAACAGGTTTTTAAAAGATTTCATACTCGTTAAGGTTATATTGCACTGCTACACCACTAATACTGATTTATCAGTAATAAAAGAGAGTTAAAACTCATGCTGCCTTGAAACAGCTGCTGGTATGCATGTGACATGGCTAGCTAATATTATAAATGCGAAAGTTTGGATGTTTGTTACCTTAACGCAAGATCTGCTTAGATAGTAGTATAACTAATAGTAATAGGCTACTATCTGTCTGATATCTCAGTTCCTATGGAAGAATTGTTAACCTATTAAATGGTCCATAGAAAGGAAGCCACAGGCAGAAATTAGTAAACAATAAGCTGATGTAAACTCTGTAGAAATATATAAAGGTCTTTAAATTTTTTCTAGGAGCCCTGTGATGATCCAAGAGCTTTCTGCTATCTTTGGGTTATATTTTCCTCTGTGGATAGATTTGAGGAGGAAGAGTTTCCATTGGCTGTGCTGTACTCCCTTACTTACCAGGGGAAAAGGATAATATCAGATACTAAGTGTTTATATCAGGTACCTATTGTTCATTATGATTATTTGTTTAAAATCATGTAATGTGGCTCTACTTTTACTGATATATTAGAGGATTATTTTTGTTTACGTAAATGCTTTATTTATATCATTTTATATTATGTTTGGTTAAACCATATTACAATAAAAATAAACTTTATAAAATAAACATAATACATATATTATATTATAATATATGTTACATATATTATAATATAATATATGTTAACATATATTATCAAAAATAAATATATAGAATTATAATATAATATTATGTATTATGTTTATTTTATAAAGTTTATTTTTATTGTAATATGGTTTAACCAAACATAATATAAAATGATATAAAATATCAAAAATAAATATATAGAATGTCTATTATATATTATATAATAGACATTCTACTTTATGGGAACTACAGTATATATTTTTTCTTATGATTTACTAAGAATGCAATCAAAATTATCACATCTTAGTATAAAACAAAACTATATCTTAGTTGTTTGCTGAAAGGGACAACCAAGAGCAAGTACACATTTCCCTACATATAATCCAATATAAATTATTGCAATTGTTTCAGGATTTTTCCTCAGCAACAATAAGATTTCAAGTGGATCTGAGTACTGGCAATAAAATACCACTACTCGGTGGCAAATGCATCTCATGTCACACATACTCCATCAAGTCTGGCCTTGGGGATGAAGGAGAGGACAGTAAGTCATATACATATAGGGTAATAGGTATATAGTCAATAATGTCTTCAAGGCTACTTGTATAATGTATATCACGACGAGAAACTTTGGTTCTATTGTTAGTTTGGATTAACTAACCTAACCTAACCTAAGTCGCCTTAAGAGGTTATTGATTACCTATACCTACCTATAACCCTGTATAGAAGATAGCAAGCGAATATCACATAAATCCTTATAGCCTTTTTCCTGTCATGGGGATTTTTGCGTGCGAGTGATAGGTCGCTCCAGCCAATCTACTCTCCGCATGCATATGACCTGCGACGGAAATTTGTTCGAACATCATAAATATTTTAATGGTTTTACCAATTTCATAGAATATAGCTTTTAATTTCAAGAACAAACTTGACGAAGTTACGTTCCACTTTCAAAAATGGTGAAATTAGTTTATCTTATTCTTTTTCTTTATCTTATTTAGTTTATGTAATTGTACCGGTGCACATTATTAACAAAGAAAATTACTTTAATTATCAAAATAATACAACTACTATTTACATTTACATCTATTTCCTAAATACCTAACGTTACCAGGTGGCCAGAACTGATGGCGATGCTAATTCTTTGACCGAAATAAAAGCGAACATTCCGATCAACTACGGACATTAGTAGCTTTGTAAGATCTGTTGTATCTATGTGTAATGACTAGCTAGGTGCCCGCGGTTTCACCCGCGTAACTCCCGATCCCGTGGGATTTTCGGGATTAAAAGTAGCCCACATGTCATAAACTATCTGTGAAGTACCAAGTTTTTGCGTGAAGAGTAACAAACATCCATCCATACTTACAAACTTTCGCGTTTATCTATACTAATATTATAAAGAGGAAAGATTTGATTGTTTGTATGTTTGTTTGTTTGTTTGAATTGAATAGGCTCCGAAACTACTGGACCGATTTGAAAAATTCTTTCACCATTAGAATCCTAAATTTTCCGTGATGAACATAGGCTATATAATATTTTCAAAAAAGTTAGAGATCCGCATGGAAAATTCAATAATTGAACCGTTGCGTTGTATATTGAACCTCTTTTTCTATTATGGCGCGTCAGAATAGAAACAGAGGTTGAATATATGTATAGCGCGCGGTGCTTGCTTTTTCTCTACGGCCAGTGTCAGTTATGGAGTGTTGAGTCAATGTCAAAAATCACAATGCTGTTAAAAAAAGTAAGGGATCCGTATGATAACTGTGAAACCCATCGTGTTAGTGTGTATAATTTCGGAAATTTTTGTTTAATACCCGTGCGAAGCCGGGGCGGACCGCTAGTAACTTTATAAAACGATATAAATTTTGTTTCCAGGCATGCTGAATCTTTGTCAGTTGGTTTGGGAAAGCTGGGGTGAAAACTCAAACAGTCCTATGCAGTATGGAATGCTTCTGTTTGATTTGGACCAGTGGTATAAAGATCAGATGCCTTGTAAGTATACCTGTTTACACACTACATTTAACTATGCTTTTCTTGCCAAGCTATTGCCCAGAGACACTCAGATGATATTGGAATAGTCAGGACAGAGTCAAAGAGGTTGGCTCTGGAGCAGACAAAATGGCGTGGTAGAAAACTAGAAAGGCTGAGTAGATAGATTCGTGCAAATATGACTTTTATGGTCCCTCTGACGAAGGTTTGGAGGAGGTTATGATTTCGATGCCCACTTTGGGACGAAGCTGTTCGAGGTATTTTCTATGTATGATAAAAATATCTAGCTGTGTATTTAGTATGTATATCAGCTCTCTAGAGTCTAAAATACAATCTTTGGGTTTGATGTTACTGTGTGAATAATAATAATAATTTATTTATTTATTTATCTGGATATATAAACTACGGAATTCATAATTCTTGATATATTTTATTCACTTATATGGATGGTGCTTAAAACACAAGCTTTGCTTAGCTTAGGGTTGTTGCTGTGTGAATTCTCCAGTATTATTTATTTATTTGGATGACTTACGGAATCAATAATTCTTGAAATATTTTATTCATTGATATGGATGGTGCTTTGCGTGAGTAGGTAAATGATCCATTAAATGTTTTTCCAGCATCATACCGCGTCGAAAGCAACGCATTCCTCTCAGCATCGTCCTGGTCCGAACTCTCCGGCGGAAGCGGCAGCGTGGCTTTACACGCGAGACTCGATCCTGCGTCCGTCACTCCCTACTCACACGCCACTAGGCTGGAAGAGCATTTCTACCCCAACTCATTGCAGTTTAGTAAGTTCATGCAAAAACATTGAATAATACGAGACCAAGAGGGACCCCTGTGGTACACCATATATATCTAGGAAATAATGCCGTATTCTACAATATGTATATATAACTGATATAATGTAGGATAAATATGATCCTAGCTTTACACTTCACTTAATTCAAGACAATCTAAAACAACATTTCATTGATATATAAGGTTGATGGTTTGTTTTGTCAAAAGCCTCTCCAAAGACAGTACAACAAGCTAGATATGATCTCATAGCTTGTATTTCTAAGTGACTCTTTTTTTAACCCTACAATTTCTGTTTTGCTTATCTTTAATATAAAATTCTTATCTGATAGTTGGTTATTTCGGATGATTTCAGACTGCATCTGCCTGAACACATCCGAAGTCTGCGTGTTAAGCACGATCGGAATTCAGCGTCAAATCATCAGCTCGCTCGAACAAGTCGGTCCTAGCGTGCTGCTGAACCCTGAGCGACTGTACGCCGCGTGCGCCGCTTGCGGTCTACAGCCGTTATATGCGTCGCAGCATTCTAACCTCTCTCAGGTATTCTATTGTATTTTCTTCATTAATCAACACTTTTTCTTTTCATAATATTCCTTCGACACTTTAATTTAAACCATATAAAGCTAAGGCATTGTTACTGTGGTGTTTCCCAAGGGTATACATTGGTACCGCTCTTATTATTTATTGTTTTCATTACATCGTTCACAATTGAGTACCTGGGGCTAGGCATATGCCTTTCCAGGTTTGCCATTTGCCACGATCCTGCTTCAGTAAGGGCTTGGAAAACTAACAAAAGTGAATGGTATCCACGACATCGTCATCAAAATTATGGACGTATACGAGACAATAATTGTTGTATGACTCAACACAAAAAAAAAATACTTTGTACATTATTATTGTACCTCATTTCCATGAACGGGGCCATATAGTGGTACATTGGGACGCATGCGTGAGGTCGAAGGCAACAGCACTAAGGCCCTTTATGAGAATTAATTTTAAATGCGCAATGCATATAGCGGATTTCATCCTCGGTTGCACAATATAATACATCTGAAGATGATATAAGCCACTTGGCTTAAATGAAAGTAATAAACAACCAGCTTATTAACTTGAACAGAAGGTAGAGCTACTCAGAATTTGGACCTTGTGTACCAAGGACTTGATAATTTGTGATCCCAAAAATTAAAAAAAAATACTTAATTTTGATTTTAATTTCAGGAAGAACAACGTAGATATCTGCTGTCCGTCGCGCTTGAAGCTCGACTGGCGAGGTTTCTAAAACGATGCGCCCATGACTGGGCCACTGGCAGCCATGGCGGCGTGGGCTGCACTCTACCCTCCCTGGTAATTTATACTCTATGCCTATCAAGATAAAGTACCGATTCGAAACCCATGCAATTCTAGAAAAGAAGTTGCCTATATAAACTTTATACTTATAGGTTAAGAAGCCTAATTACAAATTTTCACTTATAATTTATATAACATAAAGTAAAAATCAATAGACAACAATATAAAAAGTACATTAATAGGGATATTATTAAACACAAAAATTTAATTTAATTTAGAATTAAGGAAAATTATTAATGAATACAAACTTGCTATAACTTTGCGTTACAAAAAAAATATAGTGCTTAGTCACTGTCCAAAAATAATTCGCTTCGGGCAGGTTTTGCAATTTTTGTACTAACTTAAAATGTAAAATAAATAATTTGTTACGTTAAATTCTTTTGCTTTTTCTAATATAACCTAAATTGACTATTCCCCCCAGGTCGATTGGTGTTGGAAGCGAGCTATAGAACTGAAGGAAAACGCCAAAGAACTGACAGCGCCATTGTTCGTATCCTCAGCATTGCCTGATAGGAACATAGTGCGGTGCTTGGAGCATTGCGTTCAGCAGCTGACGCAGCTGACTGGGCTTATGGATGCTGTGCTGACTAAGTGCTGCAATTTGGTTGTTCCTGATGGTAAGTATAATTTATGTGCTAGACCGCCGTGATCCGTATTTCAAGATTACATTTGCATTATCCCCTTGCCCTTCAAATACATTTGCATTATCCCCTTGCCTAACCAGGCCCTAACCAGAGCTGGGCTGGTTAGGCAAGGGGATAATGCAAATGTAATCTTGAAATACGGATAACGGCGGTCTAGCACGGTAAACACGCGAGATGTCAGTACAATTAAAATTAGACCTCCGTGATTCACCGTCGTCGGCCACATCTTCACTTTCCATCAGTAGGCCTAGCACGGCGATTGTTCTCTAGGGTAGACAATAATAACATCGCATTGCCATACATTGCGTACATTATTGAAGTTGAAGAAATTAATTTCAAATAATTTACGCATTTGATGACAAAGTGACGTAATTTTTGTCTATTCTACCTTAGACAAGAAAGCCCGTGCTTGCCCTACAGGTGAGATTGTTGTCAAATGGAGGTCTATCAGTTATAAAAGAATTTTATTTGTACCTGTAAATGAGGTGACATGAAAATGTGCTAATCATAAGTTATGGGTCCACAATCAATGTATTGGTGTACAACGCGTTGGTGAATTTTTTTAAAATAAATTAATAAAAAAATTGTACAGCAAAGCAATGTAGCTTAGGGGATGCTTTTGACTGGATTTGATATGGATCCGTTCAGATTAGAATATGTTATATCTTGAGAAAAACCATTAATTGATTAATATGGATCATCGAGTACGTATCCAGTAGAGTTGAAATGTCAGATATGATTGTTAAGAAAATATTCAGCCAAAAATTACACAGAATAATAAAAAGTGTCAACTGTTGTCATTGGCCGAAGCAATGTCATTTGATAAAAAGGGATGGGTAAAACTGATTCTTATATCGATGTTTTGGCGAGTTTCATATTTACGATTAATGATTTTTAATAAAATAATGCTAATTTGTTTATGTTTTAAAATTTAATAATGCTACTTTGTTTCATTTTATTAATATTTCACTAATAATAATAATGAGTACAATAGTATTATATATGGTGTTATTATAAAATGCCTTTTTTTGAAAATTTCGAGAAACGACGGAGTCTTACTTCGTCAGAATCCAGTTTTATCGTCTTGTAGGCTTTGCCAAATATCTTTCGATATAATGTTGTGTAGGAAATCTTCGAAAAAATTTAATCCGATGTAATAACAGTTCCTCAAAGTACAATAAAATTCTTACGGGACCCTTCTACACACAACAATCAAAAAAACCTAGATACAAAAAAGTATTTCAAAAAAGTACCTAATTTATAAGTTTACAAATAGCTAGCAATAAACCTACTCAATCGTTCAAATATCACAAGCTAAAACATTACATCTTAATCGGTATTGTGTGATATCATGCTTGACCTGAAGTATCGATATCGATAGCCTGAACCAGCAAGTTCCTTCTCTAAATAAGTAAGTGCTAAACCACAGACGGGTTACAGAGATGCGCGGTTTTTGTATGGCGCCTCTACTGGATATGTACTCGATGATATGGATTTATTATAACAAGAGCACGCATTTACAATTTTGAAGTTGGTTGGAAAGAGAGCGAGACATCGGAGCGACAGAGTCAGCTAACCGTTAGGTGTGTTCTGTACCGAGCTCGGATACCACAGAATATAACTTTATTAGTACACACACAAAAAACAGAGAGAAAGTTTTTATACCAAAAAAAGCTTGTTCGTTTACTTGTATGATAGGTAAGTATTTTCGTAAACGCTTAAGCTTAAAGAAAATATACTGTACATGTAGCATTTTGCAAACCCTATTATTGTTGCAGCTCTAAGCGAAATGGAGGAGAAACATAAAGGTATAGGCACAGTATCGCTGTACTTCCAAGTAGTACAGTGGTTCCTACGAGTCGGCCTGCTGCCGGAACGAGTGGACGGCTCTGAAGCCATGCCGTACCCTAATGCGCAACTATATGGGATTTATAATAAACGGTAAATTTAACTATTTAATAGTAAATTTTTCAAGTTTTGATAAGTGCCTACACTTGTTTTTGAAATGTTGTTTTTCTCGTTTGATTGTGCATTCTAGTATGTTCTTCATTTGCTTTAACTGTCTTAATTTATTAGCTTAGTAATTCGTATTCCTACTCTTGCATTACTATACTTTCATATTGTACTTTGTATTGTATACCTATGTCTATCTTAATTTGTGTCTGTGCTGTTCTTTATCTTTATCTAGTTACTTCTATGTAAGTTTTGATAAGCGCACACCCTAGCTTCTAAAATGTTTTTTTTTCTAGTTTGATTGTGCATTCTACGATAAAAATTACACTATTTACTGGCGTATCTTAATGTGGAACTATGCAGGGTTTATATTAAACGGTTAATTGAACTGTATTTAATAGTAACTTTTACTAAAGTTTTGATAGCGCCCACCCTAGCTTCTCAAACGTTTTTTTTTCATGTATTACACTATTTATAATTAAATTAAATTGATTGAATAGTAACTTCAAATTAGATGGGACCTTTTGTTTGTAAGGCTCCTTGCCTTGTTGTGTCATGGTGATCCATTACAAAAACAGTTTTTGCGGTATATTTATATATAGTTATACAACACTTTGTACTGCACTACTTGCTTGATTTGTAATTTCACGTTTTTGGAGGTTATTTTAACCTTGCGGTCAGATCAACGATCTCCAGTATTCTGTAGGAGAGATAGTATAAAGCATGGTCATGATTTCGACCACAAAGAATCCTTCTAATTCATTCGATTTTATTAAAAACTTATATTTTCACAGGCGTCTAAAGCTAAACCGCATTCAAGACAACGGTAGCTCCTATCAGAACAGCGCACACAAGTCTTGCAGCCTGCTATACATAGATCAACTGTTGGAGCAAGAGTTCGGGGGACAGAGAATACATCAGTAAGTTCTTCATCTCTTTCTAAAACCTGATCGCTATTTAGACAAGGGCGTCGCCAGCCAACAGCCCAGGGAAGAGGGGAGGGGGGCAAGTTAATATTATGGTGGATGAGAAATCAGCTGCCCCTCCCTGCCACCCCTTGGCGACGCGCTTGATCTTAGCCCCAGAATCATGCTGTCTCATTTAAACAGACTGAAATTAAAAGGGAGATAGAATCTCGTTAAATCAATTTTATATCAACCTTGTTCATCTTAGAGCAGCATATTTGCTATGGTGACCAGAGATGGTACAAAATGGTTTTAAAAAAGCATTTAAATACAAAATGCAAAATACTTTTCAGATTTACTATTTCAAATGCAAAATACCAAATAGTATTGCGTTTTGTATTTCAAATGCTAAATGCAAAATAGGTATTTTCAAAATACTTTTTCAAAATAAAATACCCCCTGACCAAATCACAGATATTTTTATTTATTACACAGGAGAATAGATACATTCAATGCGATTACACTTTTTTTTTTTAAATTAATAACAACTGGACTGGTATTGTTAAAAAGTTATAAAAATAAATATCATTTTTTATTTATAACACTTTTCAACAATACCAGGGCTGCGTTCACAACCTACGCTCGAGCGCGCTCGGAGTGCAACTAGGTCGTTCATAACCTCAGGAGAAACGCTCGGAAGCTCGGTTGTTATTAACTAGAGCGTTCACAACCTCCGACGGTTGCAACTTTTTGCCGGTGTAATTCGATCGACGAAAAACACTCTGACATTGACAGCTGTCATATTTTCCGTTGTCATAGTTTGTTATCTACCTACATATCAAGATTTCTACAGTAAATTTCAAAATTTTCAGTATTTATCAGTTATCGATCGTAGTTACAGTCAGTAGATACAATTTACCTAAAAGTAACCGCAAAACAAAAACAAAACAAACGAACGTCCGGCAACTGTAACGTCAGTTGTGTCATGATAATGTCAACTTTGACGTATAACAACCGACTCGTTCTGAACCTTTGGGTAAGTTAAAATTTACACCAAACAACCGCACCCTGAGCCTCTGAACGCACCCCAGTTGTTCGAATTCATCATCACTCATTTTTCACACTTGTCAGACATTACTTGACATTGACATAAGACGCGCACTCTGACCAAAGAAGAAAAAGATGTCGTGCATGGTTAGTTGGCGCCTCTATCGGTCGAATTCGGCAATACAAGCGTTTTGTTTGACTGGTAATGTTGGCTCAACTTAATCACAAAGTATTTTGTATTTTAAAATGTATTTTAAAAATACAAAATGCATCTCGAAAGGCATTTCAAATAAAATACAAAATACTTTTCACTGAAAGGTATTTAAATACAAAATACAAAATAGGTATTTTGCATTTTCTATTTGCATTTAAAATAGAAGTATTTCAAATAAATCACATCTCTGATGGTGACCATATCACATCTCTGGTAGGTGAAGGATTCCTGAGACACAGAAAGTTGCGTGTAAAGTTGAAGACCTCTGTGGCGCGGTGGGCGAATGTCCGCTTGCGACGCAATAGGTTGCGGTTCTAACACCCTGAACAAATTCGATTCCTGAAGCGGGAATCGAATTTGTTCAGGGTGTTCTGGTCGTTTTCTATGTATAATAAAACAAATCTATATAAGTAATCTATTGTATTGTGTATATCAGTGATCTAGTGCCCATAACACAAGCTCTGATTAGCTTGGGGCTTGATTGTCCAGCATTATTTATTTATAATTAATCAACTTTTCCAGGATGTGGATAAAAGGCGGCAGCGACTGCGGCGGCCTGTACCCGCCACCGTCGCTATACGCCCTCCTGCGGCTTTACCTGCTTCCCGATATAGCGGAAGAACACAAGCATTCGCTTGTACTGTACCTGCTTGTGGATTATTCTATGATCTATGATGATGTGCGGTAAGGTTTTTTTATGCTATACAGACTTATTTCAACTACAAATTATATATACGTAATTTAGCTGAGAGCTTCCCATCTGTTTGCCACAATGGTGGTATAAAAGAAACTATAACATTTAATTAAGACGACCACTGTGGCGCGTTGGGCGAAGGTCCGCCTGCGACGCAGGAGGTTGCGGGTTCGAGTCCCGCCTCGGGACAAATATTTGTACGATCTGCATATTTGTTCAGGGGTTCTGGTTGTTTTTTATGTATAATAAAAAAAATACCTATCTATTTATTAATATTGTATTATGTATATCAGTCATCTAGTACCCATAACACAAGCTCTGCTTAGCTTGGGGCTAGATGATGCTGTGTGGATTGTCCAGTATTATTTATTTATTTATTAAATTACTCTCTCGTCTCTAGTCTCGACTCCAAGGGGAGCCAATTTGTGGACTCTGTCGAGACCTGCACATTTGCGGCGCTTTTATATAAGCATGTTTTTGTACGACTTACAAATAAAAAATATTCTATCATAATTACGCCACCGTCAGTTTTTATACTAGTACGTATCCTATCCATCCAAAGGCTGCCTTGAAGAGATCGCTTTTAGCGATAAGACCGCCGATTGTGCCATTTTAGATATAGTTAGTATTAAGATGTGTAAAATTGTAACCTTTTAAGTGTATTGATGGTGCAATAAAGTAATATTCTATTCAATTCTATATTCTGTTCTAAATATTAGCATTCATTATTCTTGCAGGTATGAAACCGTTATCCGTAGACTGATGCAGTTCCCTACGATGTTTGGGCTCAGTAACACGGCTATAAAGGCGACGCAAGCGTTCTGGCATCTCGATCATCGGGATTTTGATGTGAGTATAGTTTTCAAGCCGTGTGGTGCCATAGAATTTCACCACCCTTACTTTTCCCGTGGGTGTCGTAAGAGGCGACTAACGGAGAATCACCGGAAAGTGGGCAGCAGTGCCCTCTGCAGTACAACTCCACCGTACTGCGATCCCCAACCCGAATGCCCAGCGTGGGGATTATTGGCAATAAAACACAATGATAAATTATGGCACCTATAGCACTTCTTAGGGGAGGCCCATGTCCAGCAGTGGACTATTATAGGCTGATGATGATCAAGTAGATATATTTGTAGATCTTATTGCACGGACACTTTCCAAATTATACTTTAAAAACTATCGTAGTTTGAAGAATTAATTATGAATGTAAGTGGTTTAACCTATTTTGTGTTAGAACACCAACCTTACATCCCTCAACGAGGGACTTCATTAGGGCAAGTGCGGCTCACGTCGCGCCCCTATCGCCTCAATGCACTCACAATCGTCGGTGTTCTTCCAACACAATAGAAGTTCGTAGTTAACCCGCTTACATTCATACTTTCCAGATGTTCATGTAAGTTTATTTTCTTCCACAGTTCGCTCTAGACCAGCTCCAATGTCTGACCGGTAACACGCTATCCGAATGGCAGCACAATGTCGTCCTTTCATCGCTACTCGCCCAAAAGAAAACCCAAGCAGCGCTTCAGTATCTACACGTACGAAAACCGGCCCCGATTCAGAACATCAAAGACGAAGACTATTCGAGACTGAATGACCATGATAAGCTTGATGATTGGCAGTCTTGTTGTAACCTGTATCTGGCTAGGGGACTGGTGTTTGAAGCGTTGGATGTCATAAGGATGTGTGTCCAGAATGCAGCGGGTGTTAGTGAGAAAACGCAAGTTTTGAACTTGTTTTTCAAAGGTATGTGTATTGTATTTTAACCTGTTTATTATCCAAGGTATGTATTTGATAAGATTGTTAACCTGTTTGTGATCAGTATATTAAAAGGTGAAGTAATTTGAATGCTTATCGCTTAAAAATGGCTGTTATAAAGTTCGACTTATAAAATTCAGTATTTCTTCAAATACTCGTTACTTCGAACTCGAAACCCGCAAACATTCATAATGTTCATTATGAATGTAAGCGGGTTAACTACGAACCTATTTTGTGTTGGAAGAACACCAGCGTTTCATCTCTTAACGAAGGACTTCATCGATAACCCGCTCAGTAACTACGATAGATTTAAAATTCATAATGTTTGTCCTTACTTTATTTCGTATCTTCCCATGTCAAGTAGTGGAAATGCGTTCATATACAAGGTGTAACAAACTTATAACTACCTAATCTATCACTCTACATCTGTGACCATACTGACGTCATTGTCACAGGTACAAGAAACCGCTGCCTTTTTTTTTGGGGGGGGGGGGGGGGGGGGTTAAATTCACCCCCTTTCGCTTAGTACACATATTTTGTTACACGGTGTATATTTTAATTTCAGTATATTTATTGCAGGTTGTCGAAACACGGGTAATCTATCCAAAGTCCTGTCAATAACTCTGCAACCGTTTGAAGAGGAAGCCTTCATAAAGTATTTGGAGAACTGCAACGAACCGCAAACTTCTGACATACTGATAATGTACTATTTACAGCAATCCAGGTATTTTACATTATATTTATTATATTCCTACATATTTTTACAAAATCTTTCATCATCATGAGCCTATAGTACTAATTATAATGGTAAAGCAGTTGGAGTCGCGTCATAATGATTTTAAATTATTTTTGGTGAGTATTCCAACTGAAAGTATTTTGACCTTCACTGAGGAGGAATTCTGGCCGAAGAATGTGCTGTTTCGACGTTTTCGCGGACGATTACCGATCGCAGCACATATTGCGTGCCACACGTCGCCCATATTACGTGGTAGTTAGTAAATAGGTTTATCTATACCAATATTATAAAGAGGAAAGATTAGATTGTTTGTTTGTTTCAATTGAATAGGCTCACAAGACCGATTAGAAAAAAAATTTAATTGAATAGGCTCACAGCGATTAGAAAGAATAAGAGCAAGTGCAGATAAAATTGTAGAAACTTAGTATTTTAATACATCCTATGTGAGCTACCTAGAAGTCAAATAAAAAATTAATATACACAAAGCAATACAACTCGACCACGTTGAGCGTGTATAATTGAGGCAAATCGCTAGTTAAAGCAGAGTCCCTCGTGTCTACTTACAAGTGCATACTGTTATAAACAATCAAAACCTTTCTCTTTATCATATAATTTTAATTCTAGAAGAATGGTAGGATACTAAAATGATAATCCCTTATGTAACTAAACCTAATTCACAGATACCTCGAAGCAGAGCGTTACAACACCAAACTGCGACAAAACAAACCAAAGCACAAAGACTTATCCAACTCAGCGGAGTCTCTACTAGACTCGACCGACAGAGAGTCAGCCAGAGACAATCTAGTGGAGTCAATGTGCGCCGCGCTGCCTCGCATCGCGGAGAGAGTCGCGAGATGTGCCTTCGAACAGAAGGACGTAGAGTGGCATGGTGAGTACATTAAGTAGATAGGACAGAGTCAGCCAGAGACAATCTAGTGGAGTCAATGTGCGCCTCGCATCGCGGAGAGAGTCGCGAGATGTGCTTTCGAACAGAAGGACGTAGAGTGGCATGGTAAGTACAACAAGTAGATATGACAGAGTCAGCCAGAGACAATCTAGTGGAGTCAATGTGCGCCTCGCATCGCGGAGAGAGTCGCGAGATGTGCTTTCGAACAGAAGGACGTAGAGTGGCATGGTGAGTACATTAAGTAGATAGGACAGAGTCAGCCAGAGACAATCTAGTGGAGTCAATGTGCGCCTCGCATCGCGGAGAGAGTCGCGAGATGTGCTTTCGAACAGAAGGACGTAGAGTGGCATGGTGAGTACATTAAGTAGATAGGACAGAGTCAGCCAGAGACAATCTGGTGGAGTCAATGTGCGCCGCGCTGCCTCGCATCGCGGAGAGAGTCGCGAGATGTGCCTTCGAACAGAAGGACGTAGAGTGGCATGGTGAGTACATTGAGTAGATAGGACAGAGTCAGCCAGAGACAATCTAGTGGAGTCAATGTGCGCCTCGCATCGCGGAGAGAGTCGCGAGATGTGCCTTCGAACAGAAGGACGTAGAGTGGCATGGTGAGTACATTGAGTAGATAGGACAGAGTCAGCCAGAGACAATCTAGTGGAGTCAATGTGCGCCTCGCATCGCGGAGAGAGTCGCGAGATGTGCCTTCGAACAGAAGGACGTAGAGTGGCATGGTGAGTATATTAATAAGAGATTCAAATAATTATTTCCATCTGAAGGTTGCCTGGAAGAGATCGCGTCTAAACGATACGGTCACCATTTGTCCATTGTACTTGTAATTATGTAATGTTATGTTCTTTTTCTGGTGTACAATAAAGCATTTTCTTATAGTATTGATTTATTGTTTATTATTTTAGAAACATTTATTTATGTGTTAAACTACAAATTTATTTGTTTCAGTTCATGCGCCGAGACCAATGTCAGTGTTCGTGCAAGCGAAGTCTACGGAAAATAAATTTACATACAAATCTACATTTATACAAGTAAAGCGCTTTCTTATCATGCCCTCTGGCTAATACAATAGATTAAAGATAAATACCCGTTAAATTAGTACTAATAGTGTTCAGACCGCGTAAGTTTAAAAATATTAAATACAAGTTTTAAGTGCTTATTTTGTAAACCTAACGAAATAAAATTATTGAATCTGAATCTGATTTTAGTTATATCACGAACGCGGTAAAAATCTTCTCAGGACAAATATATAAAAGAAAAGTTTAACATTCTTTTTGTACAGGACACAATCCAGAACGCAAGTGAGACGTGGGTGAGGAGACCGCAAATGCGCAAAGGCATAAAACGATTGCTGAATATTGAAGAGACGCCGTTTATTTGTACGCCGAAGTTATCGCGTTCGAGGAGGTAAAAGACTTAGTAATATATAGTCGTCACGATCGCCTAATCCTTATTTTATCAAGTTATCCGTCCCGGTTTCGCACCGCACGGCAATAAAAAAATATCTTTAATTATAATTTTTTTCCTAATGTTGGGTTACATTTTTTATGTTGTTATGCGGAACCCTAATTGTGCGAAAATATTCTATAGTATATGTATCAAGGATAATGTAGGATTCTAATGCTGATTCTTTAAAGCTTCCAGCAGTTTTTCGAAGATGTTGTTCTGCTGATGACGATCTGCGAAAGACTGCTGGCAGATGCTGGATGCGACAAGTTGAAGACAGGGCGCTATGGCGCTCATAAGGGGAGGCCTATGTCCAGTGGACTAATATGGGCTAATGATGATGTTTACTCTTCATTTTGTTAAATTTAAGAACGCTCGTTTTGCTAAAATAGGAGCAATATTCGCATGTACGCTTTTTAATGTGTACTATCCTATCCTAAGAAATGTAATTTTTTTCACATATCCTTTTATATAGATTATATTCAATTACTTATTAAACTATGTTTTTAATAGTCTGCAGTTAGCTTCTTTGTAAATACTAGTCCCAATTTAGTCACTAAATTCCTATTTTTATAAATAAATAAAGGTATAAATTCATCATTTCCAGCGTCTACACCGACGTGCAATCGGACGCGACCCCCGCGAAGCGTGCCAGGCACAATGCAACGGGAACGCCTAAAACACCCAAGCTGAAAGTGAGCGAGAAGCTCACCTCTCAGATGGAGAGACTACTGGACATGCCTGAAGTCCAGAGCCCCGTGGGACTGTACGAACGCGCTGAGACTCCGCACAGCATTCTTAAGGTAGTTATTTTCTTAATGTATTTCGGCCAAGTTGAAAGTGAGCGAGAAGCGCAACTCTCAGATGGAGAGGCTACTGGACATGCCTGAAGTCCAGAGTCCCGTGGGACTGTACGAACGCGCTGAGACTCCGCACAGCATTTTTAAGGTATTTCTTATATTTAAGTATTTCGGGCAAGTTGAAAGTGAGCGAGAAGCTCAGCTCTCAGATGGAGAGGCTACTGGACATGCCTGAAGTCCAGAGTCCCGTGGGACTGTACGAACGCGCTGAGACTCCGCACAGCATTCTTGAGGTATTTCTTTTCTTAAGGTATTTCTTATATTTAGGTATTTCGGGCAAGTTGAAAGTGAGCGAGAAGCTCAGCTCTCAGATGGAGAGGTTACTGGACATACCTGAGGACCAGAGCCCCGTAGGACTGTACGAACGCGCTGAGACTCCGCACAGCATTCTTAAGGTATTTCGGGCAAGTTGAAAGTGAGCGAGAAGCTCAGCTCTCAAATGGAGAGGCTACTGGACATGCCTGAGGTCCAGAGTCCCGTGGGACTGTACGAACGCGCTGAGACTCCGCACAGCATTCTTAAGGTATTTCGGGCAAGTTGAAAGTGAGCGAGAAGCTCAGCTCTCAGATGGAGAGGCTACTGGACATGCCTGAAGTGCAGAACCCCGTGGGACTGTACGAATGCGCTGAGACTCCGCACAGCATTCTTAAGGTATTTCTTTTCTTAAGGTATTTCGGGCAAGTTGAAAGTGAGCGAGAAGCTCAGCTCTCAAATGGAGAGGCTACTGGACATGCCTGAGGTCCAGAGTCCCGTGGGACTGTACGAACGCGCTGAGACTCCGCACAGCATTCTTAAGGTAATTTGTATATTAGCTTACTAGCGGTCCGCCACAGCTTATAATTAATATAAGTACCCGTCGGCGGTAATGACGTGTAAATATACAGGTCGTCCCACGGCTATGTCACATGGAGGGAAAGTACCTTAAATATTGTAGATGGAACATTTTACTGAAAGAAGACAACAATTTAAAATACATTCATAGATTTTTAAATAGTTACATAGTTGAACCGGGAATAGAACCCGCTACACAAGAAAAATAATTACCCTGTGGCTTAATCGTAACTATTATTTTCATCTAAAAAATATAGTATCAGAAATAATATTTAAGGTACTTTCCCTCCATGTGGCATAGCCGTGGGAAGACCTGTATAGTGTTTTAAGTGGTATATCCAATGCTATTGTACTCAATAAACTTTATATCAGCTCGTCGAGAGTTTTCTATAGTTGAAAAAAATCGGTATTAAGTTCTTTAATGAGTAATTAAACAAAAAAAAATCATGCGGATCCTTTATTTTTGGAAAATATTACACAGCCTATGTTCATCAGGAAAAATTTAGGATTCAAATGGTTAATTTGTCAAATCGGTCCATTACTTTTGGAGTCTACTCAACAAACAATGAAATCTTTCCTCTTTATAATATTAGTGTAGATTGCTATCTACCATCATTTGTAAACTTTTATTTCAGTCCCGTGCGCATTCAAGACTGGAAGACTGCGGTTCGCCCTGCGGCTCGCGATACCTGGACGACACTGATGATGAACTAGAAATGGAGACGGCCAGTAACCACACTCATTACAGCGATTCTACTAACAAGTATGTATTTTTCTGTCATTTATTACTTTTAAATAGCGGTCCGCACCAACTTCAAAACACGCACACATATAACGCATATGTGTGCGTGTTTTTTTGTTTAGGGTTACGTTATTGATGTTTTCATATAGACCGTTCCTTTTTTATATTATTCTATAGCCTATGTTCATCAGGTATACTGTAAGAATAATTTATCAAATGATTAGTTTCATCAGAACCTATTCATTCCAAACAAATAAATAATAAAAAAATCAAATTTATATTATTATTTATTGTTAATTAAATTTCGGAAGTTACAGCTATTCTCCAGCTATGCTTAAAAGGTATGCGAAAGAGAGAAATACTTTACTAGCTAACATTGTTTATAGTAAGCTAAGCTCCTAATCTAATTAGCGCTTTTGTTATGGCACTAGATAACTGATATAAATTAATACCATAAATAATTAGATACAAAACATACAGATTGTGTTTTGGGTACTAGATGACTGATATACGCTATAAAATACCATATTTATTAAGTATATAGAATAAAATAAATAAAATAAAATATTACATAGAAAGATATTTTTTAGTATAGATAGAAAACGACCAAGACTCCCGGAATAAGTACTTGCAGATTGTACAAACATTTGTCCCGAGGCGGAATCGAACCCGCAACCTCTAGCCTTGCAGGCAGAACTTCGCTATCAGAGGGCGTCAAATCTCTATGTCAACGTCTCAAAATATACATAACGAGCGGTCCGCCCCGGCTTTGCACGGGTATTTAACAAAATTTAGTTTTTCATTCGGATCTCTAACTTTTTTGAAAATTTTGTATAGTCTATGTTCATCAGGGAAAATTTAGAGTTCTAATGGTGAAAGAATTTTTCAAATCGTCCAGTAGCGGAGCCTATTCAATTCAAACAATAAAATCTTTCCTTTTTATAATATGAGTATAGATGCAAACCACAGATATGTTAGTTAGGTTGAGTTTATGAAATATAGTCGTAAATGTTAATAATCTCTATTCGCAGGCAACTAAGGTTCACAATCCCAACACCAACCGACCCTGGAACTGCCCCAACGCCGTCTCCGATAATGACCAATCAAATGCCGGCATTCGGAGTGAAAGAGAGGGAACGATCCGCATCTACGGATAGAGAGAGGGAGATGGATGTATCTACGGCTGAGAGCTACGTTACTACTGCTTCTCATGCTATGGTATATATTCTAATGAACTTTTTTCGATCTGATTTTTTGTTTATAAAGGAAAAAATTCATTCCAATTATCTCGATAGATGGCTGGGTGTCAATTGGTATGGTTTATGAAGGGAAAACAAAAACAACAAAAAGATACTAAATTGGCAACACGGACTAGAAACTTAAAACATATGGTTTTCCTATCATTTAACATTGAAATTACCTAATTTCCAGTTCCCTGCCATATAATTTGTGTTTTTTAATGCAAATCAAAAATGGCTCATTAGTAAATACTGCGCCTTATAGAGGTAGAGTATTATCTATATGCAACACCGGGCATATTATATACATATAAAAAACTAGCTTTAATCTAGTTATTAAAATTTCACAGAACGAAAGTAACCCATTGGAATCGCCGCCAAAGAAATTGGCTACGGAGGAAAACGTTACGATCAAAAAGACGTATAAGGACTCCGTTCGGGCAAGGTAATTTATACCTTATGTTTATACGATTAGTAGCTACTTTATTGCTCGACGACGAAAAATAGCGATATAGTAAGTTGAACGTGTGTAACTGCTTTAATCATTATTGCTCCCAAATAGATGAACAATGGTTTTTCATTTGACCTTTTTCAATGTAATCTTAGGTATTTGATGAAAAAAATATTTTTTGTGAGATAAACACATTCTCGCTAGCATTTATTTTTCTCCGGACAACTCACACGGTTTTGTTTGTGTCCAAAGTAAGCAGAGCTTTTGGGTACTGGAGAACTGATATACATAATACAAAACTTACTATAGATAAATATTTATTTAGTACATAGAATTAATAAATAAATAATGCTGGACAATCCACGCAGCTAGACCCAAGCTAAGCAGAGCTTGTGTATGGTATGGACACTAGATGCAGATATACATAATACAATATATTAAATAGAAAACGACTAGAACACCCTGTGAACAAATATCTGCAGATCATACGAACATTTAACCCGAGGCGGGAATCGAGAAATCTCTTGAATTTTATATCTTTAAATGTAATATATTTATAATATCTTCAAATTTAATATTTAATTTATAATTTACAGACGTTCCCTTTCAATATCAGCGAACAGCAGTTTATCTGATGATCCGAACACATCAGTGGAAAGCATTGCTGATATCCCTATCACTCTTATCAACCCGAGGTAAACCATTTAAATCACTACATAATAGCAATCAAGACGATCTGCGAAAGACTGCTGGCAGATGCTGGATGCGGCAAGCTGAAGACAGAGCGCTATGGCGCTCATTAGGGGAGGCCTATGTTCAGCCAAGTGCCTATATTCAGCCAAGTGCCAAGAAGCCAGTGGACTAGCATAGGCTGATGATGATGATAAATTAAAGTCGCTTCCGGTGTCTGCCTGTTTGTTCCTATGTATGCTTAGACCTTTAAAACTACGCAACGGATTTTGATGCTGTTTTAATAGAGTGATTCAAAAGGAAGGTTTTTGTATTGCATTGGAACCGTGCGAAGCCGGAGAGGGTCGCTAGTTGAATAATAAATAGTCCACACAGCGTCATCTAGCCCCAAGCTAAGCTTGTGAGTATTTACTAGATGACTGGTGTACATTATACAATATTATTACATATACATATAGATATTTTCTATTATACATAGAAAACGACCAGAACACTCTGAACAAATAACTGCAGATAGTACAAATATTTGTCCCGAGGTGGGAATCGAACCCCTCCTGCGTCGCAGCCGGACCTTCGCCCACCGCTTTACAGAGGTCGCCACTAAAATATAAATCAATTCTCCAGGTATTCCGGAAACAGACGAGCGCAATCACGAGAACCCGAGACAGAGATGCAAGATATCGGGAGAAAGGGAGACAAACGCAGTATGTCAGAGGAATACAGGCGCCCATATGTTGAGGGTAGTGAGGAATCACAAGATCAAATGGAAATCCCTAGGACGCCTACCCCCAAGGGGCGTAGGGGGATTCGAGCTAGCGGGGAGAGTACTCCTTTGAGGTAAGCTTATAAAATAGTAAATGGTGTCAATTTGATGTATTCCTTCCTAATACAAAAAAACTAATACCAATGGTATTTGTTTATTGACTTCATTAAATTATATTCCTAACTTATACCAAATTTTAAATCTTTATATGAAATACAAAATGTATTCCCAATGAATACCGAAACAGAACTTTTAGTACAGCCACAAAAACAATTTATTTTGCTTTCAAATAATTTAATATTATGATCATTTATTTATTTACAAACGTGCCTCTATTTTGAGGGGAACTCCCAATGCAATAGAGTACAATATTACATTTAATATAATATCATAATTTGAAATAATGAATTTTTACTAGCCTAATTCATATTTATATTGATTTATTTGCAGCCGTTCGGTGACTCCTGAACGCCGTGATTCCCCAGCTATGACTCCATTACGTGGAAGAATTTCAAGGTATAGTATTATACTTAATAATTTATAATATATTTCTTACTGTATAATATAATTGTGTATAATATAATTTTTAACGTTGTAAAATATTATTCTATCTATTTATTGACTAGTATATGAGTATTGAGAGTAGATGGTGTTGGTAGAAGGTAAACTAAATTTAAGATGTTTAGTGTACCACAATCAGCAAAAAAATAATGGTTTCAATGGTAGGTACACAAAAAAAAATAACTTACAATTTTAAAAAACTTACTCCTGAATGCTGGTTCTACCCGCTATAAAAAAATCATGTATCATTAAAATAACTACAAATAATGTTCTTCGAAGACGGTTTTAGGCTGTATGTTTGTAAATTCCGTCGGATTTTGTAGCCAAAACGACCAAACTGGTTTATGACATCAATATTTTTCAAACAAATTCGGATTCGTATATTTACTGTTTAAGATGTACATAATTTAGCTTACAACTAAATTATAACATAATAATAATAATAAAAAGTTTAATTACATCTTAAACAAGTACCATAATGATGATGATACTTTTTAGGGTTTTGACATCGGTTTCAAAACCCTTATGATTCGCTTTTTTCCGTTTTGTGTTTTAAATCCTTATTATCTCAGAAACTACTGCAGCTATTGACTTGAAATTCGAAGTAATTATACATTTTGTGCGCCCATACAGATTCATAGAATAATAAAAGAAAATAAATAAAAAAACATAATGAAGATTTTCTGTACAAATTTTGAATTCGAAATTTTGAAATGGGACCTACAGAGTCATAAGTCAAAAGTTCATCCGTATACTTATTTCTATTTGACAGAAGCAGATCTAAGACGCCGGAAATAAGTCCGCGGTCGTCGCCGCTCGCAGTCATCTTAGAACAACCGAAGCAGGAGGTCGACAGCGAGCCTCATGCCGAGCGCTCTACGCTCAGCGTACCGAGGAATTTGAGGTAATGCCGGACAATCCACACAGCATCATCTAGCCCCAAGCTAAGCAGAGCTTAGGTTATGGGTACTAGATGACTGATATACATAATACAATATTATTACATACTAGCGGTCCGCTCCGGCTTCGCACGGGTATTAAACAAAATATTTAATTTTCATGCGAAACCCTTTTTTAAAAAATATTCTATAGCCTATGTTCATCACGGAACATTTAGGATTCTAATGGTGAAAGAATTTTTCAAATCGGTCCAGTAGTTGGTCCAGTATTGCAGGCAGGCGTGGGGCCGTAACGGCACAGAGGTCCTTTACGAGAGTAAATTTTAAAGGATACACATTATTATTATAATAGAAGCCGATCCCGGACCCCAGAGCGCAAAGATATAATCCTGGAATCCCCCCGGTTGGAAGCCATCAAGGAATCTCCCACCAAGTCTGACACTGAGTCACCACCAGCCTCGCCGAGTCGACGGAATTTGAGGTAGATTTTACATTACACATCACCAATCAAAAAATCAAAACCTTTTATTTCCTTTAGACCTAAGAGCTTGTAAATTGTGTCAAAAGATAAATAAAATATTAAGACCTCACAGGACTCTTGGACACGTCAGGAAACACAAATTACACAATAGTAATACTGGGAAATAAAGTGATCACTTTGATTAATTGTTCACATCTTTTAAAGGTAAAGTAAAGAAACGAACGAACAAAAACCACACTACCTATATTAGAGAGTGGTCTAGTTCAAGTCTAGGGCAACCTTATCACGGGAAGAAGCCACTGCTAGTATTTACAATTGGACATATCCAACAGCTGGACATAGGCCTCCCCTGAAAAGTCCAAAGTTCTTGCCCGTCTGTGGCAATGTTTTAACTTTTTCAATTGTCTTTCCAAGTGGAATAAAAGGCCTCCTTTAATGAGCGCTCTGGCTCTCATCAGCGGAGACCTATGTCCAGTAGAGAATTAACATGGGCGGATGATGAATGAAATGATTGTATACGGTGTTTACAAAGCCGTCTATTCGTAAACCTTCGATCCATTTTCAGTAGATGGCATTTAATTTAATACTGAATTCCGTCACAGGCAGTTATCAGATACCTAGTTCATTCAGTCTCTGAAAAACCCTAGAAATATTACTATAAATATAGATTATATTAATTTGATGTATTTTTGTTGTATAGAAGCCGCTCAAGAACACCAGAAGTTGAAGTAACTAACGACGAACCCATACTCAACCCTAGTCCAAGAAACCTACGGTAAACTTTTATATTTCTATAAAATTCTGGTAAATATTTCTAATAAAAAAAATCCTAAACTCATGTCTTTCCTTGTAGGAGTCGATCAAAAACGCCAGAGCTATGTAAGAAAGAACACATAAAAACTAAGAAATCACTATCGCGTTTGGTTCTCGAAGCAAACACCTTTGCTAAAACTAAACAGACTTTAGAATCGCTCGAAAGCGAAGCGGCGGAGAATTCAGGCAAAAGCGCGAAAGCGGCTATCGAATGCACTCCGATGAAACCTTTAAAACAACCTCCGATTATGGATATGACGTTGTCTCCCATAGTCAACAAATCTATCTTACAAAGCTCTAACGACAGCATCTCCGCATCAGCCGAAAAGGAACACAAACCCGCCAGCAATACGGACTTAAATGTAATCCCAGGGTTTACCCTACACGAAACTTACTTCGAAAAGTCAGTGTTGCATAGCTACCAAAGCAGCGCAGGCGAATCTTCCAAGAGTACAACAAGCATAACCGAAGAGGTTGTTACTAGAACTACATCAGATAAACATTTGCCTGCTTTTACGACAATTCACGAAGATTTCGGCCAATCAGTCTTACATAGCTACGAAAGCAGCGTCGCCGGTACTTCCCAAAGCAGTATCGAAACGCCTCAGAAAGCCGAATCTTCGAAGGCTTATATACCGGCCACGCCAAAAACCGATTTCGGCTCCGTTCTACACAGCCACCAAAGCAGCATAGCTAATGATACAACACAAACTTTGAACGCGTCTAGCCTTCTCACTGATGATAACGATGAGATCGGTGATGATAAAGATAATGACGTGGAAATGACAGAGGCAGAGAAAGCGGAGCAGAAAGAGAAACAACAGATAGGTGAGATTGAGAGATTGATAGATGAGCTTCAAGATATGGATAATGAGACCACGCCGTCGGGTGAGGATGGAAGTGGTTCGGAAGAGGATTCAGAGGTTTCGGAGGACGGCTCTGATTCTGATGTAAGTTTTAAATATTTAATGCTTTGTTTTGGGCTACATTAGGTCATGTAACTATGTATCTAATTGAATGCTTTCAAAAACTAACATGCATGCCCAGCGTGGGGATTATGGGCAATAACCCCCAAATGATGAATGATACCATCAATAGGGCTCATAAGAGGAGGCCTAGAGGACCAGCAGTGGACTTTATAGACTGATTTTAATCTGACGATGAATAACTAACAGCGACACCAACTAGAAATACATAAGCTTTCTTTCACTCTATAGTTAATTTTCCGCATACAGTGTTAAGATTCAGTTTGAATGAAGAAAGGGACTCTACACGACATCCTCATCCCTAGAAATATAGCCATCCCTAGAAACGATAGACCTGGTCATCCTACTGCTGGGCCTAAGTCCTCTCTCATTCTTTCCTGATATCACGATCATCATCATCTTCCGGTTGAAGGTCGACATAACATGTATTTTGTTCATCTCTTCTCTAGCAGCCGTCATATCAGGATATACTTTTTTTTTAAATTGGCAATAAAGCCTTTATTGACATAGAAAATTACAATTATCTAACTAAATTAGAGCTAGTATTTACAATTGCGAACAAACTACAGGTAGCTCAACTGGTCCATATCTATACCAGTTGGAAGTGTACCCAAGATGCCTCGCTGGCAATGCTGATGCGCTGCGCCAGATACTGACCAATTCTCGGGTCACACGTCGCTTCTACCAGACGCTCAGATATTTTTTTGAAAACATAGATATACTTATATAGCTTCAACATTTTTTTCAGTCTTCGTCATCATCATCGAACCGCAAAAGTGACGACGAAGCTATTAACGTTAGCTCTGAAACTGAAACAGAGTCGTCAGAATCGGAAGAGGCAAAGACACAGGAGGAAATAGAAGAGGAAATCAAAAGTTTAATGAAATCCGTGAAATCTAGCTCTCAGTCAACAAGTATCAACAGCATGGATCCAATTGAATCCAATACCGAATCCAGCGATTCAGCAAGTAAATCAAGTCATTCATCTAATAAATCAAGTACAAACCAATCTAATAAATCAAGTTCAAACGTGGACGTAAGCGAAAATGAATCTAAGCTGGATAGCAATAAAGATGAACCAACTGACCCGTTAAACCAAGCTCAAGTGTCTCTAATGACGGAAGATAGTTCACTGATCGTCGAAGAAGCTTCACAACTAACTACAAATCCTTTGGATCAAGCTCAAATGTCAATTTTGACAGATGACAACTCAACTATCGTGGAAGAAAGAAACACAAGTGAAAAGTTAGAAAAGAAAATGTCGGTTATTGTTGAAACAGGGTCAAAAACTGTCAAGAAAGGTGAAACAGAGAATCTAATGGCTGTTGAAGTAGCTGTTACATCGAAAAAGGCTGAGCAACCTAAAGAACAAATAACTGAAGACAAAGCTGTTATGAAAGATCCCTTAGCACAAGATTCGCTTATGACTGAGGATACAGATACATCTGATCAAGAAATCAGTTTGAACTATTCTGATGATAGGATTGATGATACGGAAAAGGAATCGGAAAAAGCGGGTAAGTTTGCCATTCTAGTTTTTTAAACATCGCGATTTGTTTAAGAGTTAAGCGTTTATCGTGTGTTTCTGTTAGATGTCATTAGGAGCCTGTATAAGGCCACTGCAGGGCAAAGGCCTCCCATTCCACCTTCCAGTCTACTCTATTGTCCGCCAGTTGTGTCCGCATTTTGTTGTTGGCATCCAGTTTGTCTTTCCATATCCGCCTGGGCCCCTTCTACGAGTTGTCCCTATATTGACTTCTATTTCTTTTTTAATTCTGTAAACCATTTCTTCTCATTTGATGTGTCCGTTATGTCCCATGTTGTTTTCAATCTTTTAATCGTAGGCCTTTAATCATTTTTATCTATTCAACAGACATACCAATCAAATGCAGCGTCATCGTGCAAAACGTAACAGAAACTACTATCGATGCACGAAAGTCTCCTCAAAGCATAGATGTTGTAGATACATCAGCTTCAGAAACTGAAATGAAAGAGGCGGCAGTCATTGAAAAAGAGGCTACAAAAGATACTGAAATTTGTACTAAAGTACCTAAAATAAAAGAAACGGCAATAGTTGAAAAAAAGGCAGAGTCTAGTGAGACTTTAGAAACTAAAACAGAATCTAAACAAGATGCGGAAGTGAAGAGTCATACGCGTACCCGCAAGCGCTCAGTTCGTTCCGCGTCAACTGAATATGAAATGGCTGGTGATGAACCAAGAACCCCTGTCACCCGCAAACGAGCGAATGCTAGAGCAAAATCTGTAGACGTTATACAGGAATCAATCGAAACAGATAAACCCAAGGAAAGTAAAGAAATCGAAGAGCGAAAGACAAGAAAGCGCGCCCAATCCAGAGCCAAATCTATCGACGTAGATACTGATAAGGGAACAGATGAGCCTAAAACACCAGCTACACGCAAACGCGTCACAAAAACAACCAATCAAACTGAGCTCGATGAAACACCAAAGGACGATGAACCAAAAACACCAATCACAAGAAAGCGCGCGCAATCAACAACTTCCAACCAATCAGAAGAGACTACACCAGAAAACGTTACCCCATCACGTCGCAAAACGCCCACTAGCGAAGTAAGAAAGATCATAACTCGCAGAATGTCGCGAGAAATGAAAGAGGATTCCTTCGATGAATCTTTGCCACTCACTCCTAAGAAAAGTACTAAGAAAATAGCTGATGATAATGAAAGCATTGCGTCGGGTAGTTCTATAGCATCCAGTGTTCAAAGTGGTGATTCTAAACGTAGGGGCAGGAAGTCCGTTGTGGCTACGAAGCCGGATTTGTCTGTGATACCTGAAGTTTTGGCTGAGGAGAGCAGAGAGCAAAGCACGCTTGATGTTATCCACGAGTATTCTGATGCTAGAAGGTATGTGACTTTTATAATTCATTACGACTGTAACCGCATTAACCAACTTAGTTAATGTTCCATGTTTTTTAAGAATTTTGAATTTTTTGTCATCATGCCCGAACTGCGTACTAATTGTGTGGGTCTAGACCCGTATCGATATTGGTGTTCAATTCAATCATTCATAGCATTCTATAGGTATACTAACTAGAAAATAGAAACAGGAGAACTGAACAGAAGTCATTTCTTAATTTATTTCTCAATGGAGAACCAGGTTCTTTTATAGTATTACTGTTGTAAGCCTAAAGAAATAAACGTTACCGGTTCTAATTCCTACATGACTGGCAAATTGTAAAGCTAATATACTCTAGTGCCTTAAATTATGTCTTAAAATGTTTTTACTTTTTCAGATTGACTCGCAATCAACAATCTATGTTAGAAAAATCGCGCGGTCGACGCCTCAGTTCGACATCGCGTGCTTCTAAGTAAGATATCTTATTTCTAGAACTTTTTGGTATACTAGATTCTAAGCGGGTTTGGTCGCGAAACCTGGATCATAAAAAAACTTAGCTCATTGTAGTCAAGGATAATGTAGTGAGCAGCATTTTTGTATCAACTTATCTCGTGCCACCTTTGGGCAAAAGCCAAGCTATCAATTACTGGAAGAATCATCAAAATTGGATGGGGAATTACGTAGATTACTTCTTCCAAACAAATTACAAACTTTGCAGATTTCTATAATTAACATAGAACGAAAAATCGCGAATTATTTTACATGACAGCCTATTAAAAACATAAATATCGACGTAAACCAATGCTCACGATAAAATTTCACTTTTCGCTTTGCTTTGTTAATAGACAATAGACTTAATCAGAATTCAACTGGTGTCTTGATCGCTTTTATATTCAGGGTATACTTTTCTAAACACACATCTTTCTATTATATTTGTTAAATTGTTGTAATTGTTAAAATCTTGTAAACTATAAAGTTTTGCACACCTTATTAGGTAGATTGTAATTTGTCAAACTTAATATTAAGAACTAATGTACAAACATTCTGGCAAATAACTGATTATGATGATATCAGCAGGTCAAGTGCATCAGAAATGGAAGAAGACGAAAGACAGCCAGCTTTCAATCTGCAACCGATAGATAGAATCAGCTTGCTCAATAAAGAAACGTATGATGGTAAGTTACGACTGTTAAACACAAAATAATAGTAAAAACCCTTTATAGAAACTGCACTGTAACTCTGCTAATTAAGAACATTGTAAAAGCTTTCAATTTACAATGCAAGCGAGCTATAAAAACATTTTTTTAAGTTCACACATACTGCATGTTACTAAATATTCTTAATTTTGTAATACTCTTCCACTCTGTATTTATGTGGAAAATTTATAACTCACATAAACTGTTTCAACATACATTTATCCTTTATGTAAATTTGCTGTGGGCTTTTGTGTAAATGAATGGGCTACCTATTAAGAGATTGACTTAGTTGCTTTTTATGTTTAGTAGATATGCAGTAAGTGCGATTGCGCTCATTAAGGGAGGCCTATGTCCAATAGCTAATCGTCTATTATTTTATAGTAATAAAACTGATAAAGAGCCTTTATGCTCATTGACACAATACAAGCTAAAAATTGCGTCTACAAAGCTACCTTTTACCAAAGCCTGTAGTTTCATTAGAATATAGCCTATCCAACTTCAATAGAAATAAGTAGCCATTAGACATAGAATTTCACCCCATCCTGTGCATTAGTAATTCATAGTGCTATAACACTGTCCTCAAGAATGTATACTTCTGGCCATTAAAACCTTGCACCACATTCCAACTTTGAATGTTTTTACCCTTCAAACCTTGCACCACATTCCAACTTTGAATGTTTTTATCCTTTAAACCTTGCACCACCTTCCAACTTTGAATGTTTTTACCCTTTAAACCTTGCACCACCTTCCAACTTTGAATGTTTTTACCCTTTAAACCTTGCACCACATTCCAACTTTGAATGTTTTTACCCTTTAAACCTTGCACCACCTTCCAACTTTGAATGTTTTTACCCTTTAAACCTTGCACCACATTCCAACTTTGAATGTTTTTACCCTTTAAACCTTGCACCACATTCCAACTTTGAATGTTTTTACCCTTTAAACCTTGCACCACATTCCAACTTTGAATGTTTACCCTCAAAACCTTGCACCACATTCCAACTTTGAATGTACCCTTAGAATCTTGCACCATATTCTATGTAGAGTTGTAATGAAACTAATTGTATGTATTGACCCTATGCATCACTAACTGCTTGATTAGGGCCGCCGGATGCAGATGAGCTTGAGCTCAGTAGTATGTCTCCGGAGTCAATCGCGTCGGACGCTAGCAAGATGAGACGATGTGAGTACGCTTACTTAACAATACCATAACCTATGCTTCGACGACCTCTGTAGGAAATAAATGCCTCTGTAGGAAATATTAAAATAACCTATAAATGCAACGACCTCTGTGCGCGGTGGGCGAAGGTCCGCCTGCGAAGCAGGAGGTAGGGTTCGATTCCCGCCTCGACAAATTCTTGTACGATCTGGAGTATTTGTTCAAATAACAATCTATTTAGTATATTTTGTATTATGTATATCAGTCATCTAGTACCCGTATCACAAGCTCTGCTTGGCTTGACGCTAGGTGATGCTGTGTGGATTGTCCAGCATTATTTATATTATTTTATCTGTTCTAGAATCCCATATATTTTTGGTAATATATTAATCATCAATAAAAACATAGCAAATGCGTATTGCAATATAAGAAGACAATATGGTAACAGCAATTTCACCACCCAATAACAAAGTAATAGTTGCAAAAAGGTTAAAATTCCAGTTTTACATGGGATTAATGAAATAATGAAGCTTTCAGACCTAAAATTTATTCGAAATTCTGTGTTTTGCTCTGATAATACAATGTCGTATAATTTATTAAGCATCTAATCACATTTATTTACAAAAATATATATATAGGATTCTAGAACTTAATATTAAGAGTTACAATGTGTTTAGTTTTCCTGTAATTTATGTAGCATTTCTAAAGCCTTCACGGGACATATTATTACAGAAATGAATGTGGCACAGTCGCGTCAGCTTTTAATATCTTTTAAGAATGCTATTAATTCAACTGCTTTTGTGTTGAAAATAATACGATCAATAATTCTTATTTTGATGTTTTACTGCTTTGAGTGAAGCCTTTAGAGATTATTGGTAAATTAAATAAAATAATTTACCTCTGTAACAGCTTCTGCAAAGATATTATAGAAAACTTTGCTTTATTGATTTACGAGAAACTTTATTGATTCGAATTGTAAACTTTCGAGTTTTTCCTTCATAAATAATAGTTATCAGCCTTTATTTGTAACTTGGTTTGTAAAGCTTTAAGTATTTTTAACGCATGGCAATTCCATATTCCTATCATTATTCTTATTATGTATATCCCACAAATGTTAATTTGCACAATGTTCCAAATTAAATTCCTACTATCCCACACTGTTTTGATAATATTTATTTGCACTTTTTTGCTTATTTATGTTTCTAGCGCGAATGGGTAGAGCGGCTTCAGAGAATAAAGAAACTAAAGTAATCAGGGCGGCTAAAATAAATAGGAGGGTCGCGTCTGTAGATGTGGCAGGTAAGGGGCCTTCATTATATCTAAGTCTATCGGTCCGCCCCGGCTTCGCACGGGTATTTAACAAAAAAACATTTTTTTATACGAAACCCTAACTTTTTGAAAATATTCTATGTTCATCACAGAAATTATAGAATATTAATTAATATTCTATGTTCATCACAAAAAATATGCCTATGTTCATCACAGAAAATTTAGGATTCTAATGGTGAAAGAATTTTTCAAATCGGTTCTGTAGTTTCAGAGCCTATTGAATTTAAACAAACAAACAATCAATTCTTTCCCCTTTATAATATTAGTAGGTATAGATTCAGCAGGTAGATGCTCGATGCGGCAACCTGAAGTCACAACGCTATGGCATTGGGAGGCCTATGCCCAGCATTGGACTATCATGAGCTAATGATATGAAAGTGTCACTGTCCCTTTAGTTCGAGCGTAAAGAAAAGGGTGGCAGCCTTCATTAATCTTTACGAATATTATAAAGAGGAAAGATTTGATTGTTTGTTAGAATTGAATAGGCTCCGAAAGTACTGGACCGATTTGAAAAATTATTTCACCATTACAATCCTTAATTTTCCCTGGCGATTATAGGCTATTATTTTTTCGGGCGGACCACTATTATTATTTAATTTTATGAACAACAAAGTTCACACCAATCAAATTATCAAATCAAATCTAAAGTAGAATATACACCCTTGTGGCGCGGTGGGTGAAGGTCCTGCGACGCAGGACGTTGTGGGCTCGAATCCCGCCTCGGGACAAATATTTGTACGATATGCAGATATTTGTTCAGGGTTTTCTGCTCGTTTTCTATGTATAATAAAAAATATCTATATAAGTTATAATATTGTATTATGTGTATCAGTCATCTAGTACCCATACAAGTTCTGCTTAGCTTGAGGCTAGATGATGTTATGTGGATTGTCCGGCATTATTTATTTATAAAAGACTTAAGCGTGTCTATAAATTCTTATTCAAATCAATTTTATTTTGTCAGAAATACATAAATATACATTATAAAACTTAAACTAAAAAAACTGACAAAATCGGACTCTCAGCATGTATTATGGTAAAGCAGATCATGCCATAGCGCTGGTTTTCCGTGGAGACCGTATAAGACGGTCTTGTGTATGTTATTCAATACATACAACAATAAATACATTTTTTTATTCGTTTCAGAGAGCCCCATCAGCTCCCCACTTTTAAGCGGAACAGAAAGTCCGGCGCGCGGTAGACGTGCGTCGTTCACGCGCGCCGTCGAAGCACTGACGCCTAAGGCTCGGCGAAAGTCTATAGACTCTGCCGGGGTAAGTAATAATAGTACTATTACTCGATAGATGATTACATCACATCGCACATCGTCAGCCTATATCAGTCCACTGTTGGACATAGGCCTCCCATAATGAGTGCCATAAATGGCTTTGTTTATCATTCGGTTTATGGGCCATAATACGCTGCTACCCGCCTCCCGGTGTGTCTCCCTTAGTCGCCTCTTACGATACCCACGGGAAGAGTTGGGGTGGGGAAATTCTATTCCGGCACCACACGGCAATCTATATAAATGTAATAATATTGTATTATGTATATGAGTCATCTAGTACCCCTAACACAAGCTCTGCTTAGCTAAATGATGCTGTGTAGATTATTTGGCATAATTTCATTTCATATCAAAATGAATATCCCATAGGTAAGCAGCCCCGTGAACTCGCCCGCTCAATCAGAGACCGAGGTGACGGTGACCCCGCGGCGCGGACGGCGCGCCTCTACTCAGTCTAACACCAGTCAGTCTGGCCGGACCAGGTAATAACTCGTTGTTAATAAGTAAAAAAAAAATTCTGCAAGTTTGATCAACCATTTTTAGGTATTATTTTTAGGAAAAAAGGGCAAAGGTTCGCTTCTGAAGCAGGATGCGGGTTCGCTTCCCGCGTCGGGCAAATGTTTGAAATTTTTGTACGCGATCAGCGATCTGCAGATTTGTTACGGTTATTCTGGCCGTTTTCTTTAAATAATAAAAACGTATATGTGTTATTTAATGTGATACTATATGACTGATATACATACGTATATCATCATTAGTAATAGTCCTATAACACAACCGCTGCTTTGGTTGGGGCGTTATATTTTTCGTGCCAAGCGAGATTGGCTTTACAAATCTATAGTCCATGAAATATGATTTTACTTCATAAAATCAAAGAAAATAAATGAGGGGATGGTCCTGTGATTTTCACTGTCTTTTCTCTTATATTGTCTGTGTCATAACTATAATTCGTATCTTTTTCAGAACTAAGAAAATGCCGGTTTTGGAGGAAGACGGTGCCTAGTAGTTTAATTTATATACATATATTAAGTTATTTAATTATATAACGAATTTAAAGTTAAATAGTTTTGCATTTACCATTCTAATATTATGCATACTTAACATTGTTTTATTTTTATGTATTTTGCATTCGGAATGGGGAATACAATGCGCAAAGGCGGTATCGCGCACGAATTTGCGGGATTCTGCGCGATTGATGCCACCATCTCTCAAACTTGCTGATTGGATTCCCTAATTCGGATTTCATTGGTTGAAATAATAAACGAGTATGAAGAATAATAAAATATTTTATTTCGTACACAATCAGTCAATAGAATCACAATAATTTATGCGCAGTTGGAACCATATTTTTATAAAGCAGTCGAAAGTTTCTTTAATTCAGGCAAATTATTAATGTTGTATGCACTAAAAAGTGTGCACGATCCTATTAACATATTTAAATATATAAATTCTTTGAGATCACACAACTTCACAGAAGAAAATTATAAATATTTAAATAAAAATTCTTACTTAATAAGTTATTATACGCATTATTGGGTAGGTCCCATTTGTTCTATGGAACATGACGTAATAGAACAATTTGAGAAAATATTGTCCCTATTTGTACTATAGAACAGTTTGTAATTTTTGTCTCAAATTGTTCCATAGAACAAACTAAGTACATAGGTATATAAACTTCTTGAAGTTGATATGTAAACTGGCCACTCGAGAATGATTTGCTACCACTTATCTTAGTGACATTTTTGATTAGATGGTTACTCACTAACAAAAATTATAATGTGATTAATGTCATTCACGTCTTATAATCTCACCATGGAAGGTTTTGGGAAAAACTGATTCTCATTTTGTTCTATGACATGAAACTCGGGTGAAAAGGTAGTATGTAGTTCCATGGAAAAAATAGGGACGAAAATGTGTCATTTTGTACTATGACGTCATGTTCCATAGAACAAATGGGACCTACCCGCATTATTAGGTTTGCTACAAGAATATCTAGTAAGTTAACAGGCTTTAAATCTTATCCCAGCAGTGGGTGGTAGCATGGCAGAGTTGATACATCTTCTTTTAGGTGATGGCGGTCGAAACAGTTTAACTGACTTTCAGATTAATGATTTATCTGAAAGTCAGTACTTAGTTTACTAGAATGAAAAGAACTAAAATGAGAGTATTGTTGACGAATCCCTTCGAATAACAGAGCGCAGCTCGTAATCTCAATGAATATTTGAAGCTAGGTTCAAAGAAAACTAAATATTAATGACATACCGTTAAATAATACTATTTTTAAACATAAATAACGATAAATAAATGCATAACAAATATATGTTTTTATCATTAATTTCTTTCGTTTTCATCATAGTTTTGTAGAGATCTACCGATTCGATGCATTGGATCCAAAGGCATTCTGACTAAGCCATCTGCTAAATCAACTTTTGGCAAAACCTCGTTTTGCTTGTCGAATTTAGGACTCAGTAAGCTGTCACAAATATTTTTATCCAGCGGATCTAACGACAGTTTATTTGTGCAATCGACAACCTCTCTCTTTTGTCTGTGTCCGGTTTTAGAATCAGTGTCATCATTTTTAGTAATTTCTTTTTCGTTTTGTGTTTCTTTTTGCCGCTTCTCCCTTAGTTCTTGAAGACTTTTCAAAGCTAAAGGAACGAGTATGTTTTGTTTCAATTCGTTGTTTTGCAGGTCTTCCCCTTCTTTGTAAGATTCGGGTTCATCTGGCGAATGAGAATGTCTCTTCACCTTTTCCGTTTTCATTTTATTCATCTCAGGCACCTTTTCATTGCTTGGGACATTTTGTGCAGGTTTGTTATTTACATAATCTACAATTTGTTTCGGGCTAGGCTTAATGCCGATATTCTGTTTGATTTCTTCAACTGGTTTGGGTAATATGGGTTCTTTTTGATTAGCATCATTCGCTGTATCTTTTGGTTCGATGATCAGTTCTTTTACTCCTGCTGGTTTTGGTTTTATATTGACCTCAGCTGTTTTTATATCTTCAGCTGGCTTTATTTCGGGCTTTGGATCATCAGGATTCTTAATATCTTTAATAGCCTCTATGGTTTCCACGGCCTTCTTAGCGATTTGTTGTACAGCTTCATTCGTCAACTTTTCTAATCTCTCAGCTTTCTTATCATCTTCCGGCTTTTCTGTCACACTTCCAATACTCTTGATGGCCATGTTAGCAATTTGTTTGATACTTTCTACAGCTATTTTCTTTGCTTCGTTGTTTTCTTCTTCCTTATTCTTTTCGTATTCGTTCTTTGTTTTGATGATTTCGTTTAAAATCTCTTTTTGTTCTTTTCCGTGTTGTATTATAGTTTCTAACAACTGGTTTTCTTTCTCTGCGTTGTTGGCCTCGACTTTGGCCGGAGAAGGTTCATTTTTAGCTGGTGTCTCGATCTTGGCGTCAGCTGACGGTTCAATTTTAGCTTCTTTATTATTTTTGATGATTTCCGACATAAGTTCTTTCTGTTCTTGCATCAATTGCTTCTGCTCTTCACCGTGTTGTTTCATAGTTTCTATCAACTTTTCTTGTTTCTCGAGTTTTATCTTCTCGACTTTGTTTTCTTCGTTGACTTTCACTTGTTTTTCCGGTTTATCCACTGGGTCTTCAATTGTAAGTTTTGATTCGTCCAGCTTTGTTTTTAAGTTTTTGGGGTGCGTTTCAGATATTTTATCAACAGCTTCATCCTCTTTTACTTTTTCTGGGAGCAGCACTTCGTTTAACAGCTTATCGTTGTTAATTTTGACTCCATTATCGACCGCATCCTGTATTTTCACCTCGTTGGAATGAGATTCGGGCGGCACTGGGTTAGGAGGCTGTACTTCTGAATCTTTTACAATGACTTTGCTTGGTTTCTGCGCTTCAAACTTCAATTCATCATTTTGAGGCATTTGTTTTAGATATTCACCTGTTAATTTAATAAGATTTTACAATTCACTTATGTTTTAAACGTAAAAAAAAGTTTATAGGCTAATATTTCATCACGATTATCCCAGACCAATACCAGCAACTCTTGGGTATAGGAATTTGCACACACAAGGCGCCTTTTAGAGTCTGATCCACAACCAATATCTAGTTAGAGAGGAATAAGAAAGTATTATCCTTTTTTTGACGACCTCTGTGGCACGGTGAACGAAGTTCTGCCTACGACGCATGATGCTTTGATTCCTACGCCATATTTAACAATCTGCAGATATTTGTTCCAGAATATCAGGTTATACATAGAAAATGTATAAAAAAATTACTATCGATGTAAAATTAAGTACTAAGTTTATCATCAGTCATCTAGCACCTATAACAAAAGCTTTCTTAAAGCTAGATGATGTTGTGTGAGCTAGATATGAATTGTCCAGCATTGTTTATATTTATTTTCAAGCTAAAACAATCTGCGCGGCAATCCAGAAAATCACATCCCTGTATTAATGCTATCATCAGTCCATGTTAGTTCTATGTCCAGTCCACTGCTGGACATAGGCGTTCCCTAATGAGTGCACAGCGCCCTGGCATTGGCCAATTTATCCCATATTTACCATATACTGATCATAACCGTAAGTTACACATCGTTTTTGTTTATATATTAAACAAAAACGATGTTAGTTTTCCAAAAATTGTAAAGTAAAATAAAATAAATAATATATTTAATTTACCATTGACCCTCTCCCCTCTCTTCTCAAAGAAATCCTCCACAATCTTATCAATCCGCTCCTTGGTGATAAATCTCTCGTCGTACTTGTCCAACTGGTCTTCGGCCGCTTGAAGGTTCGCGTACGTCCCCAGAACCATTATTATCAAGCCCAGGATCAACACACCCTGGAAAATAAAATTGTGTAAATAAATAATGTAGGACAATCCACACAGCATCATCTAGCCCCAAGCTAAGCAGAGCTTGTGATATGGGTACTTAATTAGTTAGTTACTAAGCCTGGTGTGTCCCACTGCTGGGAAAAGGCCTGTTATGGGTACTAGATGACTTATACATAATACAATATACTAAATGGATAAATATTTTTTTATTATTATGAAAACGACCAGTAACAACTGTAGTAGTATTTAAGAATTGTGTTATTGATTTTCTCTTCACTCAAATTTTTTTGTAAGGTATAATCAAAAGGGTCAATGAATCGAACTTACCTTAGCCAACAGCCGTTCATTAGTGTTCTTAAATGTAATATTAACGAAACACGCTGTAGGGAACACCACACATATAAGAACACCGATCGTAGACCCCACCAGCCCCAGAACCAGCTCGATATCCGGTATCAGCAGGCTGATGCAGAGCGACGCGAAGATTATCCCCACGGTTATGCAACGGAACGTCGTCTCTGGTATGCTGTGGTTTATTATGTGGTCGTGTTGGGAACTGTGCACCTGGAATATTATAATAATATTAATGATGGTGAAAACATGTATTAGGTCTTAGCATCGAGTTCGTATCCAGTAGAGGCGCCATAATAAAACGAGCATCTCTGCCACATGTCCGTGTTTTAGCACTTATATATTTAGAGAAGCTGCAGTCTTTTTGACTTCAATGAAACTTCAAATCGATTACCAGTTGTAGACCCAGTCAGAATGTTGTCGGGATTATCAAAGGTATTCAACTGGTCTTCGGTTTCAGTTATTTACACAATACGAAAGTAGCAATCGAAGTCCAGGCTAGGTTTTAAATGCCAAACTGAAGTCGATTACGATTATCAGTTGAGTTAGACAATAGAGCCGCGCTGGTTTAGGCTATCGATATAGATAATTCAGTTCCAGCATAATATCACAATATTAAAATGTGTGATATTTTAACGATTGTAGTTAACCAATTGGCTAAGATGAAAAAGTCACAGATTTTGCTTTTTTCATGTTACCAGTTGATTATTTTTTTTTCCGTTTCTTGTGATTGTATATACTCCTATGTATGTAGAATGGTCCCGTAACAATTTAATAGTAGTTCATTTACGAGGGTTTCCGACACAAAATTATATTGAAAGATAAATGGGTAAAGCCTACAAGACGAGAAAACTGGATTCCGACGATCTGGGTTTTTAAAAAATATCTGAGCGTCTGGTGAAATGGACGCGTGACTCGAGAGCTGGTGAGAATCTGGTTTGTTTCATAATGTAAGTTTATATTTTACTCTATGTTATTTATGGCGTACTCACATACATTAGTATCTGTACATCATACATTGAATTTATAATTTTGTGTAATTTTGATAATGGAGTAATCACAAAATTACTTGATTTCTTAGCCCCTTGGACATAGCGTCATTTTTCAAAATTCATTCTTATGAATGGTCAATTCATTAATATAATATTGGCAAAAACCAGAGTGAGAAATATGCAACTGCTTAGCTAGCAGCTAGCTAGCAGACCATTACGCATAAGGGCGCTAATTTTACTTGGGGTTAGAATAACATGAAACGTAAGAATAACATTCCATTTTGGTTTTAATACAGGAGTTGGGCGTTGACATTACCATACAGTTTGTAAAGATTCGGTAGTGTCATCGTTTCAAAATGTATTTATAGACGTTAATTGTAATAATGACCTGTAGGGCAAGCACGGGCTTTCTTGTCTAAGGTGGAATAGAGAAAAATTACGTCACTTTGTCATCGTATGCATAAATTATTTGAAAATAATTTCTTCAACTTCAATAATGTACGCAATGGCGATGCGATACCATTATTGTCTATTCTACCCTAGAGAACAATCCCCGTGCTTGGCCTACTGAATAAAATGTATTTTTGTATCTTAATGGAAGAATCTAAATATAGCTTACCTTCTTATAAAGCAAGGAGTACAAGCTAGCTCGGCAGGGGAATATAATGAGCGGGAAACTAAACGCCAGAGACATCACGAAACCCAGCTTTATGACGTCACTGGCCATCGTAGGACTCAGGCTCATCAGGATATTGCCTGAAAACATTTAGTTATTGCCAGTTTAAATAATAAGTAATAATTTTATATGTAGATGACAAATGTGGCAATTTGGATTTAAAAAATATGGTGGACATGACTTTACATAACATATTGAGCATTGAGTACATAGGTACTACGTCAGTATGTTTTTCTGATTCATTTTTAACCTTATGCTATGTTCACATGCGCGCCGTGCAGCCCGGCGGGCTGCCTGGCGGGCTGCCTGGCGGGCTGCGCGGCATGCAGCCCGTCCCAGGCCGGCGACAATTCGGGCCGAAACACATAAGCGCGTTGCGGCGCCGCGCCGCTGAAATCGGCAGTGCGCTATAGCGGTGCGGCGCCGCAACGCACGACGTGAATTCCAGCGTTATGACGTCATACTTGTTGACAAGGATGCAGTTGTTTCTAACACTCTTGCAAACAACACGTGTCAACCGAGAAGCAGTTTTAAAATTAAAATGTCTGACGTTGACGTCGATCTGTTTATATCTTCGGTTCAGGAACACCGTTGTTTGTGGGATACTAGTGACGAAACCTATAAAGACAAATTTATAAAACAAGAAGCATGGAAAAGCATTTGTGAGATCGTTTATGTTGATTACAAGGAAAAAAACTCAACCGAAAAATCAAAACTGGGTAAGTAGTAACATATAGTCTTAGGTTTACGCGATCACTATTCACAATAAAACTACAATTTTTACTGTAGTAAAAACGTAAAAATCTGATCCGCGGTTTAAATTGTAGTTTAATGTAAGTAGCATGTATCTTTTTTTTTTAATCATATGAAATACACCATTTATTTTAATGCCCTATGCAAAAGATTTTCTCTAAGTTAAAATTATATTTTTTTCTCGCGCTCTTATTCAAAAAGGTAAACAAATACTATAAATAAAACCAAATTGCCATTTAAATTGTTTATTCGCAGTTCACAACATGTTAAATAGTTTGAATCAAATGTATTAAGGTATTATTTGTATTTTGAACTGAGTAGGTATACGAACATTCATATTTTGTTTAATTGCCAACTTAGGGCGCCAACATCACTGGAAAAGTAATTACAAAAATCATTCCGTATTAGATGTGGGCTTAAATTATTTTCATTTGCTGTGGGCAAATGCAACATTTGCAGATCAGAATCATCAAAGATAATGTCATCGGTCGCTTGTACTCCATCTCGATTCAAAACAAAGTTGTGCATTACACAACATGCCTTGATAATGTCTGTCGCAAATTCGTATTGCACATTCATAGATCGATGAAATATGCGCCATTTATTGGCTAGGATGCCAAAAGCGCACTCGACATATCTTCGGGCACGACTCAGTCGATAATTGTAAACTCTTTGTTGTACCGACAAATGTTTTCCTGAGTAAGGGCGCATGACGTTATTCGAAATTGAGAATGCTTCATCTCCTACAAAAACAAATGGAGTTTCATTTTGAGAACCTGGTAAAGGCTTTGGTACAGGAATAGGTAATTTGCGTGTCATAATCAAATCATAAAGTTTAGAGTTCTGGAAAACGGTGGAGTCACTTTCCTTGCCATACGCTCCTATATCGACAAAAATGAATCTATATCTAGAATCTACAAGAGCTAATAAAACTATTGAATTATAGCCCTTATAATTGTAAAACAGTGATCCACTGTGCGCAGGACATGTAATACGGACATGTTTACCATCAAGAGCTCCTATGCAGTTAGGAAAATTTGCTTTCTTGTCAAACTCAATAGCGACATCTTCTAGAACCTGTTTTGTTATAGGAGGTATATTTTGACTTGATAGATGTTTCCATATGGCGCGACAAACTGTCCTTACAATTTTTGCTATTGTACTTGCTCCTCGGAAGTAATTCGTATGCATGGTTTTAAAGTCACTGCCGGTTGCTAGAAATCTAAAATGAAATAATAATTAGTAGGCAAATAATAAAATAATACAAATGTAGGTATAATCAAACTCAAACCGCGCAGGTAATAGTGTTGCTAAAGGAATAGATTTTCAAAGATAGACAGGTAGTTTTTCAAAGAAGTACTCAATAAATATTTTACATTATGGTTGTTCTAGGCAAAGTCAATCAGTTTTTAACTTGCCTAAGTCAAGAAAAAGCAGAAAATTATTCTTTTTCGGCGGCCAGCCATTTATATGAAATTGGATGGACCGAAAGTACTTATGAAAGTTATATCAAATTTTATATGTAGTATAAATGGAATCTAGGGAATTTTAGTCTTTATTACTATTTTTCACTTGTGAAGTTTTTTGTTGCAGGTAATGATTTAGTCAAGCAGTGGAAGGCCATAAAAGATAATTTTGCTAAATATAAAAAAAAACTAAAAGATGCCAATCGATCAGGAGCTGGAGCTGCAAAAATTAAAGAATATCACTTGAATAAACAATTACAGTTTTTGAAAAAGGTTTCACAAAATGCAACTGATTCCAGTTTATGCGTAGCGGAAGGAGATATTGAGAATGAAATAACGGCATTGCCTCGTTATAAAAGTCAACCACGAAAACGAAAGGCAGATGATAAGGATGATATTGAAGAAGATTTATTGGCAATATTAAAAACACCGGAGAATAGACATTTGCATTTTTTCAAGGGGATTTTACCATCTCTACAATCGTTAAATGAGAATCAAACATTGATATTTCAAAGTCGGGTGCTTCAAATATTAACCGACATTCTTCAACCTTCAATTCATCAAAATACACATCACGGCTATAATCAAGAATATCAGCATCAGGGTTACAATCAAGGATATTCAACTATGAGATACGATAATACGGTTCAGAGTGGCTACCACACTTCTACTCCTGGAAGTTCGATTACTGAACAGAGGACTACCTCATCATCAAACCAACAACGTCCAATAAATTCACCATTTTTACTGGACGAAACGTCAGCTACTTCCTATGTTTCACAAGATGAGGAGTTTGATTTTTCTTAAATTGATCATTACATTTTTTAAGGCCTATTAAAGTATTCTTAAAGTAAGAAAATTGTATAATGCAAAAAGCTTAATTTGATTCTGTCTTGTTTCATTTGAACCTGGCTTTGTACCACTAGGTACCCCCAAACCATGAACACTAGTGATGCAAAATTTTTATCGACACCCCGCTAGTACCACAGGTGTATAAAGCCAGGGGTACAAATAAAACTAAACATTTGATTCCGAGTGCCATAAACATCAATAAAAAAAAATAAGAAACCTATTTGTTTTACCTTAAAGTTAAGCCCAGCATTTCCAAAGCAGTAACTGGTTTCCTTCCTTTATTTTTTTTCTTCTGTATATATTTTGATAACTCGCTTAATAGCTCTTCAAATGATGATATACTCATTCTAAAGTAGGCAACAAATTTTTTTTCGTCTATCTTTAATGCTTCGTATTTTTTAGAAAAGAACTCGCCATTTGGATTCATACCCTTACTTAATGGATGTATCCAGTATCTTCTTTGCCGTATTTTTAAGATAGAATAATGTCTTCTTAATAACAAATAAGCAATAAGTTTATTACGATCCATCGCAGAGAGACGTCTATCCACACTCAAAAATCACGAGAAAATGGTTGCCCTACCATAATGCCCTGTTTCGCGACGCCGCAACGCGGCAACGCAACTGCCGATTTTGGCGTTGCGGCGCCGCAAAAATAAGCAGTTTGCGTTATGTGTTTCGGCCCTTCAAGCTGTTCACACGCACGCGCCGTCGCGTCAGTCAGTGCATTTGGTTCGCGGCATTCACGTTCACGGGCGCGTTTACGGGCTCGGGCGTACTGTTCACACGCTCGTGAACGTGAATGTGCACGTTGAATATCGAGTTGAACGCGCGCATGTGAACATAGCATTAAAGTGAAAAAATGTCTGAAAATTAATGTTTATGTCAATTCGTTCATATACTTATTACTCATAGAAAACACTAAGACACGGACCAAATATTTGCAGACCACACATCGCGGTGGGATTCAAACCCGCATTCTGCGTCTAAGCCCGACCTTCGCCCATTGAGCTAAAGAGGCGAGGAATATAGTATAACAGTAAATAACTTACCCGAAATCTTCTGCGAGCAGAATGCAATGTATCCGAACACGCCTAGTGTGAAATAAACGCATGTGCATATATTTATTGCGTTTTTGGTAACGACGTTCATCTTTTCCATCGACAGGGAGGGAAGCGACTCGAAGATTTCAAAGAGTTGCCTGAAATAATAATAAACTACTATTAAAGAAAAGAAAGAAAGAAAATCTTTTATTAAGCTCCAGCGAGAAAATATAAGTACAAAAATAACCCTAAAATGAATGTAAAAATTTAATGATCCGAAAATTATATTATGGTACCTACAGCGTATGAACCAAAAAGGTCCTATCTCAGCAAAATGTTGCTTGACAGGAGTCGAACAACGCTGGTAATAGTAATCTACTTTTATATTATAAACAACTAGCGGTCCGCCCCGGCTTCGCACGGGTATTTAACAAAAAATACAATTTCATGCGGAACCTAAATTTTTTTGAAAATATTCTATAGCCTATTTATTCATCGCAGAAAATTTAAGATTCTAATCCGTCCGGTAGTTTCGGAGCCTGTTCAATTCCGAGGTTGCTGCAATTGGGAGGTTGCATTTCTGGGTTTCTTATTTATGAGAAATACAATTTATGTTAAAAACCCGTGCGAAGCCGAGGCGGACCGCTAGTCTTTTACAATGCGGTTTTCATTCTGTTCCCCCATACAAGGTCATATTCTGAGACTTCTATCCTCAAACACAATTTACTCACGTTTGACAGAAAAGAGCCATGGAGAATATAGGCACACATTGTAAGACCCCAGCAGGCTGCCACATCTCCATTTTGTGGTGCCATTCGCCAGAAGGTAGCTTGGATGCCGCTTCTGTTATAACCTGGAAGGTATACCCAGACATATACATATAGACATATAGATAGATTAGGTAGTCTCCCGCCCCACCATAGCTGAACTCTACGAAGATAAATACCTACCTAACTGCAGTGGTAGTAGGTATGTATAGGCTACCCAGATAAGGAAATAAAAGAGGGAAAAAAAATAAAAAAAATAGTATAATTAAAATAGGAATTTTTAATTTTCTACCCCCCACAACTGATCACCATTGGGGTCTGAAACCTCCCCCTTCCGCTTAGTACACAAATTTTGTTACACCTTGTATAAATAAATATTGCTGGACAAGCCACAACATCATCATCTAGCCACAAGGTAGGCAGAGCTTGTGTTATGGGTACTAGATGATTGATATCTATATCTATACTAATATTATAAAGAGGAAAGATTTGATTGTTTGTTTGAATTGATAGGCTCCAAAACTACTGGACCGATTTGAAAAATTCATTCGCAATTAGAATACAAAAATTTCCCTGATGTACAGTGCGCGTCACATATAAGTACCCCCATCTCAATGTATGTGGGACACAATAGTTGTTATTGTTGGGAATTTCAGAGTTTCAGTATTATGGTGGGTGGTTCGATCCTGAGCGGCGGTGTGATAAATTTTTGCATGTGAAAATTTGTGATATATTAGAGGTAATATACAAGGGAATTCGAAGTAGTCGTAAATATTATGTAGACAAGGGGGTACTTAATTCTAACGCGCACTGTACATAGGCTATAGAATATTTTCAAAAAAATTAGGGATCAACATGCACAATTCAATTTGAATATGAGGCGAGAAAATAGAACTTACTAATTAATTTTTAATGAGTTACCTACTGCTTGCGGCATCGCGCGCGTTTATGTAAGATAAAAAGTGGCAGCATGCTATAGAATATCACAAAGCGTGGGAATAGTGGGCAATAGCTCCCAAATGATCAATAATGCCATCTATGGCGCTCATGGGGAGGCCTAGAGGTCCAGCAGTGGACTTATAGGCTGATGATGATGAGCAACATACCTTTATAACCAAGCAGAAGTAGAATCCTATAGTTGCAGCACTGACATTACTGAGACTGTCCACATTCCTCAGTAGACCGAGAGGCAGTACGCAGACTAGCGACACTATCACCATTATTGATGTTCTGCAAACAAATATTTTAAATTATATTATATTTCGGTTTAAAGATCTTTACTAATACTCAAAAAGAACAAACAAGTCTTATAATGAGTATACATTGGTATCTAGTAGAAATAAGTATTACTTTAGTAAAGTTATGTTAGATCTACGGCGGCGTTTAACAATCTAGAAAACAGAAGCTCCCAAACATTAGGCAACAATTTAGTGACCCCAAAAAGGGGTAACTTAATTGTTACCTGTAAAAATAACTTAATTGTTACCTGTAAAAATTTTGTAATAAATGTAGCTTAAATCTGTTGTGCCTATTAACATAGTATAAGTCTGTACTAACAATGATATGGATCTGTGACTGAAATAAAAACCTTTTTTTTTATTTATTATTTAAACAATAATAAAAACCCCTGAAGCAAGAAGTTGTCACTGGGCATTAATAAAGAGAGTTAAACTCTCTTATGTGCAGATTGAACAGTTTACTAAAGTTAAGTAAATAGTACTGGAGAACTGCACACAACAACATCATCATGCATGAGTGAGTTGCAAAATTTATCTATGAATAGATTCAACCAGATTGTAAATAATCTTTGCAAAACCGTTTTCTATAAAATATCAGATTTTACATCTATTTTTCATAATAAAAGGTTTGGGATGAGGTTTTCACCAAATCTAACAACCAAACAAGGTAAAGTTTTCATGGTCACTTCTCACCTCAAAAAGATAGAAGTGAGATCACTTTATTTCCCTGTTTTGCGTACATTATTTGTATTTTGTGACATGTCCAAAAGCCGAGACTAAAGGAAATAAAGCACTTTGACATTTGAGATTAATTTCATTTCCATCAGTATCATCTAGCCCCAAATAAGCAGAGCTTGGTGTTTTGGATACCACACCAAAATAAATGTTTAAGTCATCTAGATGCCATAACCCAAGCTCTGCTTATTTAGGGCTTTGGGGCTATATGATGCCGTGTAAACTATCTTCAGTCCAGCATTATTGTATAGTGTTCACTGCAATAACTCTGCTCCAGTAGGAGCAGAAAGAACATGTTCATGTGTGCCCCTACATTGAAAGTATGTGGCAATGGTTTTATATTTTTAAAGCAGTAGGCTTTAAGACGACACATTGACGATTTTGGGGTCAGGGAAATCTACTTTTTTCAGCAATAACAAAACATTTGGAATTCATATTTTATGTCCTGAATTTGTCATGTTTTTACTTCAAATTGGTAATTGGTTTTCACGATTGGTTAACTATTACAGCAGAAAAAAAATCCCAAAAACTGCTCCATAAAAACATAGATTCTCACTTTACAGGTGAACGGAACCGATTTATGCCTCTAAATTTTCTGCACAGATTAGTCTATACCCCCTTTACAAAATGGTAATTGGATTTTACATAATTATCAATAGTTTTTATTTTAAACGAGAATTCCCGTTCTGGCGCTTACGACTTTTACTTCCAAGCTAGCTCTGGCGTCACTTTGTATGCAGACGGCCCCCCTTCAGTCCGCTTCGGACCATTGTCAGCGTCGGACCTGTGCCAATCGATTTTCCGCGCACTAGTATATAATATCGTCAATATTATCCTCTGAGTAAAGTGTTTAAAATGGGGAAAATTTCTAAAATGAGGATGAAATCTTTGTATATTGAAAAATGTAAAGAAATGGTCAAGAAAAGGTAAGTAAATGTCATACCTATTATATTTTTCACTCGCACTAGGTTTATCAATTATTGTTTTATTTATAAGTAATTATAAATAACTTATAAAGTTTATTTAATATTTATTCCTACGCGGTTACCTACAAAATAAAAATCTAACATGAACATTCTAGGAAACAATTGTCCGAACAAAGAAAAAACATGGAGTCGTCTCTGGGTTTAGGCGAAACTGAAACGATGACAAAAGATTCCTTAGAAGGGTATATAATGTATTATTTAGCACACGGAGACTTCATAATAATAATTCGTGTGTGAATGTGACTAGAATTTTATTTTGCAGAAGACAAGAAATGTCATCGTCTTATGCAGAATTAGAAAATGTGACGCTCACGTAAGTTTTTTTTTTGTTTAAAAAAGCGACTTTTTGGTGTTTTTTTATCTTTTATGGTAGCTCAATGCTGGGCAAATCCATCACAGTCTTTGGCGAAGTTTACTAATAATAGTATTTTTTAGGACGGCTCCAAGGGATCAGAATACACTTTCATGTTATTTTGAACAAAATACTCCTAAAACAATAGAAAGTTTGTATATTATTACGATATTTAATTACATGACCTGGAATGCTAATAATTTAATCATAACATATTATAATTATTGTTTTATTTATGTTTCAGACTGAGACGCTATTAGATCAGCAGAACAAAATGCATTTTTATAAAAAAAAAAAACAGAAGTTGTGATTAACAAAAAATCGGTTTGTTATTTTCAAGTGCAAGATCAATTGCATATCTGCAAAAATAATCAATATTTGCTTGGAATTTGGTATGGCGACAATAAAATAAAAACAGAAATCATTGAAAAAGATGACATGTACTGGGCAGACGTGATGGAACCAAAATTGCTAAAATTCTATTACGATTGTCTCTTTCCTGAGGTAGTCGATCCCAGACATATAAGGAATAAGCCAATTCGTGATCCGGAGTACGTGGTTGCACATAGCAAGGAAAATTGTGCGTCAAATATTATTAATATTTCAGAAGAACCAAAAGACAAAATTCTGATACTGTTGCTGACACTGATAAAACTGCTGAAGTTGACAATTTTGCTGACGCAGATGATATTGCTATTGTAGATAGTTCAGATTATGTTATGGCTTTTTCAGAATATTGACTGCAAAATACCCACTATGTCCTCAATAATTGGATAACTTGTTGAATACTTAAATTATAATCAGTGTCGAAATTTAAATGATAATTATATTAGCAACGAAATTTATTAAACACATGACACCTACTTCTTACTTTTGGTTTTACTTATATTATGTCAGAACAGAATATACCAAAGTCGAATAAGAGTGGAAGCAGTGAATAAAATCAGGCGTTTGTATGTAGGTCTAGGTATATAAGTTTGTATGTAGTAGGTATGTTCACTTTATATGTTCATCACACAATGTTTGACCTGATGCGAAAGATGCAAAAGTTGAAACCGCGACACAGGCGTCGTCAAATAATGTTTTTATCGATATAGGACCTCCAAAAAATATCAGCTAAAAGTATAAAATATTCAAATGGATATAAAATATAAATAAAGGTAAGACGACTCCATGACGTCTATGTCCCAGCGCACGACCGAGAAGCGCGCGAGCTACATCGGAGCGGCCCGAGCGCCCGATAGCAAACCGCGTCACATGGGGGCGTGGTTCCCGATTTTAAATAATTGTTTATCAATGCGTCACCTTAAGTTTATTACTAAGATAGTATTTCTCTCACCTTAATATATCACTTTGGTTGATGTTGAACATCTTAGAGACTATCTGCGGCCCAAGGTCTCCGACCACCACAAAGTATGCAATACAAGTGCCCATGAGGAAGCCTATAATACCAAGCTCCACCGCTAACTTGCCAGCTGGGCCAAATACATGAAATGCTGCAAATAGAAAAAACAATACCATTAATATGTACCTAATCAATTGAATAACTTCCTTTTCAAAGAATTAGAAGTAAATCAACTTACCAAGGAACTCAAAGTTCCTTCGCCTTGAAATCAATGCTGATTTGAGAAGGAAATAGCAACACAATCTGGAGATCAGGCCCATAAATATTAGAATTAGAGTCGCAAGCACCACTCCACACTGAAAATATGATGATATTATATTACAGTAGGTACGTGAAAGGCTTGGTTAACTTGAAAGGGATAGGGGCTTTAGTCAGCAAAAGTAAAGCACTTCTGTGGTGGAATTGAGGGATAAACTAAAATAATAAGCGCGGAAAAATAACTTGCAAAATGTTGCAAAACTTACTTGTTGAAAGCAAAACGGCATAGCCAATATCCCAACGCCGATGATGCTGTTAGCTAAAGTTATAGATTGGCCAGTAGTCCCCATGTTTATGTATGTTTTCGTCTTTCTATTCTAGTTTAATTTACGTAGGAAAACCTTAAAAATAATAAATTTCAAAAAATCGCCACCACATCATACATTCAATTGTGTTTTGTTTGTTTTGACAAATTAGTCTATGGATGGTTACCACTTTTGTTTCATTTCAATTATTAAACCTAGAGCATGATACAAATCATTTTAGTCTTTCACTCATACTAGACAAGGTTAGCATGGTGTTGATGCTAAAGAACCAATTGGCGAAACTGATTTATAAGAAATACGACTTGTGTTTGTGTGTGTGACTTTTGTTTATGTTTGACAGTCTGTCTATAAATGTAGGTATAAAAAATATATATATATTGTATTGCTGCCCTTGCAACATCTGTTTTATTCATAGAACTCAGGGGTGCGTTCAGAGGCTCAGGGTGCGGTTGTTTGGTGTAAATTTTAACTTACCCAAAGGTTCAGAACGAGTCGGTTGTTTAACGTCAAAGTTGACATTATCATGACAAAACTGACGTTACAGTTGCCGGACGTTCGTTTGTTTTGTTTTTGTTTTGCGGTTACTTTGAGGTAAATTGTATCTACTGACTGTAATTACGATCTATAACTGATAAATACTTAAAATTTTGAAATTTACTGTAGAAATCTTGATATTTAAGTAGATTACAAACTATGACAACGGAAAATATGACAGCTGTCAATGTCAGAGTGTTTTTCGTCGATCGAATTACACCGGTAAAAAGTTGCAACCGTCGGAGGTTGTGAACGCTCTAGTTAATAACAACCGAGCGTTTCTCCTGAGGTTATGAACGACCTAGTTGTACTCCGAGCGCGCTCGAGCGTAGGTTGTGAACGCAGCCCAGGTTTTATTAATATCCTCTTGCCATAGTTGCCATCTAGAATTATTTGGAGCTGGAATAATAGTTTCTTCCGAAAGTTTTGAAGAAAACTTCTCATGATCAGAAATAAAACCGTAGTAGGTTTTATTACTTTTTTCTAAAAAGAAAGAAAGAAAATTATTTTTTTGTACAGTACAACTACATATAGGTTACCAACTTATTATTACCTACCATATTATTATTTAATTATTTGTGGCTCGCTCACCTAGAGTTTTATTTTTGATTACATAACTTTTCTTTTGAACCCGGTGTCGTGTTGCCGTTATGTTATTTAACTATAATTTTGCTTTTTCCGTTAATTAAACAACACAAAACATCGGGAATCACTAGGTAGGTAGGTACTTCAAAATTTTAATAGCCTTATGGCGGCAAATGTTTAAATTCGCCATTGACTATTTTATCTTAGCATTTGGTCATAAAGCGAGGCCTCAGCTGGAAAAAAAGCTCAGAAAAACCGAATGGAAATACATCCATAACACTCGTTTTCCACAAAGTCTTCCTAAATATTAATTTGTACATTACTGTTTACCTTACTGACAGTAAATAATGAGAATTTTCGAGTCTGCTCCTACCCTATAACTTATTTGAAGGTATATTTTCTACATGGTTACCTACGTTTAACATGAATAACTTAGGTATTCGAGTTGTTCACTACCCGGTCAATCAAGGTGAACCCATGATAGTGGGCTATCTATCCAGACATTATTTTTTACTAAAAGAACCTTCGTTAGAATACGATTGGATTTTTTTCTTTTATTTCTGATAGGTACCTACTATGTTATTGATTAAAAATTTTCCTTAGCCTTTCGATCGGTATGATAAAACTACAGGATAATTTTTTTTCTCTCGGTTCACCCATGTAACTATTTAAAAATCTATGAATGCAATTTAAATTGTTTTTTAAATTAACATAGTGTCTTCTTTCAGTGAAATCTTTCATCTACAACATTCCCTCCATTTGGCACATACTCAAAGATTTGGCATATCTGTGGGATGCCCTGTATATTGGTGATATTATCACACCATGACCAAAGAGAATAAAACCACTATGTACGTACTGGGCTGCGTTCACAACCTACGCTCGAGCGCGCTCGGAGCGTTCACAACCTCCGACGGTTGCAACTTTTTACCGGTGTAATTCGATCTCAATTCGATCGACGAAAAACACTCTGACATTGACAGCTGTCATAGTTTGTTATCTACCTACATATCAAGATTTCTACAGTAAATTTCAAAATTTTCAGTATTTATCAGTTATCGATTGTAGTTACAGTCAGTAGATACAATTTACCTAAAAGTAACCGCAAAACAAAAACAAAACAAACGAACGTCCGGCAACTGTAACGTCAGTTTTGTCATGATAATGTCAACTTTGACGTATAACAACCGACTCGTTCTGAACCTTTGGGTAAGTTATACACCAAACAACCGCACCCTGAGCCTCTGAACGCACCCCTGTGACCCAGACATTGTCAATGATTGAATTACGAAATGGATTTTCGGGGAATCCTACAAATAATGAATACGTTTTGGTACTAGTAGAACTGAATAGGGGAATTTTCTATTTTCTTTCCTGATTTTATAGTTTTATTCCTATTCCATATAGAATTATGGCTGCTGCTCATTATTCAATCAACTAAACCAATGTTTACGTAAGCATAAGGGGAGAATAAGAGCTTTGCCTACTTTTACTGACGAGGGGTTACAAAAAAATCTGCTGACTTAAGACTTGAACGCCTCCTAAGTGTCATCTCCAGCCTATGTTAGTACCTAGGTCCACGGCTTGAAATAGAACTCCCGAACCTAATAATGCCTCCAGCCTTGATAGACTTCTCAGCCTAATGTTAGTACCTAGGTTAAAATAGAACTCCCGGAATGATGCCTCCAGCCTTGAGACTTCTCAGCCTAATGTTAGTACCTAGGTTGAAATAGAACTCCCGTAATGATGCCTCCAGCCTTGATAGACTTCTCAGCCTATGAGCCTAATGTTAGTACCTAGGTTGAAATAGAACTCCCGTAATGATGCCCCCAGCCTTGATAGACTTCTCAGCCTAATGTTAGTACCTATGTTGAAATAGAACTCCTGTAATGATGCCTCCAGCCTTGATAGACTTCTCAGCCTAATGTTAGTACGTAGGTTGAAATAGAACTCCCGTGATGATGCCCCCAGCCTTGATAGACTTCTCAGCCTAATGTTAGTACCTAGGTTGAAATAGAACTCCCGTAATGATGCCCCCAGCCTTGATAGACTTCTCAGCCTAATGTTAGTACCTATGTTGAAATAGAACTCCTGTAATGATGCCTCCAGCCTTGATAGACTTCTCAGCCTAATGTTAGTACCTAGGTTGAAATAGAACTCCCGTAATGATGCCTCCAGCCTTGATAGACTTCTCAGCCTAATGTTAGTACCTAGGTTGAAATAGAACTCCCGTAATGATGCCTCCAGCCTTGATAGACTTCTCAGCCTAATGTTAGTACCTAGGTTGAAATAGAACTCCCGTAATGATGTATTATTGACAGACTTCTGCTGCATCCAGTCTTTCGTCCCACTTGCTGACGTAACGTCTTGCACTATTACACCCGTCACATTAGGGCAAACCGGAACTAAAGCTAACATGGTCTTAGGGCCGACCAGAGCCAGGCAGCTAAATCTATTTTAGGTAGGAACTTATAACTACTTGTATTCGTAACTGGTGTTATACCAAAATCTAGAATTTTTAAGACTAGCCTTGTGCATTGAGCGCTATAATTATTGCTGGGTTTATTCAAATAAAAACACCGCAAATCTCACGATAAATATTTATTTTTCTATTTCTCTTTGGTACTTTTGGCCAGTACTGGATAGATCAAAATTAATCCAAGCTAATTAACTAATTACACATGCAATGCAACACACTGGGTTTGCGTAGTGCTAAACGACCTTAATCGAGTACCGGCCAAATGACGTCATTACTCAGAAAAGAGGCGGGACACATTCTCAATACACACAATTTCTTTGGCTAAACCACGCAGTTATTAATATTTATCTATATTGGACGTAGTAATATAATATTCACAATTCTTCGACACAATTCTATAACTCAGTAAAGTTTTGAATTATTAATAATTGAATACCTATCAAAATATAATAATAAAAATAATGCAGAACACAATAACAAAGACAGAAAATGGAAGCACCTCAATTAAATTATTTTAGAACGAAACAGCTCGTACTTCTATGAAAATAATTCAAAATTTAACATTGAAATGGCACTCAACAAATTAAACGTAAAAGCGGGTAAAAATCACCAATAATATAATAATATAAAAATGTGCTGCAATTAAATCAACATAAAATTAAACAAAGTCTTGTACAAAACTCTTATAAAAATCTAGAAATATTTACAGTAAGTAAATATATATAATGTATTTAGATGTATCAATTCAATCTATAATATTAACAAACACAAAATAATACACAAAAATAATATAAACTTATTCAAACACCCAACAACATGGCACAATCATTCTCTTACGGAATGCTTTAATTAATAATAAAATAAACTATAAAATAACTAAATAAATATTTATAAGTAAAATTATATCTTTGGACAAATCACTTTGATATAATGGCAAGGTTGCTTTGAATGTGATTTCAAATATTGAAACTTAACTCACATTCATGATTTTTGCTAGATAATTAGGTAAGTATATACTATTGCTTATCTATCATATCAAATATTCATCAATCATTATTTTTTTGGCTTAACTAGGTCAATATATAAGTTACTTACATACCTACTTAATGAATTTTTATTTATGTTATAATGATTATATACTTTCACTCGCACAGTATTTAAACATGCATTAAAATAACTACATATTATTAGTATTCCTTAGATAACTTTTGACCAATTATTTCCATATTTATACGAAACCATTTCAACTGCCCTTACATAGAGATACGATACCTGACGTTAATATTATTAATATTGATGATGATGAATTTAAAATAATTAATTATAAATAATATTAACGTATTGGTATAGCCACCAAAAGTTAATAAACCCTTAGTAAACAAAACAGGGCATATAAATAGTTACCTACCGATATTCCAGCGAAACTAGATGTGAAATGTTTATAAACAAACCTAAAACTACTATCTTAAAATTCAGTTTCTTACCGTTTCCACGCAAATTACATTTCATTCCTCGATTTTAGATTTTTTGCAATAAACTCAACGCTAAACATGTCAAATATTAGTTTTATTCCGGTTTATTTACAAACATTTTAAATCGCGTTTGGCTACGATATACCTACCTAAAACCTTTTGTTTACTTAATGCACAATTGATAAATGTGATAAGGCGGTGTGTCGCAGTGGTCACCGCGTGTAGTCTAGCAGTCAGAGTTCTAACTTCTATAGTAATAACATTAACAATGTTTATTGAAAAATATTTAAAATTATTACATTGTTACATCCTCAAACTAGGATATAGTTTACACGTACTATAGAACTTAGTATTCTATAGTTTGCGTGCGTTTGACCATCCCGGTCTAACTGCATGTCTCTGTAGTCACTCTGCCAAAGCATAGATACTCGTAATTCTGAACTCTGAACTCTGCTAAACCACGCACAGTAGTTGTCGGCTCGCCCGAATGGCTTTATTTTGTCTCTCTGGTCCAAATGACACTGATGACATGAAAATTACTCTATTTATATTTAGATCATTATTTTTTATCTACTGTAGGATATTATATTTGGTATGCGAGACCTACAGTATTAATAAATTATTAAGCTATGTCAAAATATAAAATACAAATTATATACAGGGTGTCCTGTAGTTATTAATAGATAACGAACGGTACTTGTTGAGTGCACCGCGGTCACTCAGGAAAAGGTATATAATATAATAATTTTTGTATCAGTCTAGGATTTTTTAAATCCATTATTTAAAAAAACAAACAGTTGCAGCTAGAAATATTTAATTTTTATAATTCGCGGTGGTAAAGCCTCAGCCCTATTCAGTTATTCTCAGAGAAAATCAATTCGTTATTATTGAATTAGCTAGCCCATTGAACTAGCGTGCCTAATAATGTTAAGAGATAGGGTATCAAATGTTGAAGGTACTTAATTTTGTGTAATATCTTAAACATTTTGTTTTACTTTTATTGAGAGACACCACACAAATAACTGATACGTTATCCATTGATTATCGGACACCCTGTATACCTAAACAATGTAATTATAAAATGATTTAAAATTGTTGATATTCGTCATAAAATGTATTAATATTGATACTTTATCCCTATTCTAGTCTTATCTTTCTCTTCACCTCATCTTATCTAAAACATAGTTCAAAGTTATTCGCACAAACCCTTACACAATCTTCCTTTCATCAGTCAAGATCTCCAAGATTTCTTCCGTGGTTTTATGTTCCTTTTTGAACTTCTTCATCTGGTTATCTGGTATAGTTCCCTCCAGCAGTATCTGAATGTTCGTCTTGAGGCGTTTAATCGGAGTCAGAGATTTCTTCTTGCAAGGCTTCTTGCCTATAGCCTCGATTGACTCAACAAGAAGTTCTTCGATGGGACGCTTGTTGAAACCTGTAGTGAGAAAATTCATTAGAACACGCGCGTGATTTGCTGTTACTTATTGGGATTTTAGAGCGTCCAAGCGCCAAAAATACTACAGTTGTTCAATTGTTTCTGGAGTAGAAAATGTGTTGGCAACTCAAACACCGATACAAAAAAAAAATCTGAGATACAATCCCATTAATTGCGGCGACATTTCTGTGTACGAATTAATTTAGTAGGCACGACAGTGTTTTGTCAATTTATCGTTAACATTGGTGTGTAGACTCCATAACAAAATTAGAATCAATTGAAGAGCCGTGTATAATGTTCTAACGGAACAGCGGTGATAAGAATACTGCAAAAAAGTTTTGGTGTATCAGAGAAAAGTACTAAGTACTGACTGACAATAAGAATCAATGCTATTTTACACAAAATTTCGAACAGCTTGAACGCGTTGAAATCTTTTGCCCCATAATACCTATTTACATAAAATATACTACACTAATTGTGTTTTGTAATTCCGGCCGATAGTACCAATTCACACCCAACACCTATTTCTTCACCTGCAAGGTCAGTTTTGTTATCGTTTCTCGTATACGAAAATTCAAGTTTCAGCCAAATAGGCATATACAATGCGGAAAGCTTAATATTTACACGTCGAAGCGTAGCCACCACCCATATCTCAAAGCTACCTATTACCCTAGAAAACCACCATTTCCCTAAACCTGTATCCCTTAAACCATAACCATCCGACACCAAATTAAGACACAATTAATGAACTCACTCGTCGATATATTACTTGCTGGTCCGCCGATGTATGCTTGCTAAAATAAAAACCGTGATGTTATAGGCTGGTATTCAATGATCCAGTTGCTTTTAAATGTATTATGAGTACCACTGGATCCCTGAAAATGAGCCTTAAAGCTGAAAACGTGCTACGTGACGTCACACAAGCACTCGTACACACTTTGCACCCCAAATGGATAAAGATTTAGTATATAAACTCCTAGGAATAGTTTTTTTGGATTTTCTTTTGCCTAAAGGAATTCTGAGGATGTCCAGCAGTGGACTAACATAAGCTGATGATGAAATTAATTGTATTTAACAGAGTTTTATTATTTTCTTCGCCCATCTTAAAGGTACGAGTTCGTTGAAGGTAGGTATGGGTATATGAATAACAATAGAATACTTATCGAAGCGCAGCTAATATAATCATCGATACCTTGTCACGGTCATTTAAACAATGACCTCGATAATAATCGGAATGTGTATGGAGCGCGTTGATGTCTTTGAGAAGGAAGTTCAGTGTAACTATAAATTCATGATAATGAATGTAGTGCTCACTAAAAACTGGTTGTTTGATGAACTAAATAAACACATAGGTCATGTCAGGACTTCCTGTTTTTATGCTAATTACTTTTTAAATTTAATCTTTGTACAATAAATTAGTCGCCACCTATAACCTAACTATTATTATATTATTATTATTATATATATACCTAACCTTGTAGGTTGCAACTATTTTTAATATTTTATTTTTATAAACGGGAAAGGTTGTAAGTATGGATGGATGTTTGTTACTCATTCACATAAAAACTACTAAACGAATTTGATGAAATTTGGTACACAGATAGTTTATGACCTGGAATAACATATGGCCACTTTTTATCCCGAAAATCCCACGGGATCGGGAGTTACGCGGGTGAATACGCGGACACCCAGCCAGTATATAATATTATTATAAATATTGTAGTGCCCTTACAGGGTTTAGCTTGATAAATTACTTATTTGTAAGATCTTACAAAATGTACGCAATAAACAATTTAAAGTTGAACTAGATATAGCTATGCGACCCGAAGAAACCCGCATTGCTATGAAGTCTTAAGTTATTTTAACAGAAACTTTGGAAGTCAGAAGTCAGAATACTAAGAATTTTAAAAAAATATTAAGACCCCGAATAGTTTTTAATGTAATCATCACCAGGCTGAGGATGTCCCTGCTGAGTACAGGAATTAATATCCAATATCATTAATACAATATTAAGTTTCTAGTGAATTATGAAAATACGACATATTTTTTGAAGGTGTTTGTAAATGGCCATGAAACGTGTAGGAGATCAAAATGGGCTCCCGTTATTTGCACACACACAGGAAGCAATGTTCCACACGAAAACTGTGCTAGATGTATCTATTTGTACCATCCGACTTGGGAGACGACTATACGACTTTTGTCTACGTCTTTTCCAAGTCGGGAAGCACAATAAGTGATTAAAATCTGTTATGGGTAAACTACGCACCTAGAAATTTCAGCCTCTGCTTGTTAGCGACCATCGTGAGGAGAAGAGCAAGGAGGTATCTCATACGCGACAATCTCATTGGTGATTCTACTTCCACCTCTTCAATTTGCACGGACGCTTGAATCTTCTCCTCGAATGTTAACTCTCTGTCCCCAACTTTACAGTCCTTTAAATGCGACTCCATATCTTTCTTCATCTTGAAAAGGGACTTGCATTTAGGGCATTTGTATGGGGCGTCTACTTTGTGGATTTTGTATAGATGCGTCTTCATATGGGGGAGTTGGGAGAATGATAGCGGGCATACTGTACATTGGAATGGTTTTTCTCCAGTATGCCTACGGATGTGAAGCATAAGGGAGTTTGAGTGGGTAAAGTTCCGGTTGCAGATCCTGCAAACAAATGGTCTCTCCCCTGTATGGCATCTCCGGTGCACAGTCAGTTGAGTGGATTGAGTAAAACGCTGACCACATAATTCGCAAACGTGAGGACGCGTTTTTTTATGAGTTCTCATATGCTCGGTCAAATGCCCTTTCAGTTTCTTCAAGCACACTGGGCATTGAAGTCTGTGCCCGCTGTGGCATATCTGCACATGTCGCCGAAGAGAGTTCATTCTTAGAAACTCCTTACCGCAGTGCTGGCAAATGTAATCCTTTATTTTGAGATGTGATTTCATATGGAACTTTAAGCGGTTGATGGAATCAAAGCACAGTTGACAGACTGAGCAGTGGTACTCTCCGGTTAACAGATGTTGTTTTTCATGTTGTGTCAGTAACAAATGGTATGAAAATTGTTTGTTGCAGTAAACACATTTAAAAGCGTTCTCATTTTTGATGTGCGTTGTGAGATGCAGCTCCAAATTCTCTTCTAGCAGAAACTCCTTGTCACAGATTTGGCAGACCAAAGGGACAACATGGGTTAGATCTTGGTGAAATTTGAGCATGTGGGTGTGGAGGTGCATTTTATAACGGTAGATCTTAGAGCACTTTTTGCAGCGAAGAAGTTGCGTCTTGAAATGACTGTACATGTGTCTTCTAATGGAGGCTTTGGTGCTGAACATTTTTTCACAGTGGTCACACTGGAAGAGAGCAAGTCTAAGCACCAGGCCATTGCTGAGAGTAACCTGTTTTGTTTTAATAGTTTTATCAGCTGGTTTCTTTTTATTATTGTACTTTCTTTTAGACTTTGTACTTTCCGGAGCTTCATAACAATTTTTGTTTGAATTTTTTGTTGTACGCTGGGATGTGCTTGTTTTAGAGGGACTCTTTTTGATTTCAGTTTTGATTCCTGATTTAGTGTCATTGTTGGGTGATTGTTGGAGCTTTTTACTTTCTCCTTCAGATGTTTTATTTTCCTCCTGAGGTGGAGTGGGCAAGTAAGGGGCTGGTATGTCAGCATAATAGGTGCCATTCTGATCACTGATTCCAACCTCATTGTTATTGCTGACAGCTGTTACAACTGTCTTTTCTATTTCCTTACTTGGTACTTCTACTTCTATCATCAACTCACCCTTTAGAATGGTATCAATAATGTGTAACCTGTCTTTTGTTCGGTTCCCGATAAGCCGTCCACTTTTAGAGACAAATCTTGGTATTATAATATCATCATCTTGTTTTGGAGTTCTTGGTTTTCTTTTTCTTGGCTTTGGTAGTTTGTTTATGTTTGTTAGCTTTTCAGTGCATTTGTCCAAATCTATCTGTTCATTCTTCATTTGCACCTCCTGTAATGCTGTGAGATCACCTCTGCGTCTTGGCGGAGGAATATTTTCTGTCACTTTCTTTGCTGAATCTGAAGTATTTTTCACAATAGTCAAGGATTTATTTTGACCTTTCCTGCGAGTGGCACTTTTGGGTGCGTTTACTCTGCCTTTTATGTTAGCCATGACTGTATAATGTAGCAAGCCTATGGGCAGCTTCTATAGTGGAAATTACAATTTACGAAGCGCTAATATCCCGCCACCGAATATGTTAGTATCTGCGTTGCAGGAGAGTCTCTCAACAGAGGGAGGTAATACTAAAATACTTACATGCAGTGTGTAAACATCATTAGCATTCCCATAATCACCTCTAAATGTACCTACTCGGCTCGTAGATAAGAGCCTTGTTTGCACAACGATGCTCTACTAATGTGTGAAGGACGGGCCTTTTGTCTCATCTTAGAAAGAACGTCTTCAGTTACCTTGTCGATCCATCGAGCGGTAATTTCATACATATCCATTACAATAACACGTAAAAACACCTTGAACAACACATATTCTTATCATACGTACACGATATGATAAATACACAAACGATTTTGAGCACGAGACAGCCTGAAAACGAAAGCTTCACTGAAAAAAAAATTAAACAGCTCTGCTTTAGTCGGACTTTGACGATGATTTCGTGAAATGAAATGAAAAATAATGGTAAAATGGATTTTGTTTGAATGACAGAAAGAAAGAGACAGAAGCATAGCACTTGATTATTATCATTAGGACGGTCCCGAAAGAGATAGCGTTCTATAATCTGTCAAAATAACTTAGGTGGTGGTGGTGGTACGATAGCGAGCGGCATCTATGAATATTCAAGGCACACTAAGGTGTGCACTAAGGTATTGTAGTTATATTACTCTCGAATAAGACGTATAATCTCTCACATTATACATTATTTTATGTAGGTACTTATTTTTGAATTTCCAATGAAAACAAAAGGATAATGACGAAGCAAAACAATTTCATAATTTACCTATCCAAAATAGAATGGATTCGTGATGTTTGTCTTAATTATTGTACATGTTGCGCCATCTATTAGTGGCTTTCGACGAACCTTTTTTTTTGGCTTCACACGTAGTATCCCTATATAGTTTGTGGCTTCACAATATTATGACTTACGTACCTCGGTTTCGGTGCTCTGCTCCGTAGATTTTTTACTAAAATATTTAGAAGTTGGATAGATAAGTTGAAGCACGTAGAAGACACCAAGTTGGAACGACCCGGCCTTTGAGATAAAATTATGTAGGTAGTAAATATATGGTAGGTACATCTACATCTAATCCAAATGCTTGCACACGACATCAAATTGGCTGTAGCATGCCTGTAGCACTTTATCAATTAAGGCGCAACGGATGAACCAAAGTAACCTCTGCGTGCTAGATTTCTTTTACCTAATTATATTCTAGGTAGCTAGGTACCTACCTTAAAAACATCATTATTAAATGATTAAGCTGACTGAACTAAGGTAGGTACCTACAATAAAGAAACATATATTCATATAAAAATAATATCTCAAACCATAAAAAATTGGTCTGAGTATAACAGTGCCTCCATAAACTAGAAACCTACCTAGGTACGTATGTAGGTACTTAAAGTACATAGGTATTATGTTGGTACATATTCCAATACAGAAAGCAATAATTAATTGTGTTCCTTGTAAATACGCAAATAAACGCAAACAGTGACCTTGCTTGGCATGAACAATACGATAAATTAATTTTGTTATAGGTATCAGCTACCTACGTTGAGTTACAATACAATTAGGTTGCTGAGGTCAAACGAGGTCACATCGCCTATCTACAGGGAGTAGGGTACTGTACTGATACCTACCGAGGTCATTGTCTTAGAACACAGAATAAATTATACTTCGCCGTATGTTCTAGGTACCTAATACTTAATGTCCTTCTTTATTATCCAATCAATTAAGAGTGTACCTTATTATGTAATTTTATAGTTAGAAATCGTTATTTATCTCAGAATCTGTGAAAGCTACCACCTTCATATTTAGGTAAATGATAATTCGAACTTTTATCTTGGATTCCGTCTTTTCAAAAACACGATTGGTGAAAATTTTCTCGATACTTTTATTTTTTGAAAAATACATGTTTTGCACACATTTTGCTATTTATCTCAGGAACCACCTCATTTTTTTGTTGTATTTTTGTTTTGTCAAGAATCGTAGTAGAATTTCTTCGTTTTCGTCTTTTTAATTTTTCGATTAGTTGTGTAAATAACTTGTAATTAGGCATAACAGTTTTGGCGGAGCAAAATACGGAGCACGTCTATCGCTCTGTGCTTCTCACTCATACGAAAATCATATCTTGTCATCCTGCTCGAAATTTGAATTTTGGCTAAGGTATGGCACGCTCTTAAGGTCCCTAGCTATGACATCGGCCGTCCTCGTCAGTTTACTTGCAGCGAGTTGGTATAATGTTGATATTCTTTTTTACCTACGTAGTAACGAATAAATAGATTATTTTTTTATCCGTAGCCTGCGTAGGTACTTGTGCCTACTAACGACAAAGTTCGGTAACGCTGTCATGACCATCTGCGCTCAAAAGGGTTAAGGACCATTCGAAAATAAAAAACAAACGATAAAAAAAGTCCTCCTAACCTAACGTCGAACAAGATAGTTACGTTGTACGTACGCACGTTACCTATGTATATGCATATATAAGTATACGACCTCTCAAAATTACCGCAAGTAAGGAACGCGTTGATGTCTTTTGTGTGAAAGTATTTTTTTCTTAAAAAAGAGCTCAACGGCCTAAAATGATATGGTTATTCACTGGATGTAACATATTTTTTCCTAGTTTTTATTGAATTCCATTACTGGGTAAGACCCCTTGATCTCAGGTAGACCTCATTATAGTACCTACTTATTAATAAGTATTTTTTTATTTTAAACCTTTATTACCAAAGAAAATTATAATTAAAGAACCAATAACTAACTGCAGAATTTTGTAAACAAACTACAGGTACGGAAGTGTACCAAGATGCTGGCTGCATTGCCTCGCTGTAAATATGGCAATGCTGATACGCTGCGCTATATACTCGTACCCACTGACCAGTCAATAACACTATATTCGCCAATAACACTACATTGCAGTGTAGACATCAGATGTCGAAAAAGAAGATTCTTCTTTTTCGTCCCATCTCAAAGATAGGTAAGTAAATCAGTAAAAGGGGTTGCCTATTTTGACTCTCCATACCTCTCCATACGCAATTGCGTGTTAATAAAGTAGGTCGGTACCTATTTGCACTGAACGAAACACGCCATTGCTAATTTTAGGGCAATTAAATGACTCCTGAAATTCAGGACAGTACAGTAAGTAAATAAAAGGAACGCGTTCATGTCTTTTGTTTGGATATAAAGTTTTATTTTTCTAAGAGTTCAACGCGCTCAGATCAGCTATTTGTTTTTATGTACTGAAAATATATTCAACCTCTTTTAATTAAAGTTTAATTTCAGAATCGCCACAACAAAAGCCTATTTCTTTATAAATCAAGTTCATCCTACTAATATAAACGCGAAAGTTTGTAAGTATTGATGAATGTTTGTTACTCTTTCACGCAAAAACTACCTAGGTAAACTAATTTTGATGGAAATCGGTACACAGATAGTTTATGACCTGGAATAACATTATGGGCCACTTTTTATTCTAAAAATCCCATTGGATCGGGAGTTACTCGGGTGAAACCGCGGGCACCCAGCTTGCACTTCATACTGCTAATCTACGTCTTATATTTCATCATCAGCATATAATAGTCCACTGCTGGACCTCTAGGCCTCCCCAAATGAGTGCCATAGATGGCATTATCATTTGGGGGCTATTGCCCATAATCCCCACGCTGGGCATGCGGGTTGGGGATCGCAGTACGGTGGTTGTTCTGCAGAGGGCGCTGCTGCCCACCCCCCGGTGTGTTTCCCTTAGTCGCCTCTTACGACACCCACGGGAAGAGTTGGGGTGGTGAAATTCTAGAGGTATACCTCTAGAATAGAAAAAACATTTATTCAGACAGATTTCAGAAAATCAGTATAAAGTAAACAAACAAAAACACGTATAACATATTAGAGATAAGTAAAATAAATAAAATTAAAAAAGGGTGAGTCTGCCTCCATGGCTCTGCGCTGAAGACGTAGACTTTTGACGTAATCAACTATCAGGTAAAATTGTGTTTTACATAATCGAGGCTTGTTACTACTTGAAACGGAAGGTTTCATTTTTTATTTTTATTTGTACCTAGGTAATAATAATAACTTATGGCTTTAAGTTCGTACAGCCAACAAACAGCAGTTGTTAAAACCGTCATTTACAAACAATGCTTACCTACCTAAATCAGAACAAAGCCTAGAAGGCCTAAGCCTAGCTTCCTCAGGCCCTAGTGGTCGTGGCTTTCCCCATTGTTCGTTGGTACAATGGCGCTCGGCTTACACCATCTATGGATCAGGGAAGGGTGTAGCAAGGGAAATAGTGCGGGGCTGTCTTTTATATTTTGTAATGTTTTTATTTAATTTGCCTTTTATGTAAAATGGATTATGTGTCTGCAATAAATAATATATTATTATTATATATGAATTCTGAAGATCACTGTGTTGAAATATGAGCTCCCTCTAAAATAGGTAGTCAAGTCAAAAGAATAAATAATCACTACATCATCAATTTATGATAGTCCACAGCTGGACATAGGCCTCCCTGAGCTCCATAGATGGCTTTATTTATCATCATAATCACTACAATAGTACCTATAAAACAAAATCGCTTCCCGCTATCTGTCTGTCTGTCCCTAGTCCCTATGTATGCTTAGATCTTGAAAAACACGAAACGGATTTTGATGCAGTTTGAATATTTAAATAATTTACATAAAATGTAAATCCTTTTTGGCTGTAGGTTACATTATAAATAGGTACCTATTGTACTATTAAGAGATGTGAGTTGATTTTACTAATATTATAAAGAGGAAAGATTTGATCGTTTGTATTGTTCCGAAACTACTGGACCGATTTGAAATATTCTTTCACCATTAGGTATAATCCTAAATTTTCTTCATGTAAATAATCGGATTCATTGTTTTTAAGTTAATAGCTTCAACAGTTACCGAGATATCCATATGGGAAAAAAGGGCGAACAGAGCGATTAACGAATCACGAAACTTAAAAGGGTAGACTAGACTTTAGCAAAGAATATACCTACGTTGGTATTAGACTTATATGCTGCTGTACGTAACTCAACCTACTATTTAACCACACAGTCACCTACTTACCAGCATTTTAGTATCCACTGTTCTTCCTCAGCTTAACTTGTAACTCTTGCATAAAATCATCTATTTCACGGAAATTTCATAAGAAAAAATGCAACTCGACTAACAATTCAAGTAGCAAGTATTCACGCTTACACAAAAATGTCCTCTATATGAAACGTTGAACAATGGACAAACAAACGAATATTTCTTTTCACTTATACAATAGTGGCGGTAGATACAAATCGAGTTCACATAGAAATATTTTTGTTTCAAAACACCATCGTTTGACCACCTTGAGATATGAAGACAATTCAAAGCTAGCTATGCGGTGAATTAGGGCAAGAGGTCGAACATTCTTTGATTGTTCTTTGAATCAGAAATCTAGGTAGGTAGTAATAGGCGTTTGCCTTTTGTTAGCTACTCAATCACTTAGGTATTGCATTCTATACCTACTCGTACTTGTAACAGCCGCGTTGACACGATCAGAGTCAGCTCGGAACGAGTGAATTCGGATACCTACTCGGACGCAACTCGGATTGTGGCAACCTACATATAATCCGAGCGCAGTCGGACGACGAATAAGGGTTGCCACAGTACGAGTTGCCTCCTAGTAGGTAGGTATCCGAGTCCACCTCGAGTCCACTCGGTCCGAGCTGACTCTGATCGTGTCAACGCGGCTTTAGGTATACAAAGGTTTATTCTTATTAAGATTATAAATGCGAAAGTAACTCTGTATGTCTGTCCGTCTTTCATGACTAAACTATTGAACCGATTTTGATGAAAATTAGCACAGATGTTGTCTAGACCGGGAGAAAGGACATAGGATACTTTTTATCCCGAAGGCATGTCCCGCGGGATAGTACAGGGACACGCGATATAACCGAATCCGGATTTTGATACGCTTTTTATTAAAAGATAGAATGATTGTAGAGGAAGGTTTATATGCATAAGTATCAGCATTGCACCCATGCGCAGCCAGGGCTGGTCGCTAGTAATATATATTTTAGTTTCACTTTATACACTGCTGGCCACTTAATATTGTTACCTAATATATTTTACTAAAAATTCCTTTTTTTATAAATATTCAATTAGACAAGTAAATTTTTACACAAAAATGTATTATAAAATAAGAAATAAGGTGTTAAAGAACAGCAGTCTTTGCTTATCAGAAGAAAAGGTAGGTACAGATGTCGTTAAGGCATCCCAGATTTCATCAACCAAGAAAATACATAAAGATTGGTCAACACTGCGTCCGTTGAAGTCTTTTTAAGAAAAACACAAAACATGCGTTATATTTTACTTAGAAAGCCACCAGGCACTGAGTCAACGAGAGATGTGATAACGTCAAACGATAAGCTGTACATACTCCTGATAAAGAACCCATAAAAGCACGGGGTCATTACACTCTACAACCTAATTTCTTTTCATAAACCGTCACACTCTAGTTGCATTCTTTCTAATGTCGCACACATACCAACCACCTACGTATTATGGAGTGCGACATAGTTTTGTCACATCAGATTATCTGGCACAGATCTCAGCTCAGCAAAGGTATCTAAGCCTTAGATAGGAGTGGGTTTCATTTCACGCTTCAGGAGTTAGGCACAACATGTTCTATACCTAACAAACACTTTATTTATTGGCAATAAAATTTACATTTAGGCGTACATAAAAATAGAAAAGTATTAGAAGCTTACTGTAATAGGTGGGTACTGACTGGTTATGACTAATAGATTGATTTGTTTTTACATTGACTATATAGTTTCTAGGAAATCCAAAACAACCTAACCTCCCTAGGAGATAAAGAATAAAAACCCGTAGAGAATCATTTATATAGGTACACATTCATATACTTACTCGTACATTCCTTTTATTTCTGATATTATGTTATTGAGCGAAAAATTATCCTTATGATGAAGCCTTTCGATAGGCATGATAAAGCTACACGAGACAAATAATTACTCTTATTTGTCTCGTGTAGCGGTTTCGATTCCCGGTTCACCCATGTAACTATTTAAAAATCTATGAATGCAGTTTATATTGTTTTTTAAATTAAAATAATGTCTTCTTTCCTGAGCTTCTTTCAGTAAAATGTTCCATCTACAATATCTATGGTACTTTTCCTCCATGTGGCATAGCTGTGGGACGCCCTGTACATATACCATCTTCAATCAAACTATGCATCTCCTGATATCCCTTGAAGACAACTTGCGTTGCAGTTTTCGCTCTAATAACTTCTCATCTCACCACACTTGCATCTCGCTGTTCTCAGCTAAAGCTATTGTGATTGTGGAACCAAATACCTACCTGCTTCGAAGCGGGGATTATTTTCCAAAGGCTGCACTTCTTGTCTTACCTACCTTTCTCACTTTATTCGACGGTAGAGTCTCGCGCTGAGAAGCCATTTTGTATTTTGCTCATTTTCGCGGTATTTTTTTTCGATACTTTAAATTCGAGAGAGGCGATTAAATTTACTAAGTTAGTGTTTTAATTTTCATGATTTGTTGTGGTGACAATGAACAGATTTTGGTGGATGTTTTTACTATTTGCGAAAACGGCGTCGGCTAGCACTGATAATGGTATTCCAAGTGAAGAATCTGAAAAAGGTAACAGCGTAGGTACAAATATTCTGAAATAGCAATATTTTAGAGGATTAGGAGTTAGGTGCCTATTCGTGCGCACGACCTTAAGGCGTGTTTTACGCTGAAATTTATGTAGGCTGGAGTGTATTTGCTATTTTAAAGATAGGTAGCTATACCGAAAATTGGTATACCTAACACGACAAAGTGACACTTAACCACTTCTGTAGTGTTGAAAAGACTAGCTTTATTAAATTAATGCGAATACGTCAAAACCCTTTATACCTAAATAGGCTTAAGTATGTCGAAGAAGGACAAGCTAGTAGGTACGGTAGGTGTCGTTAGCTATCAACATAATAATAATGTGCAAGTGCTATTTGAAAAATAGATGCAAATGAAAAATTTAAACAGGATGCAATAATTTCTAAAGATTCGAAATAGGTTTGAAAAGTGCTCTTAATTTATTGTTAAAAGAAGACCCGGAATTTTGGTTAGGGCTCTCTCCATTCAATTTAAACAATGCAGCAGATTGTATTGCAGTTTCAGAACAAGGCTCTAATTATAACTTTCTCCAAAACCGTCCTTTGTTTCTTTTAATTACTTTACCCACTTTTATAATTCAAAAGTACTGCACGACTGGAATATAGACATGGGTAAAACGCGACGATTTTACGGTTCTGAGCAGCAAACAATAGAAGTGAAAACGGCGGGGCCACTGCTCTACGAAATAATTACGTGCTGGTTTTCGGTTCCATTTCAAAGTTTATTTGATTAAGCTTTTGGTCATTATGATCTAGGTAGGTACCTAATCAAAGCTCACCACTCAGCTACAAAAGTAGAATAAATAGAAAATACTTTTTTTGCACACAGTAGGTAGGTACATCTATAACCTACAAAGTGTAGTGCTTGGTGGGTTGTGTGACAGATTAACAAATGCTTTATTCATTAATATTAGTAAAGTAAACCTAAGAAGGTCCGCCTGCGACTGTGATCTGCAGATATTTGTTCAGGGGGTTCTGGTCCTTTTCTATGTATAATAAAAATATTCTATCTATGTAACAATAGTGTATTATGATAACGGTGAGGCTAGATGATGCTGTGTGGATTGTCCGGCAGTATTTATTTATTATGTACCTTCTTTTCTTATAGGGAGAAATTGTTCTCTAGATTATGACGAATCCGGATATTTCAACCACTTCTTTTATTATAGAGTCCCGGTTCCTGCCTCTTTTCGAAGTGAAGCGATACGACGGGAGGCCCTCAGGCGCAGGGGTTCTACAGCCTTTAACTAACGTGCCAGTGGCTGGTGAGAGGTGTTCCGCTCGTCTGGAGTCGGCCTTGGACCAGATGAAACGACGGAAGCGGACGCAGTCTAAAAACTTGGATACGCCTTTGGTTAGTATCCTGTGGTCGAAATCACCGTATTTCGATAATTTTTTACGTTGGAGTTCATTAACAGCAAATTGGGTGCGAAGGAAAAAAATTTGAAGATAAAAACAGGCTAAGCGCGTTGAAGTCTTTTCTTTGAAGCTTTAAATTAAGATTAACACGAAAGTCATTAAAATTTTTGGAATGAATATTCTTTTATTTCAGACCACTACTGCAACAAATTCATAGAAAACATAAAATACACATAGAATTATGAAAATTGAGAATAAATAACATATAGCTATAATATCTTACCAAAATTTATACGTTTGCAGAGTCAAAGCATCGAGCTGGATGGCTACAGTCTCTTCCAGCAAATGAGATCAGCTCCTGTCGACATGTACGTCACGAGGATGCGCGTTCGTCTCCCACAGAACTCCAACTGGGTTCGCGTGGAAAAATGCTACTTCGACCCCAGAAACGTTTCACTCGACACAATGCTGCTATTCCACGATCTAACCATCAGCGGGAACGTAGACCTTTACGATGCCAACGATCTGGACAGGACTCTACCTCAGAGCAGACGGTTGAGGAGACACTACGCTGATGCTAGATCTTACGACGGCTACGATGATCCCTATAGAAATAGGGGCAACGGTTGCAACATGATCCTCCGATTGCGGAAAGCTGGTATCGGGTTCCACACACGACCTTTAAACCAACACCCTGGGAAGTTCAATGTTAAGACTGATTCAGAATTCGTGGAGCCCGGTTTCATAAGCGTGTATGCGTATGGTTGTGAGAAATATATCAATAAGAAATCGAATAGGAACAAGAGTGATCTTCCCTTGAGGAGAAAACGAAGATCGGACGAGTTCTCATTTAATTCTGATATGATGGATACTGATGCCGAAAGGTTCGAAGGTAGGTCTGGAGATAACTGGGATTTAGTGTACGAGCCACGTTCAAGACTGAATTACGAGAGAAGTAAGCTGTTCCGGCCTGAAGATGATTTAGAGGATGCGGAGGATATCTCTAGAGAAATGGAGGATATCTTCACGAAAGGGATAAGGACATTACTAACCACTTATATGAAGAAGGAACTTCAACCGGCGATTAAGGACACATTAATGAGAAATATGGGTTATGTGATATCATATGGCTAAAATAGATGTACTAGTATTTGCAAACGTAGATGTTAAACAGCTGTATTATTTGAGTTTAGAAATGTACCCAATATTTGGCTACGATAAAATTAATCAATAAAACGATTGTTTTGTTTGACAATGGTGGTACCAATGTACTAGTTCTAATTTCTACTATTCTTTGTCACCATATAAAATAGATGTATGGGTATTCTTTAAACTAAGGATAGGGCATACATATATCCTTTCTTAAGGTCACAGCTCGTTAGAGCCACCCGGCACCGACCTGCACCGCCTCGCCTCGTGTGGGTGGTTTTTTATATGGAATTGTTTGGGCACGCACTCACTAATTCATGTCCGTAGCGTCACAGGATCGTTTCGCTCGCGAGGTGATCGATCACGCGCGGACGGCGAATGGTCCACTCGTTGACCACGTCAGGATCACTAGTTGACCACATACCTGGGGTATGAGGGTACACGAGGACTACGAGTGGACGCCGAGAGACGAGGTGCGTGTTGGGTGCCGGGTGGCTCTTATGAGCTATGACCATTAGTCATAAATTATCTATAAAATAAAATTAAGAAAATATGCAATAAATGTTTAATAATCAAGGTAAATGACATTCTTAAAAACTACAACTAGGTACTTACTGATAATATCACAGTAATGAGGCAAAACTAAAAAAAATAAGGAATCATAAAGAAAAACATGCAAGATCACTATTTGGTTCTGTAAATAAAACATGTAGAATGGGATAACAACATTTTGGACTAGGTTGGTGGTTAAAATAAATGCTTAGCTTAGCCTTGAAAACAAGTGCTTTACTTCATCATACACAGCAAAATGCAATGCTGAGACAAGTACAGCCTTTAGGACGCTGGGCCAGTAGCCTTTATACAAAGAAAAGAAGCTTTCCTTAGTTATTATCAGTTTTATACAATGTACAGTTCCTTTACAGTACATTTGCTCCCCAAATGCCTTTCTGTGTTGCTGGAATCCCTGAATTTGCAACCTCTTTTTCACCAAATCAAAAGGGTAGATTGCAGTTTTTGCTGTAAACCCTGCTAATGAACCTGCTATTAAGTTAGCCATCATTGTGGATTCAGCAGTAGCTGTTAGACTGATTGGTCTTTGGAAGACCTCAAATCTATTAAATACAGTCTCTGTCAAAAGTTTGTAGACAGCAAACTGTATACCTGCACTAGGTGCTATTTGAGCAATAGTGGGAGTGATACCTTTGTACAAGGCTTCAGGTCCTTCGTGTTTGACCATAGAGGCAAATGCATCTGTAAATCCTTTGTACGCTTTGTTAGTCTTCTGCTCAGCTATTAGCCTTGTCCTCACAGTGTCAAATGGGTAAGACACCACCGTAGCAACAGCAGCAGCAATCGCTCCATTCGAAAAGTTTATCCAGTGCTTCTGTGTATGGTAGAATGTATAATCTACCTGTTGGCATACCTGCGTCAGTCTCTCGAACGTCGAAAATTGCAGTATTCCAAAAGAAATAGACAGTAGTTGCGCGGGAATGTGGCCACTCCAAAGAGTCGTTATACCTTCCTCTTTAACAATAGTCTTTGCTGCTTGGAGGACAGAGCTGTATTTTGATCCAGATTTTAGGGGTTCCACTTGCAGCTGAAACCTTATCTTCAGCACGTCAAGAGGCTGGGCTACTGCTCTTGTAACAGACCCAGCAAATGCACCGGCAAAAGCTGACTGGAAGACAGTGGTTTTGGTTTCACTATTTTGTATTACAGACATGTTGGGGAAATTATTAACGTAACATATCAGAGGTTCTAAGATCATTGATGGAGTTTGTGAAATGTTTCGCTTCGTATTGTACTAAGGCGATGGATATTTTTTATAGATCAAAAATTATCAAAATTAATTTTGGGCTGCGTTCACAACCTACGCTCGAGCGCGCTCGGAGTGCAACTAGGTCGTTCATAACCTCAGGGGAAACGCTCGGTTGTTATTAACTAGAGCGTTCACAACCTCCGACGGTTGCAACTTTTTACCGGTGTAATTCGATCGACGAAAAACACTCTGACATTGACAGCTGTCATATTTTCCGTTGTCATAGTTTGTTATCTAATTAAATATCAAGATTTCTACAGTAAATTTCAAAATTTTCAGTATTTATCAGTTATAGATCGTAGTTACAGTCAGTAGATACAATTTACCTCAAAGTAACCGCAAAACAAAAACAAAACAAACGAACGTCCGGCAACTGTAACGTCAGTTTTGTCATGATAATGTCAACTTTGACGTTAAACAACCGACTCGTTCAGAACCTTTGGGTAAGTTAAAATTTACACCAAACAACCGCACTCTGAGCCTCTGAACGCACCCTTGCTTTGCACCAAAACAGCTGAGCTGCTGCTCTGATCGATGACATTGAGTTTTATTTTTTTAATGTATCTGACATAACAGTGACTACTGTCGATTTAGTTGACAGCTGTGTGTGGTGCTCATGGACAAAATATTTAAACACATTTTGTTGAAGGAAGGAATTCTATCGTAGTCGTAGCTACTGGAGAAGGGGGAGATAGGAAGAAATGAAGGAAAATCTCCCTAGGTTCGGGATGTACGAAGCTACCGCACTCTTCAGTCGCTCATTCCATCGAACCAACCACACAAATTAAATTACTAATAATAATAATAACCGACCGAGTGCTTTCAGAGATGTTCCTGATTCTCGTCTCCGCTTGTGGAGTGGCATTCCAAGATCCCCACTTGCTTGCCTTCATTGGCCGGTCGGGGTGTCGCAAAGAGGGTCCCATACATTTTTTTTTTTTTTTTTTTTTTTTTTTTTATTTAGTAATATTGTAATAGTTACAAAAGAGATAGCCGAAATTTTCAGGAAAAACAAAAAAAATATTTATTTTAGACTTAGAAAAATTTTCATCGATTTTGTATGGGGCTGAGACTTAGAAAAATTTTGATCGATGCCTAACTGTCCCCGACGACGAGTGTAAAGAATCGCGTTCGCGATAGCTCCGGCGCTGCGGGAAGTGCAGCCTCTCCGCCATTGCGTAACAAGGGACAGGCACCACTGCTCACCTCCGCAGCTTCGGCTTTTTGGTCGCCTTCGGCGACCAGCCTCAGCCGCTGCGGCTCGCGCGGTGCCTGTCCCTTATTACGGCTGGCGGAGGCTGCACTCCCTTCGCGCCTCCGGCTTATTATATACACTCTAGGGGCGCCACGCACAAGACCACGTGGAGTCGGGGTACTCTGTGTCGGATCCGCCACTCAAATTGAACCTAATCAACTCTTATCGGAATGCTCTGTATCGGTATCTGTATCTGTATCGGACACAGTTTGAACTCTAGCGCCGAGGTCATAGAACTTTGGGGTCAATCAGCTGAACCAAAGTTGCACCCCTAGTGACCCTCTTTACGATGGCATAAGAAAAAATATATGTTATATATATATAAAAAAAATACATGTCGAAAATTTTCTAAGTCTTTTTCGCCTTGAAACTGAACGACACACTTTGACCTCTAGCGCCGAGGTCATAGAACTTTGGGGTCAATCAGCTGAACCAAAGTTGCACCCCTAGTGACCCTCTTGACGATGGCATAAGAAAAAATATATGTTATATATATATAAAAAAATATATCAAAATTTTTCTAAGTCCCAGCCCCATACAAAATCGATGAAAATTTTTCTAAGTGTGGGACCCTTTTTGCGACACCCTAACCCTGGTATTTTGTGACCCTATCCAGCATTCGTTGGTCTGCTGCTTTTAACAGTTTAGTTTGAGACTAAGTTTTGCAGGCGATAAACTTAGCGAAGACCTAAAGGTCTTCCTTTAATTTCCTTTACCATAGTGTCTACACCTGGCGGATATCATCTTCGGTATCATCACCAGCCTATAATAGTCCACTGCTGGACATAGGCCTCCCCTAATGAGCGCCATATATGGCATCATTATTTGGGGGTTATTGCCCATAATCCCCACGCTGGGCATGCGGGTTGGGGATCGCAGTTCGGTGTAGTTGTTCTGCAGAAGGCGCTGCTGCCCGCCCCCCGGTGTGTTTCCCTTAGTCGCCTCTTACGACACCCACGGGAAGATTTGGGGTGGTGAAATTCTATGCCGGCACCACACGGCAACCTTATCTTCGGTATACCACATAATATTTTGCATGATGAGCATGACACCTCTGCTATGTGTTGCCCTTGCCTTTATACTAAGTTCTCTTCTAGTTTCTGTGGGCTACGAGTCGAGGCGGGGGGGAGGCGCGGTGGCGACAGCCACTTTTTAAGATATCGCACGTTCCACCACTATCAAAATCCTTCGGATTCCTTCGCCCTCAATAAAACGCCGTGATTTAACCCGTAAAAAAACTAAATTTAGCAGAATTGAATCAATCAAAATATTTAACGAATATTGTTATGTCAATGTCAAGTCAAGGAAATTGTTTATTTTGTTATATTGTAGTATCCCTATATAGTTTGTGGTTATATTTGATTTGATTGCCATCCTTCGCTTCGCATACATTTCCGTTCCGACTTTCTGCTGAAGAAGATACCTGCTTGAAAACATGTCTTCGCCGCTGGAAAACCTTGAAACACAGTTGGAAATGTTTATAGAGAACGTGAGACAAATCCGAATCATCGTCAGTGACTTTCAGCCTCAGGGTCAAAGTGTTTTGAATCAGAAAATGTAAGTCTTTAGACTTTCTCATCGGGTACTTACAGTCTTTACATAAAATCAGAGAGAATATAGGTAACGATTGTTCCTGTTCTATTCCAGACAATCCTTGGTTACTGGTTTGCAAGAGGTGGACAAGTTGAAGTCACAAGTCCACGATATTCATGTGCCAACAGAGGTTTTTGAGTAAGTATTTACCTACTATTTAAGATCCATGAATAAATCATACTTAATTTGTGGTATTACACTCATTTTCAACAATACAATTACATGAGATATAGGTACTTTTTCTCATAGAAACAAACATACACAGATTGTTTGTTATGGGGCAAGCCAACCCTAGATGATATTATAAGGTCAGATTGTATAAATATTGTTTCATTACAATGTAAGGTACCAAATTAACCAATCTGCATAGTTATTGCTAGTCAGGAACTATTTGTAAAGACTAGTAAATCTACCTACTGATGTCAGCTTTTAAGTAACCTGATGAAACATGTTGAAAGTTATATGTCTTTTTTTTCAGCTACATAGACCAAGGTAGAAACCCCCAACTCTACACCAAAGACTGCATTGACAAGGCCCTTGCCAAGAACGAAGAAGTGAAAGGAAAGATCGACTCGTACAAGAGATTCAAGAGTGGTTTGCTCTCCGAGCTCTCCAAGACTTTTCCAAATGAGATTGCCAAGTACAAAGTTAGTCGGGGTGGTGAATAAAATTATAAATGTTAGAGTTAATGATAAATGTTATTTTTAAGTTCTCAAATATTTATACTCTTAGTTATAATATCCCTGTAAAAGCCTGCAAGTAATGTTTGAAACTATCTAATGTTTATAAATAAATATACAATAAAAAGGATAAATATGAATAAAAGTCATTGAATCTTTGAATAATTTTTATATTTTAATTACAAAATAAATAAGTTCAAATTCATTAACAATAAAAATCAAATCAAAGAAGACAGAAAAATGAAAATTGAAAACATATAATGAAAAGTTCATAAAAAGAAAGATTGAAAGAATAATATAAAATTGTATAAAGATAGAAGAAACACTTTTCTTCAAAAAGCTGTTCCGAAAATAAATTTGATTTTGAAATAAAGATAATGGAATAAAATAGAAATTGAAAATAAAAAAGGTAGATGCCAACCTCAATTTAAATGCATCAAATAATAAGTCTAGTTTTAAAAAATATGTGTTAAAAATTCATTGGGCATGTTTGGGCAAAACATTTGTAAACATGATTAGTAAGATATCAATGATTTACATTCTAAATTATGTACACTTCTGGGGTAGACACAGTTTCCCTAAAAGGTTCTGGTATTGATGCATCTACCACAGCTTCACAACTGATCTCTTCTCCGCTTTCATCAGATGATTCGTGTCTGAAGTCACAACTGTTTACGTCTATGCATTCGTTCCAGAGCTGTTTGAACTCTCGCTTGATTGGATCTACTAGCTGTGACTTATTTGTGATGTACACATAATTCCAATGATCTGATGAGCGATCATTGCCCCAATTGAGTGTGCCCGTCATAAGCACTTTTTCATCCACGAGACAGAATTTGTGTTGCATTTCATGGCTTGTATTACATTTTATTTCTGCACCTGTGAAATATCCTAATTTTATTAGTTGTCTTGTATCAAACAAGTTTATTTGATTTCAGAATTAAGTTCGAATAAATGGCTTTTAACATATGAATTAACACCAAATTCAAACGCAAACTGCCTTATTTCCTTACAACCTCCTGGACATAAATGATCAACCACTACTTGAGTAGTATATGCATATATAAAGCTAATTTTTGTGCTTATGATAGTTTAAAAAGATAGAAACCTAATAGTTTTTAAAGGTAGGAATATCCTCTGACTTGGGATAGGTTAATTTAGGATTATAGTAGCTACGTAATTAATAGCACACATTCAACTTACCGGCATCAATAAGTTCTTGTACGAGAAAGTCATTGGATTCGTTATACCCATCACGGTCAATAATTATACTGACTTTGGCTTTCTTTTCCAACAGTATCTTGACTAATCGTCCTTGGATCGCCGGGTTCTGTATTCCGGGCATACAAACATCAATACTCTTTTTAGCCGCTTCCACATAACTCATCAATTTATCAAAACAGTTGTGCGCATTGAACTGTAGCTTACAAAACACCATCACTTCGTTGATACTGGTATTACGGCTTTTGTAGAAGTATGCGGCAGCGGTAACAGCACAAGTGAAGGCTATAGCTGCTGCTGAAGACAAAACACGTGGATTTAATCGCATTTTAAGTAATTTCGTACATAAATGGTAGTGTTTCTCGCAAAAACTAGAAATTGCTTCACTTGTGAGCTAAGAAGAGGCCAACATAAATGCCACCATGACTATTTTCTTCAAGACAGAAATTATTTTTGTTCATGACTACCCGCATTTTGTTCCTCGCCTTACCATAGTAAATATAAAGTCGGCGGGTACACTGGGTTGCCAGATAAAAGCAAACTCAATTCGCCTAATTTTGCCTATCGAGTAGCCTAAAATAGCCTACTATAATTTTTCGTACAAGTTGCCTAATTTCTTTTATAGCGCGCATTAGGGGAGGCCTATGTCCAGCAGTGGACTATTATAGGCTGGTGATGATGATGATGATGAATCCATTCCTCATCAATTTCAAAAAAAATTGTGTTCTCCCTATATAAATGTTGTGCATGCCTATTAAAAGTACCTACATGCTCAATTCTAAGATTTTTATAAATGTAAATCATGGTTAATGTATTATTGTGTGTATTGTTGGCATTGAGTTACCTATTACTAAATAAATACAGCGAGAGACTCTTCATTCCTTCAGTGATGACGTAGATATTGCCAGCTGTATCAAAGGGTCTTCTTTGGTATAACATTTTTGAGTTGAGCAGTTTATTCATTTCGACTGTGTGGCAAAATTTATTGAAGCTTTTTAAAATTTTTACGCATACTAAAATGCAAACGAATGCGAGTAATTCTGAAGTAGCCTAAATCGCCCGATCTTTTTTTTCCAGGTAGCCTAAATGGCTACTGGTAGCCGATTGGTTTTTTTGGTCGCCATTTGACCCCCCAAGGTAGCCTAAATGGCGATAATTCGCCTGTGGGTACATTTTCACGGTTTTTATAACTATTATGTTTTAAAACATCGAGATTGTTCATCCCTATTTAAAGGTACCTTTGTACCCGAGTATCATAATAACCTTCAATGTTTTGACACAATTTTAACAAGATGATTGTTGTACACCTCAGTCTGTTGCGTCGTGGGCTTAAGTCCATCTGCGATGTAGGAGGTTGCGGGTTCGATTCCCGCCTCGAGAAAAATGTTTGTACCATCTAGAGATATTTTTTTCCGGTGCGGTCGTTTTCTACTACTAAGTGGTTAAGTAGGTGCTAATAAAAAGTCTATAATCAATATATTGTATTAAGTAATACATAAACCTATCAGTCATCTTCTACTTAATACCCATTACCGCAACCTTTGCTTAGCTTAGGGCTAGTGATGTTGTGTTTTAGCAGTTTTAGTTTCCCTTTAAGTATTTTCGAAGTATTTTCCCGTTATTTTCCGGTAAATGTTTTTTTGTATCAGGATTTAAAATAAAAAACATCACACCAATCATTCTCCTTATACAATGTACCTAGTGGATGCGCGCGAAAAGCGAACTGCTATTTTGACATTTAGTTCTTGTCAAAAATAATGTGGATTTATAATTCGATTTCTTCAAAATAAACAAAAGTATGCTTTCCGACTGTGAGAATGGAGATTTATGAAGGCAATTCATACTTGTTGTAACATACTTTCGGTCTAACTATTGTGCCTGTAATTCATATTTCTCGAGAAATCAAGAAATAATCATGGGTATCACGGGTTTATTGCCTTTCATTGAAAAGGCTTCGAGGCGTACGAATATTAGTGAATTTAGTGGATGCACTGTGGCTATAGACTCCTACTGCTGGCTACATAAGGGTGCTTTCGCCTGTGCCGATAAGCTGGTCCGAGGGGAAAACACTGATGTGTAAGTTCGTGGGTCTTAACGTTACCGCCCGTCTTTTGTTTCCATAAGCTATTATCTGACTGAAAACTATGTAATCAGACCGAAACTAACGTTGAAAAGGAATGCGGTTAGTCTCTAACATTCAAAGTATATCTGATTTTACATGTTTTTCATTAAGAATCAATTATATCTTTCAGGCACATAAGATACTGCTTGAAGTATGTAAACATGCTGCTATCAAAGAGTGTAAAACCAATATTGGTGTTTGATGGAAGGCATTTGCCTGCTAAAGCTATGACAGAAAGTAAAAGGAGAGAGTGAGTATCTATTACCCAGATAGTATTTACAAAATTATTACAAACAGTGAGATTTATGTACCCTGGAGAATGCTAAGGCAATTAAATACAATGATACAAATTATAGTATTGGCGTGTGTGTGTTATTGTGACAAAGGCTGTGAAATATAACTATTCTTAAGCCTTTGGTCTTTCTGTAATGTTTAATGAAAAGTAAAAAAGACTGGTTCAGAACTTCATGCATGCTTGAGTACCCACTAAAATAATTTTTAGTTATTATATTTCCCTTCATTGTGGTGTCTCTTAGATGATGCTTTTAAAAAAAAAACCACCAGACCGTATCAGACATATTCATGCCTCATATAGATTTAATGTGTGAACTTTTGACTTATCAACTTAGGTACAGTATACAAGCTAAGTTGACAAGTCAAAAGTGCACACTTAGGACTTCTCAAATTATTCACGCCTGGTACTGAAGTAAAACAAACTAAAGCTTCATATTCACAGATCACGAAACATATCAAAGAAAAGAGCTGCTGAGTTTTTAAGTCTGGGAAAGGTAAGCTTTTTCTTCAATACATCAAATTGTCTCTTAAAATGAGATAAAAGAATTTGGCTCCAATCTTTTAACAATTTCATGCTCCACAGAGCATATGTCACAAGATATTGTAAAAGATGTATGTTTAGTGACATGAATGTGTTGATCAAACAAATTTCAATTATATTTATCACGGTAATCCATTCACAGATGGAAGAAGCCCGTTCATACATGCGGCGGAGTGTAGATATAACCCATGAGATGGCACTCCAGTTGATACAAGAGTGTCGCAAACGAAATGTAGACTGCATAGTGGCACCGTACGAGGCTGATGCACAATTAGCATATCTAAACATTAAGAATATAGCCCATGTTGTCATTACTGAGGATTCAGATCTGATACTGTTTGGTTGCACAAAGGTAAATACTATTACTGGACATTTCATCTACTTTCTTTCTACAAAGATGAGTTAGAAATTATTTTAATTAGTGACTTGATTCTTGACTCTTTTTGACTCGTATTTAATATCCTGATATCCCTGATATCCCTTCTTATGATTGGAACTTTTTGCCAGATGTAATGGCAGTACTATTTACCCTTCCTAGTCAAAGAACTGTCAGTCCTGTTGCTATAAGAGATTGCTTTCAGTGATAAGGCTTGTGATGAAGGGGCACTATAAGACCTTTCAGAAGGCAGCAGCTTTTTTCCGTGGTTTATTCAACACCTCAAGAGTTATCTGATCATCAATTTGCCTGCCATCATGGTGAAACTCTGTGGCGCGGTGGCCTAAGGTCCGCCTGCGACGCAGGAGGTTGCGGGTTCGATTCCCGCCTCCGGACAAATATTTGTACGATCTGCAGATTTGTGCAGCGCGTTCTGGTCGTTTTCTATGTATAATATAATAAATATCTATATATGTAGTAATATTGTATTATGTATATCAGTCATGGCATCTAGTAACACACACATAAGCTCTACATAACACAAGCTCTGCATTATTTATTTATCTATGTCCTGAAGTGAATGTTTCCAGGCCCGGATTAGCCCCTAGGCCCACAAGGCCCGGGCCTAGGGGCCCGGCAAGCCTAGGGGCCCTCATGGCGGAACATTCATACCCCTAAAGTCAGGCTTGCCCGAAAAATTAACATTTTTTCCAAATAATAAAAGGTAGGCAAGAAACGACGTAGGTACTATGTGTTCAGTTTGGCGCTCCGTGCCATGCGATTCCTATTGTGTATCTACATATGTACATTGTATTGTATGTAAGCACGTCGCACTTAAATATTTCTTTAAATTATTCTCTCTTGAAAACTCAAACTTGTTTTCGTCAAAATTCGTCTCAACATTAATAATGCGCTGGGTGCACGCATCGCATTCATTTACGGCCGATTCCAGCTATGCAGGCAGATCACGACATTACTTTTAATTTTGTAAATCAATAGACCTAGTTTCTTGTTTTTCCGTAATTGAATTGCTCCCTCCGTTTACTGTTATGTCTTTATTTTTAACATACTTTTCTAAACCATTTGGTAAAGACCGAAAATGTCACAAAAAATTTCGCGGCTCGCTCCGCTCGCCGTTAGTTCTCAATTATTTAAAACTTTTTAACAACCTTGCGAAAATGTCACAATTTCTCAACCATTTTCAGCGGCCGCAAACATAACAAAATATCATTATATATTATTACCTATACTACCACGAGACCATCCGAAAAAGTAATACAAAAAAACATGTTTTGTCTTTTTACCTTGCTTACTTCACAAAACTCCAAAATTACCACCGCAAAGGCTCTAAAAGTTTCGCTAATCATAATCTTTTGTCACTCTTGATTCTAGTTTACAAAACATCCGAATAGTCGCTAAAAAAAATTGCGGCTCGCTTCGCTCGCCGTTTATTCTGTAGTCTTTTCATTTTAATTTGGTAATTTTTATCAGCCTGCCGAAAATAAGTCAAAAATTTGGCGGTTCGCTTCGCTCGCCATTCTTTCTGTAGTAGGAGTTATTTTGTTAATCCTCAAAAAACCAAATTGTCAAAACAAGAAAGAAAAGCTAAGAGCTTTCTTTTCTTGTCTATTCATAGCATGCCTAACAAATTTAAAAAAAATGTGTCTCACTCTACTTTTGTATTGTTGACGACATTTGTATTGTTTTCATTTCTCAACCATTTCCAATGACCGCAAAAACTACAATATGTCAAGGCTCGTTCCTCTGGCTGTTATTTATGTTTTCATACTTATAAATAGTTAGTATGAATTGTTATAGCCTACCCCTTAACTACTACTACTAACTTTTTTGTTACCCGAAAATGTTACGCTGGAAGTTATAATTTTTTTGTGTTTCTTACATTTTTTTCTTTGTTGTTGGCATACCAATCTCTAAGGCTCGACACCCCCCCCCCCCCGAATAGTATTTCTGGCTACGGCCCTGTCTGTAATATAATGATTATTCTGATTATTCACTGAATATGCTAATAGTATGTACTTGATCGGCTCGGGGGAGGAGGGGGCGTTTGGTGCCTAAAAAAAATTTGTCGGGTAGAGGGGCCCTCAAATACCAAGTGACTAGGGGTCCTGGATCCCTTAATCCGGGCCTGAATGTTTCAGTGCTGATCATGATCAATAAATAATGATGGACAGTCCACACATATCATCTAGCCTCAAGCTTAGCAGAGCTTGTGTTATTATGATACAATCTACTATTCTATCTTATCTTGTCTATTCCAGGTTCTGTTCAAAATGGACTTAGAAGGCGTCGGCACTCTAGTCGAGACTGCCAAACTGCCTCTAGTGATGAAGTGCCCCATAGAACAGTACTCCTTTAGCAAGTTCCGTCAAATGTGCGTGATGTCTGGTTGCGACTACCTGGCCTCGCTGCCGGGGATAGGGTTGGCTAAGGCGAGGCAGTTCGTCACTGCTACACAAGACTCCAATTTTGCTAATGTGAGTGACTTTAGTTATACTCATAGTGATGTGTACGTAGCTTGTAGATATACCTACCTTGCTGTACTTGCTACCTTGCTGCTGTCCTACTAACTGTATACGCGCGTGCTGCATGCAGTACCGCGCTTATTGTAATCACTAATGACGTTACGAGGAAAAAACGAGCAAGCATAATTTTTATTATATGCATAAAGAAAACGACCAGAACATTCTGAAAAAAATAAAGACAAACATAATTCAAAATAATTTATTTAAATATTTTTACACATCAAATAATTATTTTGTATTATTTTTTTGTTTTCTTATTTTTTCATGTTGTATTCTTAATTCTTTATTGCAAGATATAATATACAAAAAAAAAAAACATTAAATGTAAAAGAAATGGCAAAGGCGAGCTTAACCCTTAAAAGAGTTCTCTTCCAGCAAACCTTATTGGAAGAGAGAGATAAAGTTACAAACAAAAAGTTAAAAAGTTGTAGGGCAGCGATATATCAAAAAAGATTCAAAGAGAAACTTCTACTTCCAGGCCCTAAGAAAACTGCCGAGTTTCTTCAACCGCTCCAACTTGACGGTCACAGACGAGTACAGAGAGAACTTCCTGAAAGCCGAGGCGACGTTCAAACACCAATATGTATACGACCCTTTAGAACGGCAGATGGTGAGGCTGACCGATCCAGATGATGAAGGTAAATGAAGGAATTTTTGCTATATTAATCTCACGTAACCAGATTTTGCACGCCACAAAGGTATACAACAACAAACAACAACAACACCAGCCTATATCAGTCCACTGCTGGACATAGGCCTCCCCTAATATGCGCCAAAGGCGGCGTTATTTCATCTGGGGGTTATTGCCCATAATCCCCATGCTGGGCATGCGGGTTGGGAATCGCAGTTCGGTGGAGTTGTTATGCAGAGGGCGCTGCTGCTCGCCCCCCGGTGTGTTTCCCTTAGTCGCCTCTTACGACATCCACGGGAAGAGTGGGAGTCGTGAAATTCTATGCCGGCACCACAAAGGTATACATTGCATCTTATTTAAACATACATGTATAGCCCCAAGCTAAGCAGAGCTTGTGTTATGGGTAGATAACTGATATATATAATAAATAATATACGAATACATACATAGATATTCTTTTATAAACATAGAAAACGACCAGAACACCGTGAACAAATATATGCGGATCGTACAAATATTTATCTCGAGGCGGGAATCGAACCTCCAGCGTCGCAGGCGGACCTTCGCCCACCGCGCCACAGAGGTCGACTGTGAAAGTATACCCTCACTTGTCACAATTTCAGACATCGAGAAGGCGCTCTGTGTGAACGCCGGTGAGCTTTTGGACGATAAGGTAGCTTTTGAACTGGCTCTGGGCAATTTAGACCCCTTCACTTTGAAGAAAATGGACTCCTGGCATCCAGACAACAGACCTACCGAGGTAAGTACGAATTAATTTTTATTATCATTGTAATGTTACTACAAAATCATAATCAAAGTGCTTTATTACCTTTAGACACGTCACAAAATGTATGTATCTATGGTTTATTGTTGCAAGTCACTTGGAGTTTTGTTGTAGAAGCGTATGCTTTGCCCTTTAAAAGATACATTAATTTTGTGTAGCCTAGTAGTGAGCAAAGCGATTTTATTCTTATTTCTTGTATCTGAATTATGTATATCGCTACTTTTAACAATCACAACTCAAATAGACTCAGGGAGCACGTCTTATTGTGATATTTGTCAATTTTCCTTTAAAACTTCAATAATTCGTTGTTTGAGACTTGTTGAAATAAATATGTCTATGAGCAGGGATGAATAAAGGTGTCTTCCTTCTGTGTATATCAGTACAACTATGATCAATCTGTTTAAAAAATATTATATAATAAGACGTAACTGATTTTCTCTGCACTTCAACTTTTTGTCCACTAGTAGAAGAAGTGATATGAACTAGTGAAACAAACGTATCCGTTAGAAATATAATTGAGGTGTGGCGGACGTTATAGTTGATTTTAATAGCTTATTTAAGGGAAACGACGTTTGTTCGTGGTTCCTTATTAACTGTTTCAAGTATCTAAAAGAGCTATGCCTGCAATAAGGACATACATAGTTTACTAAATAGTTCATAATACGTTATGCTAGCTATGTTATATTACTTTACCTAAACGATAGGTACTTTAAATTAAGGGGGGTACTTGTCTATAAAATATTTTCTACTACTTCTTATTCCCTTGTAACTTTTCACAAATTTTCAAATGCAAAAATTTATCACGCCGCCGCTCAGGATCAAACCGCCCACCCATAATACTCAAAGTCTGAAATTCCCAACAATAACAACTAATGTGTCCCACATACATAGAGATACGGGTGGTACTTATATGTGACGCGGACTGTACGTAACTCAAACTTAAAACATTATTCCAGAACAACAACATAAAATCCAGCAAATGGACCGACAAAGTATCCGACCACCCCAGCATATGGAACTCGGAGTTTAAGGCGTACCTCGACGAGCCAACCCCGTGGCAGAAGCAAGTTAAAGCAAACGTGGGAGCTTTCACGCGCCGCCCGAGGCGGGTTGTCAACCTAGTCAGTAAGGTTGTACCGGAGACGGAGGAGCAAGATGAAAGGTACTATTCTTACTATTAAATATTATAAACCAAAGTAAACTTGAGTGTGTTCACGCGGCGGGTTGTCAACCTTGTCAGTAAGGTTGTCCCGGAGACGGAAGAGCAAGATCAAAGGTACTATTCTTACTTATATTATAAACCAAAGTAAACTTAGGTATGTTCACGCGGCGGGTTGTCAACCTAGTCAGTAAGGTTGTACCGGAGACGGAAGTACAAGATGAAAGGTACTATTCTTACTAATATTATAAATAAGTGAACAAAGTGTAATCAAAGTGAACCTTAGAGGGTTGACGCGGCGGGTTGTCAACCTAGTCAGTAAGGTTGTACCGGAGACGCAAGCACAAGATGAAAGGTACTAACTAGCTACTATGAACCTTAGTGGTGTATAACTGTAGCAGCCTTTTGCATCGTTAACGTATCACTAATCTTATTTTACCAAAACACTTACTACTAAACTTAAAAAATACAATACATAAAAACAATATAAAATAAAATGTATCTAAGATCGGCCTACCCTAATGAATCAATTATGGTTCACTTGATATAGTAGGTTTAATATATTATATGTGCACGAAAATAAACATTTTATATAAATTCACTGCTGTCTGCTTTTAATAATTGTTTATTTTCTTAGGGATAACTAACAATCATACCTATATTTTTATTTATAATTGACTCCTAAAATATGTTGAAAAGACTTTTAATTATTTCTGTAATAAAATAAAATAAAAATTGTTTATTTCAAGTACCATGACTAATACAAAAATTATGTTTAAAATCACAATAATAAGAATAAAAATACAATGAAAACATAAAATAATAAAAATAATCCATCTTTTTTGTTTCAGTCTATCAATACAATCGCTAAGCAACATGTACTGTATGGAACCACCAACGAAACGACTCAAGCCTGACGAAAGCATCACACCCATAACAGAAGACAATGAAATCAAATCAGAGAAAGCACCCTCACCGATCTTACAAAACAAAGAGAGATCGTTCAAAAAAAGCCTCAGAAACGGCGGCTACAACATACTCAAGAAACTAAGCAAATTCCCCAGAACAGTTATAGATGATAATGTTGTTGAAAGCAAATTTTTTTCGACGAAATCTACCTCAAATATATCTGATAAGATTGAGATACTCGACTCTCCCGAAAAGAGTAACCATCCTCTTGAGGACATTAAGTGTTCAGAACCGTTAAATACCTCATTAGAAAATAAGGATAATATAGTTATTGAAGAATCTCCCGTTAAAAGTAAGAATCCTTTCAAAAAGGTTACGGAAAGCAACACATCAAATAGCACAATCGAGGATGACAAAGATAGTGACGAAACGATGTGTGACTCGCAGAAAGAGAATAGCCCGATGAAGACCAGCCCTATTTTGCAGCCTAGCCCTAGTAGGAATGTGTTTAGGAGAGGAGTGAAGAGATTGGATAAGAGTTGGAGTGAGGATACAGTTATTGAGAATACTTATCCTATGGAGACTTTGGTGACGCCTGTTGATTCTCAGGTTAGTATTGTCTATTCTTAAATACTTAGTTATTCTCAGGTTAGTATTATCTATACTTAGTTATTCAGTTATTCTCAGGTTAGTATTGTCTATGCTTAGTTACTCAGTAATTCTCAGGTTAGTATTGTCTATACTTAGTTATTCAGTTATTCTCAGGTTAGTATTGTCTATACTTAGTTATTAAGTTATTCTCAGGTTAGTATTGTCTATACTTAGTTATTCAGTTATTCTCAGGTTAGTATTGTCTATACTTAGTTATTCAGTTATTCTCAGGTTAGTATTGTCTATGCTTAGTTACTCGGTAATGCTCAGGTTAGTATTGTCTATACTTAGTTATTCAGTTATTCTCAGGTTAGTTTTGTCTATACTTAGTTATTCTCAGGTTCGTATTGTCTATACTTAGTTATTCAGTTATTCTCACGTTAGTATTGTCTATGCTTAGTTACTCAGTAATTCTCAGGTTAGTGTTGTCTATACTTAGTTACTCGATTATTCTCAACTATATGTATTAAAACTCAGCATGACAAGAATTTCTGACTTTGTTACATTATTTATTGTGTAAGATTTCGGTAAAGAACTTCAAAGGAATAATAACATATATTTACAATGATTTATGTTTTGGAGACCGCGAATCGGCAAACGTAATGTAGGACGCCCTAAAGCATTATTTTATTCTATCTTAATTCCTTGCCACACGTAAACTACCTTCAAAACTAACTATATTCCACAGGAATCATACGGGGAGTCCCCGCCTAAGCCAGTACTATCCCAATCGCGGTTCACCTCTAGCCAACCAATCAGGAACAACCTCAAGAAGTCCACATGTCGAGTTTCTGGTTTAAAGCGTACCGTGTCTTTACCCAGTAACCAACCTACACTGCTGAGCAAGTTCGGCTTTCAGAAGAAGTAAGTTGTAGCAAATTATAAGAGCAAAAAGAGAAATAACGTGTGTGTGAGAACGTGTTGAATAAATAATGTCGGACAATCCACATCTAGCCCCAAGCTAAGCAGAACTTGTGTTATGGGTACTAGATGACTTATATACATAATACAATATTATTCCATATATAGATATTTTTATTATACATAGAAAACGACCGGAACACCCTGAACAAATATCTGCAGATCGTAAAAATATTTGTCCCGAGGCGGGAATCGAACCCGCAACCTCCTGCGTCGCAGGCGGACCTTCGCCCACCGCGCCACCGAGGTTGTCGAAGATTAAAAGTTAAATAAAGGTATAATTATTATACCTTATTTAACACGTTCACGTTACAATGGTCAGTTCAATATAAGATTAACTTTAACTCTTTATATTAACATGAGCGATAACTCCTACATTAATAAAATATCGTAACCAAACTAAAACTATAGCACATAACCAAAGATATTTTAACACTTATAATTTTTTTCAGTTTTTTTTCTTTTCTCTTCTTCTTTTAGTGGACAAAAAAATTAAGAAAATCAATAACAACTTCTTTTTTTTATAATTAACTGTATGAAATTTGACTTATTTTGTAAGCCTAAAGAAATAAAGTTATTTAAATCTAAAATCTGAATAATCATATTTATTTGTTACAGGCCAGCGTTGAAGAGGTGACCATTGGGTATTCCTTATTTATTCTCAGCCTAGTCCACCGTTTATTATTTCAAGATATTTTAGAATAAAAGTTAAAAATTTAAATAATTTAAACGCAATAGCTGACTGTAATTTGTTTCTCCTATTAGTTTAAGTCAATGTGAAAAACACGCTTTGCAACTGTTTTAGATTATAATAATCTGTAAATAAATAATAATATAAGGTGTAATTATTATTTTTTATGTTTGACTAATGTCTGTGACGTTATTGATTGTAATTATGAAAATTTGTGATATAAAAACTGATTTAATTTTATTAGAGTTTTATTAATTGAAAATAACGAATCGTTAGTAGTTTAGGGAAGGTTTCAAAAGTTTAAAATTGATGAGGTACCCGAATAGCGAAATATTGCTTGCTTTGGATCCATTTTGGATCAAATAAATGTTTTTAGATGGAGAAAGTTCACAAGTTCGTAATAAATCATAATCATTATGAAGCTCTTTATCGCAGTAGAGTCCCTTTGAAAATCCTAGAGTTTTTGTTTAAAGAATAAAAATATGCATTTGCCTGTAAGAAATTGCGCGATAAGGCCGCCAATTATTTTACCTACATGAACAATGGCTTAAGATATAAGGTCTCTGATAATTATCTTCCTACGTTTTTCTGAAGGCTGTATGTAGATAAAAAAACCTAATGGATATGACATACAGGTAAATAAAAAGTTCTGGATAATCCACACAGCATCATCTAGCCCCAATTTAAACAGACCTTGTGTTATGCAGAGCTAGATAACTGATAAAATTAATACAAAATATTATGTACCTACGTAATTGGATATATATTTTTATTACACATAGAAAACGACCAGAATACTAAACAAATATTTGCAGATCGCACATACATTTGTCCCGAGGCGGGAATCGAACCCGCAATCTCCTTCGTCGCAGACGGCATTGCTCACTGCGCCACAGAGGCCGTCGAAGTACTTGGAAGAGATCGCTGATAAGGCCGCCTATTGTACTTGAGTCTCACAAAAAACGGTAATGTATAAAATCAATGGTAACCATGGTAGGTATTGTAAGTATTCTAAATAAAATCCAGGAAAAAAATACCTAATCCTGAACTTTCTAAAACAAAAGCTCCACACGATTTTCACATCTCTTCCCACAAATTCAAATAAGCTCGAAGAAGGATGTTGGCTCGCTCCGACCTATTTCTCTGTGAAAAGAATTAACATGGTTAAATGTGTATTAAGATACTAAGCTCAAGATTTTGGCTTATGCTTTTTGAAATAAAATGTCCATGATTTCTAAGAAAGCTACACATCAAAAACCTATAGAGCGATGGCAGAGGTAGCAAACCAAGCTCCTGAAACCAGGGTTTTCAAGACTCATCGGGCGGGATACCACAAAAGTTCAAAGAATATTTATTTTTCAAAAGAAAATACATTTCACTTATTCGATTATTAGAAAAGATCTTAAATTTAATACCTATGTACCTACATAATTAAAACTTCGTGTAGCCAAACAATTAATGGTAAACAACTACATAAGCATACAGTTAGTTAATCTTGTACCTACCTGGAATACAAAAGTTTTGCAAGTTCTAGGTAATAAAATCACTATTACTAAGTTAATAATTAGGAACAATTAAAAGATACAAGTAAACATTTTAAAACTATTCGCAAAATCCGAAAAAATATTTTAACCTTTATTGAAATGAGTGAATGAACAAAGACGTTCGGTCTTATGGTGTCACAGTGAAAACAATATCATTTTGTTTATTTAATTTATAAAAAAAAATTCTGTGCCTTTGTCCAAATACATATTTTTATTATATTCTACTATCTACCTACCTATAGACAGGGAATATCACTACACATCAAGGTATAGGTAGATATTATGCCTCTACGAACTTCGTCGAGTGATGTTGCTCCCTGAACGTTCATCTTATTCTGCGCCGATCAAATAGGATCCGTTCAATTTCATTTACATATGGCATAAGGGTGGCTAAATTAATTTTTCACTCGCAGGGGTGTACTTTTGGAGCTTATTGGGTGAATATCTTTGGAAATGTAATGTGAGACTTCTCAGCTTCTATAATAAGATTCAGATTTGATAAAGGTGAGGTGTGGGAAAGTTAGAAAAATAATACTTGTCAAACTCTTGAGATTTTTTTTTAATAAACGTTTCATCGATAATTTATACCGACCTAGTGTTTTTTTAATTTATTTCAAACTGTTGTAAATAATTAATGTCCTTGGTTTATTCACTTGCGTAACATAAGGTTTAGGAAGGTACTGTGTATCAAAATAAACAGTACTTACATAGAAATAATATATAAAAACAAATCTCTTCAAAACAACAAACTGAAGGATAATAAAAGTGTTTTGATCGTTTGTCCGAATCTAGAAGTAAATAAATAAAATAAACTTAGTATTGTTGGTAAATAATATGCCAATTGAGTTACGAACACATTTAATTTTAGTAATTATTACTATATATTTTTTTACTTTGTTACATAAAAAGTAGCTTACGTTCCAAAGTAGCCAGTAGGGCAAGCACGGGCTTTCTTGTCTAAGGTAGAATAGAGAAAAATTACGTCACTTTGTCATCGAATGCTTAAATTATTTGAAATTAATTTCTTCAACTTCAATAATGTACGCAATGTATGGCGATGCGATGCCATTATTGTCTATTTTACCCTAGAGAACTATCCCCGTGCTTGGCCTACCAACTGCATACATCCCGTTCTCTTAGTTCGATATCTATGTTTCGTTCCTGCCTAGCCGCATGTTGCGTTTCATTATAGACTTCCTACCTGAATTGGAACTCGTGCTTAGTATGGTAAGAATACTAGTGTTTAAAACCGAGGGACTGTGAATTCTATTCGTTAGACTTTCGAACTACCACAAATAAGTATGTAAATTCGAACAGTAGTAAAAATCTGTCGGTCTACCGTTTCACTGAGTTTGTATTCTACAGTTAAAACAATAACAATGAACTAATCCCCCACCCCGTCGCCATAAATAATATTGTTTTTATTAAGGCCTGCTATTAAAGCGTCTGCATTTGTTGCCGGGACGAATTGTACCACTTTATAAAGATCTATGCCGCGACGGGTTAATTAAACAAGGTATTATAATTTTGAGGGTTAAAAGACTGTTATAAAGAGCTCTTGGTGGTGTGCTCTGTATCTATTAGCTTATGTGTTATTAGTTATGTGTGGATTTCGATTTTAATATTTGAATTTTTAGTTTGCAACATTTTATTATCCCTTTTTGTGTTTTCATATATTGATATATTGATAATGCACCTAGATACTGCAAAAATAAAATAATTTATTCAAAATTTACTTAAGACAATTTTTTACATAAGAATAATAATTACCTACTCAGATTCTAACGATTCCATGTGCTTGAACTAGGTTAAAACTGTATTTTAGGCAAAATTGCTTACAACGAATACAATATGGCCCTCGTTATGCTGGATATAGGGGAGGCCTATGTCCAGCAGTGGACTATTATAGGCTGGTGATGAAGATGACGATGATGAATACAATAAGTACTAGTAGGTACTGTTTTTTTATGGCCTCTGTTTTACAAACTAATACATAAATAGATTATCCTGCATTACTTATTAATTTACTACATAATATGCTTTGCAAACTAGGTTTGTTTGTTATTAATTTACTGGTGGAAAGTTTGCTAGTTAAAATGTTATTTTAGTTTAATATATAGATTTTGGTTTAATATATATACGAGTAAAATAAGGTACTATTTACCTTGTCTGTTAATGAATAACTGAATATATTTCTTTAAGACCTTTTTTGTTTCAAAAACTACCGAAATATCCAATTAAACTTGTCCTCGTTTTTGGTGAATGTTATAGCTATGCGATAGGTATAAAATCAGTTGAATGAACATATCCTAAACCCCTAAATAAAAGAAAATATAATCTTTTTGTATCAGGCAGATATATCTAGCACCTATAACAGAAACTCTGCTTACTTCGGGCCTGGATCCTGTTATGTGGATTTTCCAGCAATATTTTATATATTATCCTTTATAAAAATCTTCCATAAACTCCACAAAGCATAAATAACGACGAACGTGTCGAACCGCTTGTATTTAAATCATCGACTAATCGTTGCCGCTTATTGGCTGAGCTTCCAGCGCTAATCCGACCATAAATTACAGGTTTGTCTGTGGTTTTAAAGTAAAACGCCACAACTTGCTCAAACAAAATATTGCTACATTATTCTAATAAAGCTTTAAATGGGATCTATCGTTTATTACAAAGAAAATATCAATTAAAAAACCAAATTAAAACTATAGTATTGTAATATTTAATAGGTACCTACCTAAGTATCTACAATCTTCGTTTAAGAACCAAACGCTACTCAGTTTTAAGCGCGTGTCAATTCGTGTATTTTTGACAGTTTTCGATAAATCTGTCAAACATTCAGTCTGTAGATAAACTGTGTAACTCACCCTCAGAAAACTCACCACAACACAGTGAATTCACAAACTGTTTCTAGATAATTTCATAAGATTTTGTACACAGGTTTAAGAATAAATATTTCCTTGCATTTATGCATTCACGAAACTTAGCACTCGTAGCACTTCATTCATTTTATTTTACTTTATTTGGAGAACAGTTTTACACGCTTTATATTTAACATAAGAGTGTATACTACCTCAAAATGCTAATTTTCAACTCCACCGGATGTCCATATCGTCTAAACTACTGAATATTTAACTTTGAAATTGATATAATGGTAGTTCAGGACTTAATCTATCGATCATATGTTTCGAAAACACGATTCCATAAAATTTTCTCGATAGAAAAAAATCGCAAAGTTTCCTCTAAATTTTTACTAAAACCTAAATTTCTCAATATATACAGAAGTTCAGATCTTGACAATAAGCGTGGTAATAGAATTAAGGATAATAAAAATGTTATATGTTTCAGTTTTTTCAAATAATGTCCTAATTTGATTTTTGGACTTGCGTTGCAATGCCCTGTCCCGCTCTTAAGAACGCAAAATCATATGTCTAGCCTTTTCGCACAGAGTTGAGGTTGTATGCGCCCTTCAATACTAACTCTTGACCATTTGTGTCCTCGCATATAGAGCTCGCTTATAACGTAGCATCCTGCTCGTCGTAGCATATATGGCGTAGAAAAAGCAACAGATCTATACAAATAATTAAATTGAATGCTCTGTTATGTCAAAATATCAGCGTTTTATTTATTTATTTCTTACAAAAATTGTCTTCTATCGGTCTTTTTGCTAATCTCCGAAACGGCTGGACCGATTTTGACGCGACTGTCTCTGGCAGTTAGCTGATTATCATTAATACTGTAAGTAACTAACGCTAATTTTATTTAAAAATAACAAAATTAAAATAATACAAAAATAACGAAGTTGTCGGTTTGGGCGAAGCCAGGGCACAGGTCGTCGTCAAAAGATCAAAATTCTAATAACTAGATATTAAGCTGAGCCTACACTGTGTAAATTGCAGGCAGTGAATCGTTTCGTACTCGTTTATGAAGAAGGTTCAAATTTAAGTTGAAGCCAATATTAACCCTTTGCGTACCTACAAACAAAGCCCACTTCACTCGAAAATCCAATAGTTCATATCGGATACTCTGCGTTCCCCTTCATTTCATAGTTTAGAATGGTTTAGAATGTTTAGATACCTCCGTGGCATTGCATCAATGCGGCGACTGGAAACAATGGAACAGGTTAATTAGAATGTTTCGAGGAAGTAGCGATAAAGGGTTTATCTTATCATATCAACACGAAAGTTTTGAATTATTTTTATAAATGATGAAATTAACTTGCCAATAAGTACATTGAAAGGAACTTACCAAAGGAAAAACTTTTACTTTATTATTCAAGGCAAAGGTTAAATTTTTAGGTTAATTAAAGAAAATTATTCATAATTTTCTGTCTCAAGTTTTTGCAATAAATGTTTTTCCTTTAATGCGAAGAAATTCTTTGTACAGAATTCGATAAAATTACGAAGTGTTAGATAAAAATTTTACATTACAAAGATAGGTAGGTACTTACTTCGCATATGATTTAAATTTGAATAGCGCGTCGGTCAATATCCTTAATTATTACTGTTATTTCTTATCTTTTAGTAATCTGAGTGAACATAATGTCGTCACAAACTCACACGGAGGAATGTTGGACGTGGTGCTGGTTCGGGAGAGTGATGAGGTTCTTGAGGTATCTGTCAACGATGCTGACGGATTGGTTCCTCCCGACGCATACCACCCACCGCTAGACATCGAGATTCAAGTTAACAGGCTCGTTATTCTGATCGACTCCTTCCGAGCAATATTGATCCGGGAAAAGACTGGAACTTCAATAAGTGTGATTATAAACTATTGTTTTCTCTACTATCTGATAATTCGTGGATTGAGGTCATGCAGTCAAATAACGTACTCTGCGCTTGTCAGCACTTCTACGATACAATTTATAGTATTTTTAATACCTGCATGCCTAAAAAGTGTCGGAATAGTAGAGCTCCTAAGCGTTACCCAATTTGGTTTACCAGCGATATTATTGCAGACACGAAGCGCAAACTACAACTTCACGGTACGTGGAAACGGTCTGGGTGTAAGGAATCTTACCAGCTTTTCTCCATCCTCCGTGCTGATCTGAAATCCCGGGTGGCTACGTCGTACAGAGATCACATGAAATGTATCGAAAGCAGCATCAAGAGTGAGCCCCGGAGATTCTGGAAGCACATAAGCTGCCTTCGGTCTAAGGGAGGGTTTGAACCAAATATTACCTACAAAGGTACAACCTTCTCGGGGCCGGACGCTGCTGAGGCTTTCGCGAGCTATTTCTCTAGTGTTTTCTTGCCAGACGTTCCCCAGCTAGATGCTGATAGTGCTGCTTCTGCTTCTGCTGATTCAACAGCTAACGCTGGTGACATTGACGTTACGAGTGTCACACGTGAGGACGTCATCTCGAGTATTAGGAGACTTAAGCAAGGTACTGCAGTGGGACCGGACAATTTGCCCTCGGCAATAGTCAGGAATGCGGGAGAACTGTTGTGCGTGCCACTCTGTCACATCTTCAACTTGGGTCTCAAGTCTGGGGCTTATCCGCCACAGTGGAAGGTTTCCAGGGTAACTCCAATTCCTAAAAGTTCCAATAAGTCTCAAGTTGAGGAGTATCGTCCGGTAGCAATTCTATCCGCTCCAGCGAAGGTTTTCGAGAGTATCTTGCATAAATACATTTACGCACAAGTGAACAGTTTTCTATGTAGCGAACAGCATGGTTTTAGAAGCATGCGTTCCGTCAACTCAAACTTGTTGACCCTCGTCAACTTCGTTTCTGCCAGCATGGATCGTGGTCTTCAGGTTGATGTCCTATATTTCGACTTCCGGAAGGCGTTTGATAGAGTCAACAATGACATACTGCTGAAGAAACTAAGTCTCATTGGCTTTGCCCCTGGTCTTCTGCGGCTTCTCGCGGACTATCTCCGGGATCGTCAGCAGTTTGTCAGAATTGGTCTCTACGAGTCCGAGTCCTATCACACGCGTTCCGGGGTCAGCCAGGGATCCATACTTGGACCTTTATTATTCCTCATAATGGTAAACGACCTTCCAGCTGTGGCATCGAGTGCTAGGAGCCTGCTTTATGCGGATGATTTAAAACTCTATTTAGAGATTAAGTCTGAAGCAGACTGTCAGGCCCTACAACATGATGTCGACGCCATCTTCGAATGGAGCATCGTTAATAAAATGGAGTTTAATCCCAGTAAATGTTACGTCATGACCTTCGGCCGAATGTGGCATCCAATTCATTTTGATTACAAAATTAACAACGAATCAATAAACAGAGCCGTCACCATGAAAGACTTGGGTGTCACATTCGACCGAAGGCTTACATTCCATGACCACATTCGTTCTCTGGCCAAGGAGTCATTCAGGCGTGTTGGGTTCGTCCTCAGAAACGCCCGTGATTTCGAGAGTGACCATGTGGTTCGCCTGCTATTTTCGGCACTTGTTAGGAGCAAGTTGGAAAGCAGCGCTTGTGTCTGGAACCCGCACGAGGTTACTTACACCCTCATGCTTGAGAAGGTGCAAAAAAAGTTCCTGCGGTTCCTCTATAAGCGTTGCTTTGGTTACTACCCTTACCTTTATCCAACTAAGTTTTTACTGGGATGCTTAGGCTTCAACTCGCTGGAGACGCGGCGTGCTTACAACCAAATAACCACGATCTGCAAGATACTCCACGGAAAGATTGACGCTTCGGAATTGAGTAACGAGCTGTGTCGACTCTACGTCCCAAACAACTACTGTCGGGGTCGAAAACACAGATTACTTGCTGTGCCGCAGTCCCGTACGGCAGCGCGGTCGGTGTCACCTGTCCCTCGAGTACTCAACGCTCTCAACGCTCTCCTGGACGACAGCCCCAATGTTGACTTGTTCGATGATAAGTGGACTAAATTAATAAGAGAGTGTTTTTTATTTTGTGAACGTCATGGTTAAATTAATTTTTTTTTGTGTGTATTAGAATATTTGTATTATTATTGACTATTTGTAAGTAATTGTATATTTAATATCTGTTAATTAATGTAATTGGTTGTAATAACCGTTTTAATTAAATAAATAAATAAATAAATGATGACTAAAATCAAACAGGGTCCCTTTTTTCAGTATTATCATATAAAATCATCGATGTAGGACTGTAAATTAGTAGTTAGTAAAAATTTGCCGATAATGGCGTCTTAAATCCTAACTTAGTTAACTCAAGTTTATCTGACTAGATTATTATGAGAACCCTAGTGTCTACAAGATTCTCAGAGTAATAGTTCGGTAAATAGTAACTTACATATAAGCGTGTGACCCGAGAGCTGGTGAGCATCTGGCGCAGTGCATCAGCATTGCCATCACATCTGATGAAGTGGACTATTATAGGCTGATGCCTGTAATACTAGGTCTCCCCTAATGAGCATTGCCATACTGCGAGGTAATGCAGCCGGAGTTAGGGCAACACTTCCCACTGGTATTGATCAGTTGAGCTACCCGTTGATTGTTCCATTCAGTTAGCTCAATTTTTTCAATTGTAAACACTAATTCTAATTTGGTTTTGTTATTAAATTGAAATATTCTTTGTTAATATAGGTTTTCATTTAAATAATAGCTTACTAGCGGTCCGCTCCGGATTCGAGCAAGTATTTCACAAAAATTTAATATTTCATGTGGATCCCTAACTTTTTTGAAAATATTCTATGGCCTACGTTCATCACGAAAAATTTAGGATAATAATTGTGAAAGAATTTTTCAAATCGGCTCAGTAGTTTCGGAGCATATTCAATTCAAACAAATAATCAAATCTTTCCTATTTATAATATCAGCATCGGAAATTCGATCAGTAGGCACATAAGCACGATACCATCACGTCTTTCCTTTACTCCTACTGTGGAGATATTTGATATTTCGTTTAGAATTTCCTAGCTCGGTGCCCAAAGCCTCGAGTGTCTATTCTAAATAGATTCATTGTCCGAAGATACCGTATGTTTGAATGGATCGTTGGCTCTGCTGCTATGCAGGCTAGACAGTTGATTGAAAATTATGTACATTGCCGATGGATTCTATGTCTCTACGATCTACGTATTCTATACATTTACGTTGTAGGTAGGTTAGAGAAGGCTAGATAAGTCTACGCCAACAGTAAACAATGATTTGCAGAGGGGTTTACATGTAAAATATACCTACTTTGAGTTTTGAGTTTCTTTACCTCACCTATACTAAGGGGGACTGTGGGATTTTTATCTATGTACAGATGCGGGAAATTGTATCTATGTATCCAGAAATACTAAAAAAAGTTTTTCTTTTTTTAATGCAGAACTTTTTTCAAAGTGACTATCTAAGTATCTCTTTACATGACTTTTCATTCACCCTAGACTTCCCCCTCAGTAGCCCCGAAAAAACTCACCTGTATATTATTTTTTAACCATAAAAAACGACCAGAACTCTAAACTAATACCTATCTTCATCGTACATACATTTGTGCCGGCGGGAACCAAACACGCAACCTCCTTAGACCTTTGACTATCTCGCCGCAGATGTCGTAAATTAAGTATTTCTATTATAACTTCAAGCGCGTTCTTTGTAACAAAAAATATATATCTGCGTACTCCACTAATAGGTAGTAGGTATACTTTATTTTATAAATCTACCTATTGAGGAGAGAGACAGAGTAGCTAAAGCCCCGAAGTTTCTAAGGCAAGAGAGAGAGACAGAGTTGCTAAAGCCTCAAAGTTTCTATGGCAAGACAATGTTTGTTGATCTCGACCTTACCCTATCTGGGCAATCCAGCTCGTCTTGACAATAGCCCAATCTCATGGGACTCGGCAATATTATAATTAACGGCCTGCAATACGTATTCATTGTTCCAACTTGTGCTTTGTGCCCCGGCAATATTTGGGTTAGATTATCCTCCCACAATTAGAGACGATGTCGACTGAATAAGTAATGGATTTCGCTTCAGCATTTCTTCTGTGGAAGAGTTATTTTTGTTTCCGTGAACTTTCCTATTAGATCTCGTCCGATGTTGCTCATTAACACTGACAGAGATCAGATGGGACTTAGCTTAACCTAGAACCGATCTAGAAACGATAAATTTATTTTCGTGTAGTTTCCTACGTCACATAGATGGTCATGGTGCAAGAAAGCGTGCCGTGATCGAGTTTCGTTCGATAATGAAACCCATGGATCTGTTAATAAAAACTAATTGACAGTGACTTTCAGCAAATTAATTTAGAAAATTAATATTAAATAACAGAACCAATAACTACTAATATTAACAATTGAGCTAAATGCAGACTGTTGCAAAAACAATTTATAATGGAGCTACCTCCATTAATCCATCCATCCATCAATACCAGTCGTTATAAATTACTTTAGAGTTAATTTTATCTATGGTAGTTTCAAAAGAAAAATCCAGAAATGACAACTTCATATCCACTACTTAAAAATATTTATTTCCAAGACACTCCCCGAAAGGTGGTGTTAAAAGTTTGAATTTGTAAGCGCAGAATTTATATATGGTTGAGAGCTTTAGTTTGAAAAAGCTTTTGTCAGGGCCTGGTCTAAAGACAGGTGTAAGTATTAATACCAAGTCGGAATAAAGAATTTACCTAATTCCTATGTAAAAATATATTCTTCTTGAAGTAGACAAGAATATTTTAAAGAAATTTTAATAAAACCACACGTATAATGGTCTCACATAAATTTATTTCTTCATATATATGTATAATTTGCGAATCCACTGTGCCCGAGACGCAGCGCGGGTATTATACAAAATAATTATAATATTCGTCTACAAACACCTACGTCACATCATCCGCCATTTTAATTGCACTAAATATAAATTTAAAGCTAGGGCAATTAGTAGCCAATTTTGTATCGAATTCAGGCAAATAATATTCGCTACGCTAAACGGCGAGTTTATTTTATACTACGTAAATGCAAGAAAGAGCGACTTCTTTAAAACGCAATTTGTTTTTCAATAATAATTACAGAAACGATAGTTCAACATCGTATCTATTCATTCTAAGTACTTAGTTATAATTTTTGATACCGATATATGAGTACCTATTGAACCAGCGTATCTGTCGTTTATTTAACATGATTTTTCAGCGCTTTATGATTTAATATTAAAGTTCCAAACTGATTCTATAAACATTCGTACCCGGACCATTAATCTACGGGCTATTTTCAAATTATAAAACTGTATAAAAATATTTTACACAACTAATTACAATAATTGATATCATTCACAACTTAATACAACATATTCGATCAATTTATGGAAATTACATAGATTAAACAATTATTAAACATTATATTCAAATTATCATAAACCAACTGGGTAAATCAGTCTTTTACAAAACATATGCCAGGGATAAAAACGTCATCACTTTTCAACGATTATTCTTTGTAAAAATGTAAATCGTAGATAAAAAGTTAACGTTTATTAACGAAGTAATATGGATGATTCGATAACAATGAAATGTGTGAAACCATTAATAACCATAACAGCACCTTCTTATGGCTTGGAAATAATTATTGCATCCAATAATATCATCAGTTTCAAAGAAATCTAAGCTAGGCAGAATAATAAGTATGCTTAAGCCGTTAAAAAATCTAAAATCTGTACAGAGATCGTTAGTGTGCGTTTGAAAATATTAAATAGAGCTCGTCCATGAAGAACAACAATAAGACTTATTAAAAAGTAAAAACAAAAAAAGAGGAATGATTGTAAAGCTTTTTAAATAAAGAGGTTGATTAACTGCCTTCCAGCATTCCGCATAAAGCTGCCCGCCCACTTGCGTGACACGTGTTAATGCCGCAAACCCCGCTAAATATATTAACGAGTATTAAATTTAACTATATCCTCATTATAACAATTTATTTCATTAAAATCTACTTTACGTACTGTATTTAATTTTTTTCGATACTCTAACGAATGATTGGCAGTTACGACGCTGGTCTAAAATCGACCATAACGATACGCACTTTAAGTCCATTATTTCTTAATAATCAAAGTTTCTTTTTTCGCAATGACTACATAACCTTTGAAAACAGCGTTATTTACTAAATTACATACAAGCTCAAATTTAACTTATACGTAAGTTAGATCGATACAAGTAGGTATATAGTTGTATAAAACGAGTGAAAAACCTAAAGACCTTAGTTTTTACTATGCAACTTTACTATGGATTACTGTAAAAGATTAAAATATAAGGTACTACACTTAAAGATAGCTTAATGTAGAGTGAAGAAGATAAAGACCGGCAGTCGAAATATAATAATATTTCCTTTCTAAATAAATGAAGAATTTATATCAGGGACGAAAAAATCGTACTCACGTTAATGCCATTTAAAAAAAATACATGAAACGCAGCGCGATTCTGAGTTGCTATTCCATTTTATAGTTAGACACACGGACAAAAACATTATCTACCTACATAAATAGATATGTCATCGAATCACGATTTCTAAAAAGCAAGCAGTGATTATACAAAAGTTAATTTACTAATGAATTAATTACAATGAACTTAAATATGATTGGTGTATAATTAAATAAAAAAATAAATTTGTAAAAAACTAGCTGTCAAAATCATAGCAGTTTCATCGAAAATATAAGCGGCCAAATTATTCGGCAAGAATTATAAATGCACAAGACAACGTAATGCTACCATGAAAATAAAACTAAGTATTTACATAACTTAGATACTACACACACATATAGGTCAGCGTCCATCTGAAGCTTCGACACCAAATCTGTATAACATCACTGAAAAACACATGAATGTTCGCAATAAGGGTCTTAAATTTTTGATCAGATCGTTTGGTACACTTTGGTCACGAGGCGTGTCAGTGGGCGCTGACCTTAGGACTGACACAATATAATTTCACACGACACAGCCGATTCGTCTAAGATTTCCGTAATATTGCAATAATGAAACTTGTTTACCACTTTACACTACTTAAACATATTTCAACACTCGATATGAAAAATAAACTTCTAATTACAGTTGTAATAACTATTTATACATTTTACAATAATATGTATGTATATATTTGATCAGGATTATTTTATACCGCATAAGTTTAGACTAAGCGCACTGATTTCACTAGATTACTTATAGATAGCGAATTTATGCGTAACATTGACCGATATAGAAAGTTCACACGCACCTAACTTCAACCGTTTATATGGACTTTTAACACTGAACTGTAGATAAAAATAGCGCGAACAGAGCCTTTATATGACTATTATAAGTTCATAGGATAATATACTTTATTATTATTACCCTTTCGACTCACAATCAAGATTTTAATGGTCACAATCATAAATTTATCATAAGTAGCGTTCGTAGGCACTAGTATGTGGTTTAGCCTCTAAGGGTCAAAATCGAAATGCATTCGATTCAGTCGATGTCGGGGGTACTTATAAATCGTTGGGACTACACTTTGGGGGCGATTCTCGTATTCACGACATTTTATCGAACGTTTATTAACAATAGTAATTGGAAGATTTTATCATTGACGTTAATTTGTTTGAAATTCATGCTGTAGAGGAATCGGTTTTGGTCAGTCTACATGTTATTTGGTACGAAATAAAGGAGTTTATTCAAGATGAGATCAAAGATTTAGAATAGGTGTTTTAAGGAAGCTGTCTTTTAAATTGAAGCGAAATTAAAATTCATGATTTTTTCTGTGATTGAAAACTATGTAGGCTTAAGTATTCTATTTTTATTTGTAATAAACTGTAAAAACATTATTGTCTTGTTTTTCTTCTATGATACCTGGACGATTATTTTTCTATTCTATTTTAATATTTTAATCAAATTTATCCCTTTTAATTATTGTGGAAACCAATTTAGTAATTTATTATTGAATAAGTATCTCTTATGCATACAATTACTTAGCTGATGAAACCGAACACCGAATGGAAATAATGTGTGTCGGTTTTAATATGATGCTTGTTAATGTGTTTTGGTTTGTGCCAATATTAGTGTTAAATATATTTCAAATTTAATACAGTACCATGTACAGTCATCGACAAAAATGCTGAATCATGTGAATTTAAATTTTAAAATTTTTATTTTACTATTTTTAATGGTATATAATAGGAAATAAGGCTGACATTTCATCAGAGTCGCTACTCATGAACGCTTGGCTTTGAAATTTAGGCTAATCCAATTTATCAGATGTACAATATCTGTTGAAATCACAACTGGTCTGTAAGTTGAAACATTCTAATATGACAACAAAATAAAGTGATTGTTTTGGCTGGATTTGACACATTTGCAATAACTTTGTAAATCTGTTTTTAAGTGACAAGGCACCCAAATCTAAGTTTTTAGCGTCGACGCAGAGTCGTGTCGACGCAGGGGGAACAATCCGTAATTATATTTGACACATCTCAACAAAATGGTGGTTTAAAGTAGAACCTAAAGACAGCATTAACAAAAAGACAAGACCTCCTTTACCCCGTACCTAGTTATTACATTAAGTCGTTTAGTCCCAACGTTAGACAAGCCTGTCTCAGCGACAGTTCGTGTAGTGGTCGAATGAGCCGAGGTACTCCAGCGCAGCTCGGTAGCAGAACTCGTATTGATCCTGTGAAGGAAGGTTTGATACAATCACTATAGTAGTTAATAAAGTATTTTATCCGTAATGCCAAAAAGTGGTTTCGACGGAAGACCAGCGTTGGATGCTAGATTGCTCCTCATCCAACTCATGCTGGGCCATTTTTATAAACGGCGGGTACATGAGTTTCTTTTCTATTTAAGTTATATGTATTTGTGTATCCTCTTTGCTGATTATAAATAAATATATTTTGAATATTTATTTATTCTTAAATTATCGTGGTGGGATAACTAAAATGTTATAAATTTAATTATCATGTTAAAAAAGAATGTTTTCTTGTCATCTTATTAATAATAAAACACGTAATATTAAAGCTTAGTGGCTAGCTACATATAAACTAGGAATAAGTAATCCTAATAAGTAATCTCATTCTAAGTGTAAAAATATATTTTGAATATTTATTCATTTAATGATATTATGGTTACCTATAGCTGTGATACCCAACCCGCATACCCAGCGTGGGGATTACGGGCAATAACTCTCAAATGATAAATATTGCCATCTATGGCGCTCATTAGGCGAGGCCTATGTCCCTCAGTTGACTGATATAGGCTGAGGATGATGATAACTATGATAAGCCAGTAACAGAGATTAAGACGAGTCGATACATGACGAGGCACACGGTGGCGCATGTGTGTCGGTATTTAAGAAAGAAAGGGGTTGTTTTAATGAAAGGGGTTATCTGTATTCATCATCATCAGCCTATAATAGTCCACTGCTGGACCTCTAGGCCTCCCCTAATGAGCGCCGTAGGTGGCATTATTTATCATTTGTGGGTTGTCTGTATTACGTTTTGGTAAAAGTCATAGAACAAAAGTTGTTTAACAATCTGCCCAAGTCGCCTTTAAGAGTTTATTGATCATCTACCTGCAACCCTGTATATCAGAAGTGGGATGATCTTACCTCGGTCTGGACCATAGCGGGGCGCTGCGTGCGAAGCGTGCGGACCGTCTGGAAGACGTCCACCACTCCTTCGTACTGCATGCGCTCCAGGACCGTCGAGAGAGTTATGAACACGCCTGTACGACCCACTCCGGCGCTGTGATAACAACGGATAAACGTTATTACAAGTTTTATAAAAAAAACGGTCATAAAGATGTATTAAACATGTAAGTAGGTATATATCGGCGTGACGTCGACGACTTTACATACTTGTTTGTAGAGTTAATTTGATTGTTTCTCTAACTAAATACCTGTGCAATTTGTAGGAGTTTCGGTAGGTTATTGAAAAAAATATCCACACTGTTCGCAGACAAAAACACAAACAGTTGCACAATCGACGGCCTTGTCGCGAATAGCAATTTCTCCGAGGCAGCGATGAAGAATCAGTTCTTACCTGCAATGCACAGTGATAGGTCCATCCTGTCCGAACTGCTCCTTAGTCTTGTGAACTTGTCCCAGGAAGTCGATGAAGCCCTCTCCGCTCTTGGGGACGCCTTGCTCCGGCCAGTCTGTGAACTGGAACTGGCGGACGGTCCGGGAAGCGCCGTCGCGGGCGTCTGTCACCTGGTAAGGGAATTATGAATAAATAATGCTGGACGATTTATACAGCAATTAAACATTATCTAAGCAATTAAACATATTATTATTTTTTATACTTTAACTACCTAATTGGAATGATTTACGATGACTTTTGAACTATTTTTTATTATTTGTACTTTATGATATGACATTGTAACAAGCGATCAATAAGTAATCTGAATGTGAATCTGAATCTAGCCCCAAGCTATGCAAAGCTTGTGTTATGCGTACTAGATAATGGATATACATAATAATATACGAGAACATAATAATATAGATATTTTTTTTGTATCCATAGAAAACGACCAGAACACCCTGAAATATTTGCAGATCGTACAAATATTTGTCCCGAGGCGGGAATCGAACCCGCAAACTCCTGCGTCGCAGGCGGACCCTCGCCCACCATGCCACAGAATGCTAGATAAGGTTCAAATTACACGATGTGATAAGATTGCCGTGTGGTGACGGCATAATATAGAATTTCACCACCCCAACTCATCCCGTGGGTGTCGTAAGAGGCGACTAAGGGAAACACACCGGGGGGCGGGCAGCAGCGCCCTCTGCAGAACTACTCCACTAAACTGCGATCCCCAACCCGCATGCCCAGCGTGGGGATTATGGGCAATTACCCCCAATGATAAGAACCGCCACAAAATGGCCCCCAGTTCCCGGCCGCCTCGCTATTCCTGGCCATGGTAGCGGCCACGGTAACGGCGGGGCAGGGGGTGCTAGGAATCTCCGGGCTACATTAGGCTACCACACCCCACACACACTGACCCTGGCAACGTTTAACGGACGCACTCTGAGGCTTGATCACCATCTAGCGCAGTTGGAAGTGGAGCTAGAGAACATTAAATGGCATGTTCTAGGGTTATGTGAAGTCCGTAGAGAGGGGGAGGACACTGTAACCTTAGACTCGGGCCATCTTCTCTACTTTCGCGAGGGTGATAAAACATCCCAGGGTGGCGTAGGTTTCCTCGTCAATAAGGCCCTCTCTAACAACGTCGAAGAAATCTCCAGTGTGTCGACCAGGGTAGCGTACCTGATCCTTCGGCTGTCTAAGCGCTACAGCTTGAAGGTCATTCAGGTCTACGCACCGACCTCGGCACACTCGGATGATGAAGTGGAGGATATGTACGAAGACATATCCAAAGCCTTACATCACACCACAAAGGCTCACTTCAACGTTGTTATGGGGGACTTTAACGGCAAGGTGGGAACCCAGACTGGCAACGAATCCCGAATAGGCCCGCATGGTTTTGGTGTTCGAAATCACAGGGGACAAATGCTCGTCAACTTCCTCGAGAAAGAGGGGCTGTTTTTAATGAACTCTTTCTTTAAGAAACAGCCCCAGAGGAAGTGGACATGGCGGAGTCCCGATTCTGTGACAAAAAATGAGATCGACTTCATCATGACGGATAGCAAGCATATATTCAGAGATGTCTCAGTGATCAACAGGTTCAATACCGGATCTGATCACCGACTCCTTCGAGGCTCTCTGAATATAAATTTGAAGCTTGAAAGAAACCGTCTGATGAAGTCCACGCTCCGACCGAACCCAATCCAAATCATGGCGGGCACCGAGAAGTTTCAGCAGCTTCTCGGGGATAGATTCGCTGCCTTGGAACCCACTGATGACGCTGACGAGACCCTACACAATCTGGTAGAAACGCTGAGGGACGAGGGCATCAAGTTTTGCAAAAAGCAGCGTACTGGTAAGAAGTCCAAACTCTCGGATGAGACTCTTGGGCTGATGACAAAAAGACGGGAAACCACCCAAGCGACTTCGTCAGAGAGGTCAGACCTGAACAAGCGAATTGCGAAGATGGTACGACGCGACCTTCGGAGCTCTAATACACGCCTCATTGAAGAGGCGATAGAGCGAAACCGAGGGTCCAAAGTATTCACTCAGCAGCTTGGAAGGAGCCACCTGACGAAGCTTTCAACGCACGACGGAAGGACCGTATTGTCGAAGCCGGAGATATCGGCCGAGATAGAGGACTTTTATGGCCGTTTATACGCTGCACATGCTCCCCGTTCCCAACGAGACGACCACGATTCTAGAGCCACCTTGATACGCCACTATACCGACGAACTGCCAGACATCAGTCAAGACGAGATCGTGTTAGCTCTGAGGCAGCTTAAAAATGGAAAAGCCCCCGGTGAGGACGGAATAACATCAGAGCTTTTGAAAGCTGGAGGATACCCTGTTATACAGGAGTTACAGAGCCTCTTCAACGCCGTCCTTCACAGTGGGAGAACTCCAAAGGCGTGGAGTGGGAGTTTGGTGGTGCTCTTTTTTAAGAAGGGAGATAAAACCCTTCTTAAAAATTATAGACCCATCTCGCTCCTAAGTCACGTCTATAAGCTTTTCTCACGAGTTATATCGAACCGTCTCGCCAGGAGACTCGACGAGTTTCAGCCACCGGAGCAGGCTGGGTTTCGCGGAGGATATGGGACCATAGACCACATTCACACAGTGAGGCAGATTATACAGAAGTCCGAAGAGTATAATCAGCCCCTGTGTCTGGCTTTTGTGGACTATGAGAAGGCCTTTGACTCCGTTGAAACCTGGGCTGTTCTACAATCCTTACAGCGATGCCAAGTAGACTATCGTTATATCGAGGTGCTGAGATGTCTCTACGAAGCCGCTACGATGAGTGTCCGAGTACAGGACCAGCAGACTAAACCGATCCAACTGCGCAGAGGAGTGAGGCAGGGGGATGTCATATCCCCGAAACTGTTCACGAGCGCGTTGGAAGATATGTTTAAGACGCTGGACTGGAAAGACAAGGGCATCAACATAAACGGCGACTACATCTCACACCTGCGATTCGCTGATGACATAGTCTTAATGGCGGAGTCGCTAGAGGAGCTGAACCGGATGCTGGACAGTCTAGCTTCAGCCTCCCGATGTATCGGTCTTGGCATGAATTTGGATAAAACCAAAGTCATGATCAATGCCCACATTGATCCAAGACCGGTGATCGTACATGGCCACCTTCTCGAAATTGTTTCTGAGTACACTTACCTCGGGCAGATTTTGCAGTTGGGTAAAAACAATTTCGAGAAGGAAGCCAAGAGGAGGATCCAGCTAGGCTGGGCAGCGTTCGGAAAATTACGTCGAGTCTTCTCGTCATCCATACCGCAATGTTTGAAAACGAAAGTTTTTAATCAGTGCGTCCTACCAGTCATGACCTACGGAGCTGAGACGTGGACACTCACGATAGGGTTGGTCCACCAGTTCAAAGTCGCTCAGCGCGCTATGGAAAGAGCTATGCTCGGAGTTTCTCTGAAGGATAGGATTCGTAACCAATTCATCCGACAGAGAACTAAAGTCATCGACATAGCTCAGAAAATTAGCCAACTGAAGTGGCAGTGGGCCGGCCATATTTCGCGAAGAACCGATAACCGCTGGGGTAAACGTGTTCTTGAGTGGAGACCGCGACTCGGTAAACGTAGTGTAGGACGCCCTCCGGCCAGGTGGGATGACGATCTGCGAAAGACTGCTGGAAGATGCTGGATGCGACAAGCCGAAGACAGGGCGCTATGGCGCTCATTAGGGGAGGCCTATGTCCAACAGTGGACTAACATAGGCTGATGATGATGATGATGATGATGATAAGAACCAGCTAGATCACTCGACGCTCAACGCTGTTATCCTAAGTCACTACTAACGGTCCGCCCCGGCTTCGCATGGGTATTTAACAAAAATTACAAAACTTATAATTTTTACACATACATACACGTTCGGTTACATTATTGACCTTTTCATACGGATCCCTAACTTTTTGTAAATATTCACTCACCTTGAATTCTCTCAAGATGTACTGAGGCATGTTGTACTCAGCGATGGGATCGACCACGAAGCACTGGTAGCGAACTGAGCGGTCCGAGGGCCAATACTGATGGCATTTCTCCTAAAAACATAAAAATATGTTACTACCGAACAATACTTAAAAAGGAAGATTGACGAATTATAGACGAGAGTTGATCTATTGCACATTATGTATACACGAATAAAGGCGTGTAGTCTTAAGGCTCCGGTTACAGATGAATTTCACATACAAACGTAATACCAAAATGATTTGTATTGAACCTATATAAATACTATTACAGCAGTACATGGTAAAAGTATGATCAAATTACAAATCATTTTGGTATTACATCATTATGGAAAATTCATCCATCACCGGAGTCAACCTTTAAGTCACAACTTCACAAGAGAATAATGTAGTGTTGTATCACTTACCCGGCCCATCTCCTTCAACTTTGTCAGCATAACGATGATAGTAGAGTTATGCTCCCACAGCATACGCCAGAAATCATCCGTAGTGTCAGGCAGAGGTCCTTGAGTTGCGATATACGCTGCTCTGTACCGATAACCATCGACAAAAGACGCGTTGATATAGTCAGAACCATCACGCGGAGACAAGCAAACGCGGGAGGATTCGTAGGGGAGGATGTGAACAAGGCGGTTCTTATGCTTGTTGCAAGGCAGGCTGGCTGATACGAAGCGGTTTGAATCAGCCTTCATGTTAGCAAGCTTCTTGAATTCCAGCTCCATGCCAGTGATGTTCTCAATCGTATCAATACGCATCAGTTTCTGGATATGCGCGTGTAAGTTACGCGCTGGGACTTCAGTGTCGCCGCAAACCACGGCTTCGAGCAAAGCATCGTGGATGAAGATGTACTGGTCTTCGGTTTGCACCATGTAGTTGCGCTGAGCGCGGAGGCAGGTCACGTGACCGTAGATATCGACTGTGCGCTCGTGTCTCGCGCGTTCCAGCATGGAATCGATGACGATGAAACATCCAGTGCGGCCGACCCCAGCGGAGCAATGGACTACGAGAGGACCGGCGTCAGGGGGGTTCAAAGCGCGAACGCGACGAAGGAATTGCAAGAAAGGCGCTGGGTGATCCGGCACTCCGTGATCCGGCCACGCTGTGAACTGAAGCTGCTTGATCTCTCGACGCTCGACGCTGTTATCCTTAGTCAGTTGGAATGTTCGGATGCAATACGTAGCCAGCTCTTGAACTTCAGCGATCGCCACGTTCATGTTCCCGTAAGACTCGTTTCCGCGACTCGGCCAGTACTGATCGCACTTAATTCTGGTTCTTTCTTCAAGTTTCGTCATCATAACAATCGTGTTCGTCCGCAATTCCCAACACATTCGCCAGAAATCAGCAAAGGTTTCCTGTAGGGGCCCCTGAGTGGCAACATAAGCGTTATGTTTACGATAACCGTCGCAGTAATTGGCGTTGATGTAGTCACTGCCGAGCACCCCATCCATTGGCTGGAGGATTACACGGCTATGGTCGTAAGCTATTACATTTGCATAACGGTTCTTGGGTTTGTTTATTTCCATGTTTGAGTGGTCCCAGGTGAACTGTTGACCAGGCTCTATACTTTCATATTCTTGCGAAAATTTAAGGTTATCGTTTGCTTTTAATCTGTCGATATGATCGCAGAGTTCCGAAATCGGGATAGGGGGATGGGAAATCATAGCTGGAGTCTGAAAGTTCAGTCGTCTCATTTCCACTGGGTCTGATGGGGCTCCGAAACCAACATCAGCTGACATAAGTGGTCTTGTAACTGCTGCTTGGTCAGGGGTCTTGCAGGGCTGGCGTCTTCTCTTCACAATGAATATAAGAACCAATAGAAGGGACAGCATTAATGCTGCGATGATTGGACCGATGACCCAGATCATTCCAGCTTCTTTCCTATTCTCCTCTATCCTGATCTCCGGGTCTCCGTTTATATCTTTGGGGTCAGGTCTGCTCGGTTCTTCACCCGGGGGTGCTTCGCGCATATCCAGCGACAAATACTCAGAAAACGGACTGGACGTGTACAAATGTTTCTGAGGCGTATCCACTACCGCTCTAACGAACACTCGGTACTTTATACCGAGATTCAGCTTCCTATTCGAGAAGCCTTCGTACATTTCATCGTTACCTAAATGGAATGTGTACAAAATGTTTCTCTGAAGGAACTTAGCAGCTATATAAGGGGCGTTTTCATCATCTGTTCTAGCGTTATTCTTAATTAAATCTTCGGTTAGGAACTGATCGGGATTCTTATGATTATGAGCCTTATCGTCAGGCACTACGACTAAATAATAATGCGAAATAGGTCCGTATTCTTCGGAGGCTTGAGGTAGAATGACGAGTATCTCGTTTTCGAATACGCCGTAGAAATCAGGCTTTACCATCGGTTTGGGAGCTGCCATTTGAGTGGTAACAGTGATTTTCGTCGGCGGTCGATATGAGTCGTCATTTGGTATGGCACTTACGTTGACGTTGTACGTTGTGAACGGCGAAAGATCGTTTATCGAATACGAAGTCCTTTCGTGTTTCACAATGATTTCCCTCTTCGGGATTTCTTGCGTTTGAGTCATCCCCAGGGAGTCAACGAACTCCTTGATCGCATTGTAGGATATCTTATAGCTAACGGGGTTTAAGTGTAAGGGGGGTGACCATGATAGCGTCATGGAGTGCGTAGACACGTCTTGAGCTCTTAAATGTAAAGGCACTTCTTCCGGCTTCACTTTCACAGTAACCTTCTCTGACAACCTTCCCAATCCATCTGCCGTTTTTGCTGCAACCGCTATAGCATATTCTGCGAACTTCTCTAAATTATCCAAATCAGCAGAATGTGTTACGTGCACGTTCTTCTGTTGCCATTCGTCTAAGTCTTCTACGGGAGTCATGGTGTAAAATATGACGTAGCCTATGATCTTCTTTCTGGATCTGAATGTTTCCCACCATACTTCTACACCTGACTCCGAGGTGGCGACTGCTTTGACTGACATTGGTGCTCGTCCGATATCCCGTTCTGTATGAGCCGTGATGTCCTTGCTGTAAGGTCCAGGTCCTTGGTCTGTGTAGGCTCTTACTTTGAACACGTAATGGGCATCCTCTTCTAGTCCCGTAAACACAGCTTTCATAGTCTCAGTAGTTTTCTCTACAAGCGAAGTCTGATCACCACGTTTGTAGAATTGGATATCGTATTTCTTAATTTTGCCGCTTCTGTCTTCTCTGATTGGAGGTTCCCATCTTACGCTGATTATGTCTGGTGTTTGGAAATGGTAGGTAATATTGGTTGGTGGTCCCTTTGGTGCGCCTTCAGGTGTTAGCCAGTACTTTATCGCTTCCTGACCGACACCTATGTGGTTTTTTCCTGCGATCCTAAACTCGTACTGAACACCTCTTTCCAAGTCGGTTATCCTATGGTTTGATGTTTTCGGAGGGAAATTGATTTCGTCTGTTAGTTTTTCATCTTTGTTTCCATACCGTAACCGATAACCTAGCAATTCTCCGTATGTTTGCGATGGTTTTATCCATTCGAGATCTATGGAGACTATAGGTTCCCTCTCCAAAACCCTGCAACAAGAATACAATTCACTTTATTTCAAACCAAGCCAAAGTAGACAATGACATAGAGAAAGTTGCACAATAGGTGAACTTATTTAAGGTGTTTTCGTCATCTATTGATTTTCTCATTCATCTATACTAATATTATAAAGAGGAAAGATTTGATTGTTTGTTTGTTTGTATGTTTGTTTGTTTGTTTGTTTGTTTGTTTGTTTGTTTGTTTGTTTGTTTGTTTGTTTGTTTGTTTGAATTGAATAGGCTCCGAAACTACTGGACCGAGTTAAAAAATTCTTTCACCATTAGAATCCTTAATTTTCTGTGATGAACATAGGCTATATAATATTTTCAAAAAAGTTAGGGATCCGCATGAAAAATTCAATAATTGAACCGTGGGCTGTATATTCAACCTCTTTTTCTATTATGGCGCGTCAGAATAGAAAAAGAGGTTGTATAGCGCACGGTGCTTGCTTTTTCTCTACGGCCAGTGTCAGTTTTGGAATGTTGAGTCAATGTCAAAAACCCTAATGCTGTTAAAAAAGTAAAGATCCGTATGAAAACTGTGAAACCTATCGTTTTAGTATGTATAATTTCTGAAATTGTTGTTTAATACCCGTGCGAAGCCGGGGCGGGCCGCTAGTATGTTAAATACAAAGAAAATTACAAAATCAAAGATCAGAACAAGTTGTTACAATTAAAACAGTTGAGCGAACTGCACACTACTGCCAACAATCTTATGTTATCTTATCTTATTTTATGCAGTTATTTCATTTCATCATCTATCAATAATCTTCAGCCTATATTCGTCCACACTGGGCTTAGGCCTCCCCTAATAGGCGCCATAGCGTTTTACCTACTACGTTCAAACTACTATTACTTATTATTATTTGATTATTTTCCATATTTGATTCAATGCTATTTAATTATTTGCACACCTGCTCGCAGGTTGAATACATTTTCACTAGATTTTTTCTACTGTAGTTATAAGATCGGTCATGTACGTATAATGTATTCGGCAATTGTAATAAATGATTTGATTTGATACTATGCCTTGCACTTACCATCAAAATAACCACCAACACAAATTTTCTCGAAGTTTTTCAGTACTTACTTCAAAGTAACAATGGGTCTGTTCGGAACCCCGCCAGGGGTTTTGATAGTCGTCGGCGGGCTCCTATCTCCGTCTCCCTTCCTCGTGAGCGCAGCCACTTGCACACTGTACCGCGTGTCCGGCTGCAGCCCGGTCACATTCAGCTCCAGAACCGTCTCGTCCATCACGTTGAAGCGCAGCGGCTCGTTCAGAAGACCCTTACCCTGAGGCAACAGTTTCTAAAATCAAATGTGAATCCACCATCCAAAACTTCCATCCAAATAAACACCTACCTCATCTTTTAGCTCCTGCACGTGGACGTGGTAACCTCGAATGATGCCGTTCTTTTCCTTCTCCTGCGGCGGCTTCCACGAGACATGGATTGCGGTGGAGTTGATGGCGGTGATCTTAACGTCTTGAGGCTCTCCAGGCACTGTGAGCACACATGGACAGTGTGAGATAACTGAGCCTGAACTATTTGCATTGACTTAAATGCCCTATCAGCATCTACGGGAGCACTAGAAAATCTACCTTAAGCGTAAGTTTAAAGGATCTAAATCGGAATAAAGCTTCAAAGAGGGAAGCGTTGGATTGTGCGGTCGGTAATCCCGTCGGCGATGCTGATAGAGTATTCTGGTCAAAGGCGAGTGACTACACACGCCTCAGCATCTCGATCGGGCATTTGAATACCAACACACACTGAGACATAATCATTATACGCCCTTTCACATCACCATAACCAATTAAAAACCATTACCTTCCAATCCACATCATAGAACAACTAAATCGTCAAGCTTTACAAAGGAGTCAAACATTTAGTAAGTCATCTATAGTTAATCAAGCAGCGTTTCTAAAACTAGGACATCATCGGTATCACACACTGCAAGGGATCATGCCGAGATCATTAGACTTGGGAGCGGACAATCGAAAAGGAAATACCACACCAAGTCTTTAAATTCAATTCGTCTACGATGACATGCTATTTCAATTAACCGCTTGCAGTTTGTTGAGAGTAGTTAGAGTATTACTAGGAAGATACTACGTAAGCATAGGCACAAGCACAACGCACACCAAAAACGAGCACTAAAGTAATTTATACTCACTCTTTATAGCTGTACGGGTTACCCGGCAGCCCATACAAAGTCAGTGACGAGAGAAAAAAGAGAAAAACGCATTCAAATATATTTAAGACAAATTGTGCGAACATTGCAGGGCGAACGGAACTACTAAGTGAGAGATTACGAGTAGAACGCTTGTCGGCGAAATAGGGGGCACTCTTATTTTACTTCCTCCTGTATTTTGAGCTCTTTAGGAGGCGCTTTCGTTTAAGCCGCTCGGCGCGGCGCTCGCGTGCATAGCCTTTTTCTGTTCCCAAATGTACAAATGGGAAGTTCGTTTCTTGAATAGGGTGAAACGCTTCAGAGGGCTTTACTGCGAAAGCAGCTCATGGAAGCACTCAACAATTGAAAGTAAAATGAAACAGAGAAAGGCGAATGCCGTAAGTATTCGTTGCCCCGCAGAGAAGTCACTCACACGCACATGTATTGATTACGCGACGGCCGCTTTGCAGTCAATGTGTGTGTGCTTCTTGTGTCTTGTTGTCAATGTGCGGCCACGTTGCTGCTGTGTGTGTGATGGCTCGTACCTCGTGTTATCCTCTGTGTTGTTAGTTACTGTGTGTGTCCTTTTGCTGTGCTCTCCGATATACTGTTGTTTTAGTAAAGTTAGTTGGTACTTAACAGGAGTGGTGCTGGTGTGACGATGCATTCTTTGGACCCCGCCGTCGATCAGTTACGGCAATAGCGTACTTTAGGCAATAGTATTCTGTATATGTCACAATTTCTAGTGTTCATGCACGATAGTCTGATAGAGATACGGAAGAAAGAAGAAAGGCGAGACTGAAACCGCTACTGCCAAGAAGTGTAGCACAAGAGCAAGTTAGATAGACAGAGAGACAGAGAAAGATAGAGTAGCGCGTAGTCTATAGTACCGAGCATTCGGGAGCGCGGGCGAAGTCTATCGTCGGAATCCCTCGGATCGAAATGCCAATTGAGATTAGTGTGGGTTAGATTTTAGAAGATCCTCGGGAGTTATCTTCGGCCCGGACGTTCCCGCTAATAGTAGGAGTAGAGTATAGTATAGTGAGTAGAAGTAGTAGTTGTGAGTTGCATGCGCGCGTGTGGTGTGGGGACGGTATTGGTATTCAAATGCGGCGCTCGGGCCTCTGGCGTGGTGCGTGTGGCGGCAGGGGGCCGCCGCGGAGGCCTCCCAGCGCTGGCTGGGCGGCCTCCGACATAGAGCAGCCGCGGGCGCCGAGACTGTACACGCACTCGCTCTCTCACCTCGTGTCGTCGCATGTGCTGAGTGCGCCTATAAGTGCAACGCTTGTCTAACGCAACCGCTGTTTAGCCTTGCGTACAACAAACGCTCCTATCCGGTGACCGGTGATCGATAAACTCAACGAAAACGGTGCTCTGTGTCGTAAGAAAGCATGCAAAATTGTGTCCATCGCTAAATACTCAACAACTGTGCGTCAAAATCAAATAACGGTGCTTTTGACACTAGACCAGGTGCATAAAAGTTTGCAGTTCAGTGAGTGGCATCTTGACGACTTCACGATGGATTCACCATCGGAATGAAATCATTACATGTGAGTGAGTGGAAATATTGACTCTATGCCGCCGATGTAGCGACTAAAATACAGTGATATCAAAATATTGTGATGATAAATATACATTTTCAGCAAGCATAGTAAAGTTTCGTTACGAGAATTGACCTCCTTAGAATCCTGCTATATGCTCACAAAAAGGAACAAAAGAAAAGAATGGTATTAGTATTTAAATAGTAGCTGCGTTTGTTATGATTATGGACTTAACGGGAATAATCTACCCACCACCAGTTGCATTATTAATGTTGTTATGTTACAGTCGAAATGGATCAACAATAATACGATCCATTACGAAATTAAATTTGAAATATTATATGTAGAATGTTAAAATATTGTTTCCATTTCGACTGCCGCCCTTCACCAAATTAAATGACCCTTATCCATTTCAATTACACAGATAGAATAACAATAAATTGATTTTATTAATGAATAACTTATGACTAAAATGATACCACCATTGTAATCCCAGAATTCATGAAAATTGATAGTATGTTAATTATCATAATTTAAATGTTTGAATCGAAATATAATATCAAAGGAAGTTTTAAACTGATTGAATGAATTTTTTATTTATATAAATAATTCCATGAAACACTTTAAAAGCAGGACAAATTAAATGTACTTTATACTTGATAGAACAGGAAAGTACTCCTTTGATATTACTTAGCCAAAGAACTTGATTAATTTCAAAGGTAAATTTAATATTTCAGAAAGTTTATCGTTAAATTATCTCTTTGACTCGAAAACGCTCAATCTTATGATTTATTATTACACTTTATTAATCGCACCTGTAATTAGTAATTGGCATAGCAAAAGATCTTAAACTTCAATTAGAAATTTAATTTTGAATTTTAGAAAGAAGATACGGAATTTCCTTTGGAAAGTATCTTTCAAGTTCAATTAGCATAAAAATGAACACAGCAAGTAACTATACACAGAAATCTGTTCCGGTAATTTTTTTCTCTTGCTTCTTTTCTGGAAACCGTTCGAACTTTGATAAGATCGCGATATATCATTTCGAGAAGTGCATAGACCGGTCAAGATCAGAAGATTGAGCGCGCGACAATGAACAACATCGTTTGGACGCCTGAGACACGTACCGTCTTCGTGTGTGCGCACGGTGACCGGGTAGGAGGCGGGTCCGTCGCCCACACTGGTGCCTGCCAGCACCCAGATGCGGTACTCCGTCCAGCGCCTCAACTCATCCAGCAGAAAAGAGGTCTGGTTCAGTTTGACCACAGTCGCCTCAGAGTCTCCCCTCCCAGATTCCACACACAGCAGCTTGTAGTAAGCGATCCGTCCGTTCGCACGCTCCGCGGGCGGAGGTTGCCAAGTCACCCGTATAGACGTCGGCGACGACGCAACAGCGGTAACATTCATCGGTGGCGCTCCAGGAACTAAAATATCTCATTAGTAAACAAACCTGCAACTCAAATCACCCTAACCGATGCAATCACTGAATGCGGAAAGGTGCACGAAATTAAAAGCATGCATGTGAGATCCGCCCGCCCATACATCTCTTTTTGTCATCCGTCACACTCCCCTGGAAAAACTGTTTATAATTTTGCTCGCGGCACGTTTTATATTAATACGTGGATTTGCTGAGTTTCATTCAATAGGAGAACGCGATGCTTTTCATGTCGCGAGCAAACTGTTAAAAATAATATAAACTCGAGGTAAAAACCTCATTAAAACTGACCTACGTACAACATAAAGCTACTACTAAGGTACCGTGTATGCTCCGCGCGTGAATTGAGGATTCAGGATTGCGTACACATTACCATTTCGACAATTACGATTACAAAACACATAATTGTGATATAAAAACTTGGTGCTTTGTGCTTCAATTACTGGCAGCGTGCCGGGCAGGTGCTTTTACGTGAATTATAAGGGAATTACCTTATCAGGGAATCCACATGGACTCATACATCACACACTCCACAAAGCATCGTTTGGGAAGGAGTTTTGTACAAAAATTTGATCCAACACTATGCGCAGTTGAAAGCATTTCTCATAAATTGTTTGGGGCACTTCTGGCTCGGTATTTAAATTATGAAGCTGTTTTAAACAGTGTAAAGTGCTTAGACAAGTGCCGCGTCGAGTGTAATTTAGCTTTGCAGTAACAAGTGTTCGTTTTTCTGCAACGCTCGAGTACAAAGTTGGGTCATGTTACTTTGTTTTGGTAGGGTTTTTCGGATTTCCGTTTGGTACCTTGCAAAATGTCAGAGATCCACATTTCTAAGAGTAGCAACGCAACTTATTGAACTTTTAATTATTTACTTGATCAAACAAGAAGAATACCTAACAAATTTACTAACCAATCTTTGTTTACGGAAATAATCTTTACAATTTGAGAATATCATAGAGTCCAAGCCCAAAAAAGAATGACCAAATGAGAGCATCACCAAATGGGAAAGTAAATGAGAGTTGGTTTAATCCCGCTATTTTGTGAAGATCAGCCAATTAGTTAACATTAGATTCCCAATGTACTGTGTGTAGTACCTATGAATGTGTTTCGTAGATGTTAAGGCCATGATAATGAGACCCAACAAACTATGACAAATGCTTTAGATCAAGTTCTTGCACTAGCCCCCCAATAGATCGTCACCGTCCACCACATACCATACTGCTTTGTCCGGACCGCTATGGGGGGTGTTGTCGCGCCCTCGCCGCGCTGGGAACGCGCCGCTAACCAGATGTAGTACAGGGTGTTCGGATAGAGACCGTTTAGGGTGTACGTTTCTACCATTGGTATCCGCCTGTTGCAACAAACATCAAAATTTAAGCTGAAAATGTTTTTTTTTTATTTTTTTTTCTTAGGTGCGTATAAACTTACTTTTTGTGATGCTCCTTAGCGTAAGTATCGTTCCAGTACAGTTCGTACGAGATGATTCTGTCGCCCGCGTGCGCCGGCCGCTGCCATGACAGTTTCACTGAAGTCTCGCCGGGTTCGATCGCTACCAAGTTTGAGGGTTGTGATGGGACACCTGGGTCACAGAAGAAATGATTAGGGCTAATGCAATGTTGTAAAACTTCAGGTGATCAACGTTGTGTTTGATATCTCTCTTTTTCTCGAAGTTTTACGAAATTTTTAAGACCTGAGAGAATTCGGTACCAGAATTGAGGGTTGAGATAGTTAGATAGATAGGAAATAGACTTTGTGTTTGGTATATATCTCTTTTTCTTGAAATTTTTAAGAATTCTATTTATAGCTTTTATTTGCTTTCATGAAACGAAAGAAAGAAATCTGTTTATTCGGCTTACACCAATAGATACCGATACATTTTAGAAAAATATGTGAAAAATATATTGTGTTTTCATTGCGATCTTGTTATTACTGGTAACAGTCATTTCATATACAGGCAATGTTGTTTACTTCAAATACACGAATAGATTTATTTGCAATTCATTCAATTGAAATTATTCATTTGCCGAAAACATTATTGTACTTATGTACGTCACCTACAGTACGTCAGGTCTTACAACTAGAGTGGTGTCAAATGTATTCAACCCGCAAGCTGGTGTGTAAATATTAAATGGCAGTGCATTAAATATTTAAAATAATCAAGTAGGTTATCAATAAAAATTATCAACGTCCGTAAAAATTAAGGCGCATACAGCACCTAAACTAGCGCCACCACCAAAATCTATTTTCGTATCTCTTCCTAAACTAAATAGAATAAAACTAATACAGAGGCATTAAAAAAATCTTATGATAGGTATCACAAACTGGACGATGGATTTTTGAAAATTCCTTTGTTAAACAGAATAATAACATAAAGTAGGTGGTGGCGCTAGTTTAGGTGCTGTATGCGCCTTAAGATACAGTTAACTATCGGATAATAATTGAAAAATCAGTGACAAAACATAATAAAAAGAACATCTTTCATTCCTTACCTTGCTGAGTTTTGACCTGCACAGGCGCCGAGATAGGCCCAGGTCCAGCGGAAGTGAACGCCTGCACTCGTATCGTGTACACCGTATGGGGGGTCAGCTCGCTTATCGTCGTCAGGTGACTGTTGTCGACCTAAAATAAAACAGTTTACGTATTTGCCGTGAATAGAATTTCACCACCCCAATTCTTCTCCTGGGTGCCCTAAGAGGCGAGTAAGGGTCACCGGGGGGTGGAAGCGTACCTTTCTTTCGACGAAAAGATGTAAAATTGTAATATTCTAGAAAATAGGACCATTTTCGGTAGGTACATATGTCCCAGTTCGATTTCAATGTTCAAGCTAACAACCCAAGTTATGGGTCCACTAAGAGAAAGAACCCATGACCCATGACCCAGTTTTATATTAGATCGTTCTATGATCTTAACATAAAACTATTAAATCCGCCTTCCTTACGGTAAAACGATACATCGTTACGTATTTTATCCTATATTATTATAGAAAAGAGCTATCATGAAGGCGTGTCAGGTAAAACCATCGGAGCGTGAACCAATCGCCCGCCCCAGGTATTGAGGGTTTACAAAGTAGAAACCGAGGTCTTGTTATTACACCCTTATTCATAATAGTGTGCTAAATAAGGCATTGTTATTTCTCACTCTCTCTTCTTCTTATCTATCTCTATTTTCTTCTACTGAGTACATACATACATAAGTCGGAGTGAGAAATAACACAAATTAGCAACTGTTTTATGTGAGCAGACTATTGTGACCTTATAAGATAGATAGATAGAGTCCCCCTTGACTCTCTAAAATAGGCAATCGATTGTTTCGTGTTTTTGTGCAAATTTGTACTATATTTCGGTGTATTAGTGTGTGTGTAGTTGTGAGTGCACCAAGGGAATAAAAAATGTAATATCGGAGAATCAAAAAGGCCCCTAATCCCCAGAAACTCCACGCTAGACAAAAACAGGAGACAGACAGATCTGAGCTGCCTGAAAAAGAAGCCTCCTATCTCCGAGTAGTAGTAAAGTAATGTATAAGAAGATACGTTATAATAAGTTTAGTTATCTATACTAATATTATAATGAGGAAAGATTTGATTGTTTGTTTGATTGTAGTATATTGGCTCCGAAACTATTGGACCGATTTAAAAATTTATTTCACCATTAGAATCCACTATCCCTATATGCTATAGAATATTATCAGAAATTAAAGGATTCGTATGAAATCTGCAATATTTGGGTTCGTCAAAGTGTATGAGTGTGTAAAAAATTATAATTTTCGAAGTTTTTTTAAATATCCGTAAAATATAATTGGGAAAGCAACTTACATTCTGAGATGACCACGACTGCAGAGGTTGGGATGGATCCGTTGTAAAGTAGATTTTGTAGTTCTGTAAAAGACATAATAATATAGTATTTGCACAATATTCAAACAAGACTATAATACCATAAAACTTTTATTATTCGCCCACCTTCTATACAGATCTCTAAATCTGTAAGGACATGTCACTCACCGCAACTTGACCATTAGGTGTTTCGGGTTCATCCCATTGTATCACCATCGTGCTAGAGCTCAATGGACGAACTTGAACATTCCTCGGAGCCGAACCGGGTTCTGAAAAAACATACTCGTTAAATTATGATCAAAAACATACACCAAGAAACCAGCTAACAAGATACGGAGGCAGTAACCGAGGGTAATACGGGAGAGCTACACGAACTTATTTACATGAGCAACTTTACAAAGATTACCAGCGGCAACAAAATCAAGCCGAAAATAACACATCCCTTTGAAATAAACTCCCCTGAATTCCTTTAAACGCCTACCTTTTATCTTAAAAGCAATAACGCAAACAGCGCAACATCAAATAACGAGTAGAACGTCTCAATTACGTATAAAATGAAAATAAAAATTATACGAGTTACAACCGTCCTAATAGGATTTGTAATAGGCCTAACACGAAAAAAGGGCGCCACTCAATGAAAAATCTCTTGGCTGTTCATGATACTGGGGAGGCAAAACAATAAAAGTTTTTCTGGAGGACGCTGCAATATTAAAACGATTTAATTCTGTTGCGAGGCGAAAACCCGGGTCGCCACGACAGCGCAACTTTCTTTTTATTAGAATCGTTGAGGAAGATATAAAAAGTGCGGTTCTATCAGGAAACATACGAGTTACCATGGTTACCCTGTTTAGAGGGAAAGAGCTAAATTGAAAAATAGTGCCTTAGACAAAATATTTTATGTCGTTATCAAGTAAAAATAATAGGTTTCACATTGGTCTATAACTTTATTTGCTTGGTTGGCAATTATCACGAAAAAAAATAAAATTTATGATTATTATATTTCTTCAATTTGTTGTAAGCAGGTGTTTCGTTACCTAGTTTTAACTTTAGCCGCAAGCAATTTTAAGCTTAGAAAATAATTTATAAGATTTATATTAGGTCCTTACATATGAAATTGGCGTTTTGTATGGGAGGAACAAAAAGTCGAATATTTTTTAATATAATATATTTAATTAATCAAAGTATGAACCATTATTTTCTATGCACTTTTGCCATCTTATAGGTAGTTCATTGATCCCTTTACTAAAAAAACCAGTCGGACGGGAATCAATAAAATCTTTGAAGGCGATTTGGACTGCCCCATCGGAGTTGAATTTTTTCCCTTGCAAGAAGTTATCCAAATTTCGAAAAAAATGGTAATCTGTTGGAGCAAGGTCCGGGGAGTACGGAGGATGTCTTAGACTTTCCAATTGAAGCTCTTCTAATTTAGTAGCCGTCTGTTGCGCAGTGTGTGGTCTAGCGTTGTCGTGAAGCAGCAGTGGCGTGGAGCGATTGACCAGCCTAGGTTGTTTAGCCGCTAGCTTTTCCATCATGGTTTGCAATTGCTGACAATAGACATCAGCCGTAATAGTCTGGCCAGATTTGAGAAAACTGTAATGAACAATACCGGCACTAGTCCACCAAACGCTTACAAGTAACTTTTTTGGGGTTAATTTTCGCTTGGGGCAGGATTTGGCTGGCTGGCCAGGATCCAACCATTGCGCTGAGCGCTTCCGATTATCGTAAAGAACCCATTTTTCATCACAGGTAATGATTCGGTTTAAAATACCTTCATTATTGTGCCGGTTTAGTAATGTAACGCAGCAGTCGATGCGCGTTTGCCGGTTTGCTTCAGTCAATTCGTGAGGTACCCACCTTTCAAGCTTTTTAATCTTCCCAATTTGCTTCAAGTGAATTAAAACAGTTTTATCACTAACACCGCAGCCTGCAGCTAACTCGGACGTGGTTTGCGATGGATCCGCTTCCAAAGAGGAGAAATTTGTGATTAAAGTGGCCAGTACGAAAAACGCCAATTTCATATGTAAGGACCTAATATAAGCCTACTCATCGATTTCGATGACGGCTACCCTTAAAAAACCCCCTTAAAAAGACTCTTAAAGGATTCCTTTTTCTACCATGAGCCCTTATACGGCTTGCTAGACCGGACTTGGTCTAGCGGTCTTTATAGCGTAACATTAAAACTTATGAAATAGAAGTTTTAAACTGGAGTCCTTATAGAGGTATTTTTCTCTTCTCTTTGGCATAAAATCTGATAATTTACTGCAATGATGCTCCAAATTACCGAACTTCTGATGCGAAATTTAATAATATGTCTGAACACTGATCCTTGATATTGCGACATATTCACGAAATCAAATTTGTCCCGATATCGTTATAATATGTGATTATAACGAGGACTATTTACAACAACGTGAGCCGAAAGTAAATTAATAAATGGGTTCATACCCGATAAGATTACAACCATAATTATATTATTTAACGAATTCCCTAAAACGTGGCCTTTGTAATATAACCTACCGATTTCGTTGGACACCTATTTGTATAACAAGCTAGAGTGGGCTCTAAAGTGAGACGATAATATAGGTTGGGTATTAAATACGTTTATCTAGGCTTTTTCAATGGAGATAACGTGCGGGATTTTAAATGCCGAAAGTGTCCAACGGTATTTTTTTATTTTATGTGAACTCTCATCTCTAAACACATTATAAGGTAGATATGATATAATATAGATACGCCTAAATGACGCCTGATTTTAACTAAAAAAACCGGACTAAGAAAATCTGAAGCTTAGCAATGACTATTTACACTATCTACACAACAACCCCTGTCTAAATGGTTAATCGAATAAAAATTTCGGAAAACTAAAGTCTATGTTTTCTTATGTCGAATTGGTAAAACAGTTTTACTATTATTTGAAGTCGGTTAACTTTATAACTACAGCTATCTACCTCTACATACATATACGAGTATATTCAACATGTATATTTTATACTCACTTGATCCTTCATTGAAGTGGTCCACTGGAGAACGGCAAAATAAACACAGCATTAGTTACAGTGACTTGGAGGACATAATATCATCACACATAGTGCCATAGTATAAAACCGTGTGCCTGACAAACAAGGCCTAAAATTGCTTGTCACAGAGGTTGTAAATTGCCTACAATAGACACTTATCTGGGCCTAGGAAGACTGCACCATTCTCACCTTTCTAGCTTTTCGACGTCAAATTTGTACCTATGTCACGTTACGTAAGTGACCAACCATTGATTTTTAAACCTCTGTAACTCTATAAAGGCACACCTAACACTGATAAAAACGAAATGGTGCATGATAAATCAAAATAAAAGTCACGCACTACATCTAAATCTACGAAAATGATAATAAAGGTGCAAATTAAACAATAAATAATGTAAAAACTCAAGCGAACTTACATGGAAGCGACGTCGTACGTCGAGGTACGTAGCATGTAAAAACGATCAAAGAAAACACCTAATTAAAAGAAGGCCGGGAAAACTGGCAAAACTCAACACATGCACTGCCAGACATGTAAACTCTTATGGAAGATTGCTTTTAACTTTTTAATTAAAGTATTTAACAGATGGTTTGTATCCTCGTTTTATAGATAACGTTGGACAATTCACACAGCATCATCTAGCTTCAAGCTAAGAAGAGCTTGGTTATATGTACTAGATAACAGATATAAACTTAATACAATGGATTACGTAGATAGATTTATTCCTGTATAAGTAAATAAAGTAAAACTTGCGTATGCTATAACTATATTGATTCAATTTATATCAAAAAACCAAATTCAAACAAAAGAGAGTCAAATTAAATACTGAATAATTTAATATCGTGCTATCACCGCTGAAAACGGTCTTTAATATTGGTTTTTAAAATGGAACTACTTTGTTTATGGTTGTAAAGAAGTGGGTTTTCGTTTTAACTCTTTAGTTTTTTTAAATGAAAACTGGATAGTACATTACCGTTGGGCAAGATCCAATAAGAATCTACACATCTGGCAGAAACTTTGTGTCAAATTCGCCTATGTTCTTTACATCACAACAAATTCAGCAGAAAAACGAAAATCTATTTACCTAAATCCAAAAGCAAGGAAACAAAATAATGCAGGACTCCGAAGCGAGGTAAAAATTATACGAAAAAGCGATGATATGAGAATTTAAAATGGCTAAACGTCGAGAAATGGTAATTGGAACGACTTTAATGTTTCATTTTCACAAATTTTAATGCTCAGGTATAAATATTTTGATGTGTGACACAACAAAAAAAATATAAATGTATTCGCCTTATTTCATGAAGATTCTATTATGTCTAAAATATATAAAGCTGTAGACGCAATCGTTATAGAAAATACTCTTTGGAAATATACTCGTAATTCTCTCAAGGGAGTCTCTCTTGAGTCAAAAGCTAATCGCATGAGATAGAGATATATATATTGAGAATTTTCTAAATATAAATAAATAAATAATGCATAGATATTTTGTTATTACTTATAGAAAAGCGACCAGATCGTACAAATATTTGTTCTGAGGCAGGAGTCGAACCCGCAACCTCCTGCGTCGCAGGCGGACCTTTGTCCACCGCGCCACAGAGGTCGTCATATTAAAAATAATGTTAAGATGCAACATCGTTGAAATAAAATAGAATATAATATTTATATATTAAGGCCCTGTATAAAGACAATATTTAGGTATTAGTAGTATTATTTAGTAGTTCGTAGCGCTTGACAAATAAAGTTGAAAATGGTGATGCGTTTGATTTAGTTGAATCTCTTGTTCGACAATGTCAACATTATTTATCGGTTTTAACTTATTTTAAAAGTAAATACAAAAATCTTTATACATATTTCTCTAGATGATAAAATTACCTTTCTTACAGTAACAAAATTATAAAATGTTATCACTCAAAATATTGAGCATTTCGAGACGAAAAAATATTTTCGTGTTCTTTCTTGCGATATTTTTTTCAAGTTTCTAGATGGTTTTTATGAAATATTTTTGTATAAGTCTTTTTTCCATACACTTGACTATAAACAGTATTTTTTTTGGGCTTGTAATATGTCGCAGTAAGCCTAACTGTGCGACGAAAAAGTGGTCGTTTTACGATGTCTGTCGTATGGCAGCGCCTTAAGGTAATATACAAATATAAATGTATGTATAAGTTAACCAATTTTACACCGTTAAGTATTTTGATGATATGATATGGGTCTTTGTTGTGCCTGCATTAAGCTGATTTTATTTTTATTTAATTATATTTTAAACCACGCCGCTCACAGTCTTTAACATAAATATTACCAGAATTAAATAGTCCATCGCATTTGGATCGCTTCGTATAATTTATATGAATTGAATTATCATACAAATTACGAATTACAATACAAGTGTCAATATATCGTGAAGCCTTTATGATTGGGAAAACCATAATTTTTTTACTAAACAGATTGATTTAAATACAAAATGCCCAACTGCTTTTTGGAAAATATATCGCCGTTCTTGGTATTATTGAGTTTCTAGATAATTGGATCAAAAACGACAAATTGTAGCTAAATAAGTAGGTACGAATCTACAAGATAGTTTTATAATCCTTAAGGAAAGGATTTATTAACAAACATGATAATTTAAGTATAACTAAGAATGGATACTTTTCAAGAAGCAAGTTTGAAATCAAATTACTCATTTTACTTAAGTAGATCGACCATTGAAACCCTGAGGAAAGGTGGGGCCCATATCATTTACTTAGATAGGGTACAAGCGAAAATTTATACAATCGGAAAAAACCGGAACTATCGAATAGGATCCAAAGAAATAATGAATATCTCCGGTTTTTACGTTCACACAGCTCTTTCAACAGACTTAGATGACTTGGATGGTGTGAAAATAACCTAAAATATAAAAAATTTTTTTTTTTGCTATTATTGCTTCAGTTAAATACTATTTTTCTTTGTTTAACGTAATAATATATTTTTTATCAACAAAGAAAATTACAGTACTTAACAGAATAAAACAATTACAATTAGTATACTCTTATATCTTTTGCCTTATATATTCCTAAATATAAGCCGTCACCAGAAGGCAAGAGCATCTAGAATGCTGGAAGCATTGCCACGTTGGATGGCGATGCTAAATCATTGACCGAAATAATAAATAATTTGTAAACATACCCGTCTCTCCCGTAGTGATGACTGCCGGCGCGGATGGTGGTCCCCGACCGATGTTGTTTACTGCTATCACGTACATTTCATATTCGGTGTATGGAGACAGATTCGTCACTGAATAGTACTGGGTGATCACTCCAGATATCTCGCTGAAAGCCTGTTGAAAACGGAACATAATAGTATAATAATAAATCCCAGTGAAAAAGTTGTGACAGCTATTCACTTCTCCTGAATTTTGAGTTTGAGTAAGTTATTAGAAATCCAGGCTAAATCACGTGAATTAGAAAAGAACCTCCAAACGTCGATCGTCAACAAAAATATGCAAACCTAATTTTACTTTTCGAAATTCAAACAGTTTTACGGAACAAAAACAAAAGAAGGCTTTCGTACAAAAAAAATGTGTTTCGATTAAAGAGGTGTCATAAAATTACTGAACCTTTTTGCAGCTTTACTATAATAGCAACCTCCTTGCTTATGTTAAGACAAATCGCCACGAGTTCGAATAACAAACTTCTCTTCGAAGGGGGGCCAATTTAACCGTTTTGAAAGAAAAAAGATTTACGCCTAAGTTAAATACAAAATTGTGATACCTTCTGTTCACAATATGCGGGATATTATGTACCTCGTGTGTTCATAAGTTTTGAGACGAACTTATTTAATTAATTTAAAAAGAAAGTAATTCATGCAACCTTTTTTAAACTTTTAAAATTTAAAATTTCGAATGTTTTGAATCAGAAAATATATACATTTGAATATTTGTTTCATTCTCCGTGAAAATGGCGCCAACAAAAGATTTGCGTGCAACTGTAATTTCACTGTTTCAAGCAGGAAAAAAACCAATGCAAGTTTTTAGTGAAATCCAAAGTTTGGGATGTAGTCGGAACTTTGTGTATTATACCATAAAGAGGTACAAGGAGACCGGCTCTTTAGAAGACCGTGGAAGATGTGGCCGCCCGCGGTCTGTAAGGACGCCCGCCAACATCAAAGTAATCAGAGAGCGAATTCGTCGCAACCCTTGCCGGACTCAAAAGAAATTAGCTCTGCAGACCAACATTTCGCGAATATCGGTGAACAGGATACTTAAATATGATCTTAAACTAAAGGCCTACAGTCGAAGGAAAGTGCATTATTTAAACGAGCGTCTTCGTAAATTGCGACTGGAACGATGTCGGAACCTATTGAAGAGACACGATCCAAAAAATATCCTGTTTACCGATGAAAAGATCTTCACGGTGGAAGAAAAGTTTAACCGGCAGAACAATAAGGTTTACGCCAGAAGTTCAGAGGACGTCCAGCCATCTGTACGCAGCGCACTCATCATCCAGCAAGTGTGATGGTTTGGTGGGGTGTTTCCTACGAGGGGGTCACTTCGCTTCATTTTTGCCAGCAAGGCGTCAAGGTGAAGGCACAAAATTACCAAACCGACATATTGGAAGCGGTGGTTAAACCATTAAATGATACGCTATTCGCTGGAAAATACTGGGTTTTCCAACAGGACTCTGCTCCCTCCCATAAAGCTAAGACTACCCAACGTTGGCTGGAGGCCAATTTGCCAGGCTTCATTCGGAGCGAAGATTGGCCCTCGTCAAGCCCTGACTTAAATCCTTTGGATTATTCTTTATGGACGGAATTGGAGCTGAGGGCATGCAGAAAGTCTCACCCAAACCTGGATTCTCTCAAGCGAGCCCTTATTAAAGAATCGAAACGGATTCCCATTGAAAAGATTCGTGCCGCCATAGATGAATGGCGCACGCGTTTGAAGGCCTGCATTGAATGCAAAGGCGGCCATTTTGAATGATTTATTTTTAAATACAGATCTAGATGTCAGTAGTTTTAATTTTAATATCCAATAAATGACTCAACTTAGCTCCAAAAATATTTTAGTTTTACTGTGTCTCAAGACTTATGAACACACGAGGTAGAAAAATAAAAAAATATATATTTGTATTTATTAAAAATATCGTACACATATTACTAATATTTGTATTGTATTATGTATATTAATACAGATTCAGATTCAATAATTTTATTTCTTTAGGCTTACAAAACAAGCACTTAGACAACAAGTCCTATAAAAATCCTATGATATCCGGGAATCCCTGCCTTAAAGATAAATTTAGTAAAACAAGAGGTATACCGAAAATAATAAACAATAAATTATATTAACATTTTGTATTAAACTGTACAAACCTGGTTAGCGTATTTCGGCTTGTACTGTATGACGTAGTACTGCGGTTCTTCAGGTCCCGTGTAGGTCCAAGCCAATCGAACCGTGGTCGACGTCACCTCCGAAGGTCGAACTTCAGTCGGCGGGCCGGGTAACGCTGCACGGATTAAATATATATATTGTTTTCCTAGAGGCATGCATAAGCTCAAATTTGCTCAGGGAGCTACGGAGAGGGCTATACTCGGCGATTTTCTACGCAATAGAATTCGCAAATCCATAGAAGAATAAAAGTAACAGACGTAGCTCTCAGAATTAGCAAGCAAAAGTGGTAATTCAGATTCAGATTCAATAACTTTAGTTCTTTAGGATTACAAAATAAGCACTTCGACAAATGAGCAGGCCATAATAGCTTGCAGAAACAATAACCTATTGGTAGTGAAGATTCTCGAGTGGACTGACTTTGTCAGCCCTTAAATCTATAAACAATTTTAAGTTTCCAAATGATGTTAAAATTATGACTATCCATAATTTCTTAGACAACTGTTGTAAATTTATGCTAACAATTCCTGCCAGAAAGAGGGATTTGCGAAAATCTATTTGATAAATTGTGCGAAGTCGGGCATCCATTATAAATAAGTGTTATAAATTGTAATTGAAAGGGTTATGAAGTTGTCTCTAAGGGCAATTCAACAACAGATTTCGGGTTGATCAATTATTAATTGATGTATGGACTCTTAATGAATACAATTGTACCTCTATATAGACTTGATCAGATGTTTTTGAGTGATATGATTTTTTTTATTATTTTGTATGTTAGCTTTTAGATTATGTAAGTTTATTTTTCTAATTGTTTTTTCTTTTGTTTATACAATTTTCTATTCATACTCGTTTTACGAATTGTTTTAACTCCCGTAAGTTTGCTGTAAGAAAATTCTTTTAGGGTTCAGCTCGCCTTTGTACAAGTCCATTATTTTCTTGAACATTATGTATGATATAACTTGTGTGTGCAATATAGAATTTACGAATTGATTTATAAACATTATCACCTTAGTCCACTGCTGGGCCATAGGACTTATTCAGCGCTATAACGCCCTTCAGTTTCTCGTTTCTAGCATTAGCAGCATTTCGCAAGTCATCATCCTACCTGGCCAGAGGGATCCTACACTACGTTTACCGAGCCCTTTAAGAACTATACCCATGTAAATACTTATCTAATTAATCCAATTTACATAGAATAGTGCTGATCCTTTTAGCTCACTTGCCCGGTTTCTTTCGATAAAACGTTGCGAAATTATGTCAAGACACAGTTCGAGTAGTCTGTTTATGGAGATATAATGAATATTGACTTGACTTCACGACCACTGTGGCGCGGTGGGCGAAGGTCCGTCTGCGATGCAGGAGGTTGCAGGTTCGATTCCCGCCTCGGGACAAATATTTGTACGACCTGCAGATATTGGTTCAGGGGTTCTGGTCGTTTTCTATGTATAATAAAAAAATATCTATCTATTTAATAATATTGTATTATGTATATCAGTCATCTAGTACCCATAACACAAGCTCCGCTTAGCTTGGGATGCTGTGTGGATTGTCCAGCATTATTTATTATATTATATGGGTTGAAAATACAAAAATAGGTAGTCTAACACCTTATTCATAAAGTCGCGTGAACGGTTTGTAAATATCGGGAGAAGGTTTGGAGAGAAGAAAAAGTCTGCCAGCTGATGCTGGATGCGACAAGCTGCAGACAGGGCGCTATGGTGCCTGGAAGAAATCGCTTTAAGCGATAAGGCCGCCAAATCCGTTAACTTTTTGTTTTATTTTGTCTTAGTCATAAGTTTTATTCTTTATTGCACGATAAAATATACAAAAAAATCATTAAATTATAAAAGAAATGGCAAAGGCGAGCTTAACCCTAAAAAGAGTTCTCTTCCAGCAAACCTTATTGGGAGAGAGAGACGAAGTTACAAACGTGGGTACGTGTGCAAAAAAGTTTTGAGAATAAAGAATTATTATCTTATCTTATGATGATGACGGATGATACATAATTTAAGACACTCACATTGGACTTTGACCTCAGCAACAGATTCTATGACGCCCAGCACGCTGGCGGCCTCACACGTGTAGTTGGCTGACTCCCGAATGTCTTCCAACTTGAGGGTATTCAAACCAAGCGGCGGGTTGTCTTCCGGGGTCAGCCATTTCGCTAAACCTGGATTGAAAATTTACGTTGGGTATGTTAAAACGGCTGTGGTATGACCGAAATTGTGGAAGTAACCCAAATTATAAAATAATACAAAAAAATACAAATATCTAACTAAATAAGAGCGAGTATTTACAATTGAAACAAATGAGCTAACTGCAGATAGTTAGATATATATGAAATGAAATGAAATGAAATGAAATGATTTATTAAAATAGAACAGCAAGTTTACAGACATAAGTATAACCTAGTGAGTAAATGCGTTCCATTTCTTGTCATATATAATAGCTACCTGTAGTTTGTTTGCAACAGTCTGCAGTTAGCTCAGTTATACAATTAATTGTGTAATATAAATTCATAGTAGGTACTCGAAGTTCCTAGGACTTGATAATTTTGATATCGCCAACATCTTGTTGACTTTGTACCTGAAATATAATGGGGTAGATTAAGCTTGCTCAGTAAGAACCTACTGAAGATTTTCTGTAAGTAGATTGGTTCAAGTATTACTAGAAGAAAGAATAAACGGCGATGTCATACCTATTTCTGGAGTAAAGTAACAATTTTAAATATTACTCTACTTATTAAATGATTTTATTCCTAACATTCCCCACACGTTGGATCTAAATAGAGTAACTGAGAATTACTATACAAATATAAAAATTCCCATTTTAACTCCTATATAACGACAACTGGTATAGGTAACTGAAAGGCCAATCACTTAGCGCAATATTCCAGCATCCTTGAGTGACGGAGACATCTGGAAACGAATCTAAATGGAATGCTGACCTTGTGTCTCTAGAAGGAAAATACAATCTTCATTCCTAGAGCTTAAGGTCTCTTTTCCTGCCTACATTTAACTTTGGAAAGGAAAAAGAAAGGAATAGGTACTTCAGGTTTAGATTCCAACATCACCTCAGAACGCGCTTGACGTATCGACAGCAAGGATCTCTAAGGAGATATTAGTATTTATTTATTATTCAAGACAAAAGAACATTTCACTGTAGCGTTTCTGCCAAAGTTTATAGTAGTTTGTCGGCAGTAGCTCTCGTGGACACAAATATACATGCAATGTACTAATAAATCTAATGTCAAATCACAATCTAGAACACTAATAAGGTACGAATCACAAACTAAACCAAGGTAATACCTAATCAAACTAGAACAAAACAATTTCTAATCACATTATGCCTATGTATATACCTACATAATAACTTTACATGCTAGATCTAGAAGTCTAAAGGTTGAACGGGATTTGATACAATTTAACCAGGACATTGCTTTTAGCTATTATGGACACATCGATATGTAATTCTTCTTTAAAATTGTCTTCATTGAGTTTTTACTTTGAACACTGTTTAAGAAGTTGTGAACGAATCTTAACCTTATTACATAGATCATAAAGTCTTACCTTGTCTCCATTTAACTGTGGGCATGGGTGAACCGAAGGCTACGCATTTGAGGGTCAGGTTTCCGCCCAGCATCACCTCAGAACGTGGCGGCGGTGGGATTGAGAACTGCGGAGCTACGCGTCTCACTGGGAACAAGGTTTAAAGATTTATAATTAAGGAACATGTAAATTGTGTCAATAAATAAATAAAACGTGAACAGAACAATTATTGTTGGTAAAGGTTTTGATAAAATTTTTATAAATAATATACTGGACAATCCACACAGCATCATCTAGCTCCAAAGTTATCAGAGCTTGTGTACCTATGAGTATAATGATAACTATATAAATTATGGATTACTTATAGATATTCTTAGATTTTACATTAATTTTATAACATAAAGTAAGTAAGATCGTACACTTTATTATCTGAGTAGTAAAGGTACAAATACCCTGTCAATTTAAGTAAAAATATTTGGTGAGAACCGTCTTCGACTAACCTAAAAAAGTTTAGTCAGTTGTTATGTAGTATCGATGGAACGAACGTTCAATTTTACGTTCTATCATACCTAAACTATAGAAAAGCCGAGAGTGATTTTAGGTATGGAAGCTTAGTAATAGATTTACTAAGCTTCCATAACTGTAAGTTTTGACTCAACCCTTTGTTTAATGGTCGCTGCGGCAATAAAATCTTGCAGACCAGAAAATGTAGGACATTCCCTATAATGTTATATCGGAAAATTACCTTGCAGATTCGTTTCTACGTATTGTGTATGCAAAGTAATACCCAGTGGTCGTGCCTTGCCCGCTCTATAGCCTCTTTGTGGCAATGTGTACAGCATCGATCGGCTTCGGCGTCGGCCATTCAACTGGTAATTACATATTGTTTTACCGTAAACAATAAAACAAACCCTTCACGTAATGGCATGTGATAGAACTCATTACATGTTACTTAAGTCATTTATAACGGGATATTTACCATGATTTGAGTTTTGAGTTTACCAATATCTCGGAACAGATTCATGTGCAATGATCACGGGGTAGTGGTAACGTTCGTAGCAAAAAACAAAGAATTAGGGTAGATCAATATGTCTGCCTATAAAAACTCGCAGTAACTACAGGAATATACCAAACCGGGACGAGGCGCCCTTTGCACTCGCAAAAAGTGCGTTAACGCCGTCATAGCCATCTATACGGTCCTTAGCATTATAGTCCATTCGAATAAAAATTGACGCAGTTATTCCGTGATCATCGCACATGAAACTGCCGAAATTTCGGAAAACTTAAGACTCAGTTTTTGAAATTTCGATAGGTTTTAAACTTATCGAAATATTTTGAAAAAGGTCGATAAATCTTCCCTTCAGGATGATTTCTCTTCTTTCGATTCATCTTTAGCTTTTCGCCAACAGTCATAGTCCAATACCGTGGAATACGTACAAGTGCCTCGGGCACAATGGCAACAACGATGGCACAAACTTTATTTTACCTGATTACGGCAAGTAATAAGGTGACAATAAGTAATTTGATGCCTTAACGGTTACGGCGTAAGATGAACAGACCTACTCCATCCAATTCGGCCCACGATTTTCGTAAAAGCCGAATAGGGCACCTTCTTGTTTATTAAAATTAAACGTGTTTATTTGCAAGAATAAATATTACAATCTAAAAGTTAACATTTATATCCAGTTACCTCTATTCGTTATTCTACCTCTTTAGGCATGCTTAACTTTATATATTGACCGGCAAAAGACGAATATGGCGTAAATCAAGCTAGTAAAGTAATATTTTTAACAACACCACTGAGATCACCCATCCTTCCATATCGATTCTCTAGTCGTATTGATTACACCAGAAATGAAACTTCGCTTTAGCTGTTCAAAGTTTGCATAGGCCTCAAGCTTTCCAGAATGCAAATCTCAAGTGATACCACTCAAACCACAGTTCCAGAACCACAATTAAAAACTTCAAATTCACCTCCCGTCTTCCGTTTTTATAATTTTTAATCAAACAGACGACTTATTACTTCAGTTATCCTTGTTTTTCTGGACAGTTCATTAGGGTAGGCGCTCCCTTGTTTTAATTAAGGTGAGACGTGGACGGAGACCGGTCGGGAGACATCCTTTGGATCTGCGGTGGCTATCCTTCACTGACAGGATAAGACGCTGCCAAGGCACGAGCTTAAGCGGGAAGAGCTATTTAAAAAGGGTTATTACAGCAATTTTTTTTCCCAAAACATTCCGCCTCGTCAAGGTGTACACAATTATGATGATACGGAAGTACTAGTCAGATAACTAAAGCGAAGTATTATACCACCATCAAAAGCCAAATATTAATCAAAGAAAAATATTCGATCAAATATATCCATTTACGTACTGCACTTTTAATTAAATTATAAATAATTAGGCCACAGTTCATTAAAAAAATCCAAGTTCATTGGATTTTTTATTGCCTGGTGGATAATCATTCTTTGTAATAAGTTTAACTTTGTGTGAAATTAGTCCTAATATGTGAAGGGATAGGCATTGAGAATTAGGCAGTGGGCAGAAAGGGGGATTAAAGTTTTTGTTTTGGAAGAGGTCTATGTTCAGCACTGGAAGTATACGGGCTGATGATTATGATTATGTGACCCTTCACAAATTGTAGGCTACAAATCGTTACAATGGATCCAAACAAAAAAATATATTGAGTTCCGTGCTCGAGATAGCAAATGCTCTTCGTTTTCCATCCGGTAGTAAAAACATTCGTTTTTCTACCTATTTCGTTTATCTAATTTAACATTAACCATGGCATGACATTTCCATGAACTGGACACTGGCAGAAAAGTGGCAAATCAGACACATAAAGAAGAAGTCAAGTCAGAAACCTGAGTTGAGTTTGAGCATTCGTACGTTAGAGTCGTTTTTTTGGAAGCAATCCGAAGAAAACAAAATATTCTGATAAATCATACGGCGTGGAAAAGTATACTTAAACATTTCAAGTACATTCAGCAGGTTATTTTAACTAAATCCAAATTTCTTGGACCAAACATCTCATAGCCTGTAAGCGATGTTATTATTCTTTTATTCAGAACGCTTCCACAACGCGTTTTCTCACTTTGTTTTCACGATTAATTAAAATTAGTTCAAACGAAGAACGGCGGTTCTACCGTTTGTTTTTTTGTATAATTAAAATAGGGTATTACAAAAGTGTGTTTGAATGCCATTATTGTCTTTACGTTTTACCCTGGGAATAATAGAAGAGCATTTTAGGTGTAAAAATACCGATGTGGTCGTAAAATAAAGACGATGGTTTGGCAAAACTTTAACGCATTCACTGTACAAACATTGCGGTCCAAAGCAGGCGCGCCGTATGTATAACTAGTTTCAGGCGGGCATGTGCATCATGGACAAAGAAAGTATTAAAAGATGAACACATTTTGCCGGATTTTTGGTAACCTGCCCATATTACGTCGGGTTGTCACCTTAAACTTCCAGTTCATCCCAAGGTTGCCTGGAAGAGGTCGCTCATAGCGATACGGCCGCCCTTTATACTTCCTTTACTATAAGCACGTCTGTTTGTAATGTTTTCTTTCTTTGTGTGGTATAATAAAGCATTTTCTATATATCTAAAACTCAAAAATATTTGTAAAGTGGGTTATTTTGTGAACACTTAAACAAAGAATAAATTGTAGAGGAAATAGTTAATTAGTTCAGAAACGGATATCAAGTTATGAACTTATTAGAGATTACACCAACTAGTTAGGATAATTCGACAGCGCATAGGAAATGGCTTCGATAAGTTTAGCAACTGAGGGAGACATTATTAGCTGTTAGATTTATTTATCCATCTTTAATCTCTTTAAATTAAATATAACGTTGTTTTGAATAAATTAAAATAGACCTTATAATTTTCCTGAGTGCTTTGTGTATAAACAGTATAAAACTGTTTATACACAAAGCACTCAGGAAAATTTTTGTATGGTCATCTCGGGATGATCGTTTATCAAACTGTAAAAGAAACATCCAATTCTGTTCATAAATAACAAAGAAATGTACGGACATTAATATAAAAATATAATATACATACATTACCTAAGGCCAACATAGAAGTCGTTTAACATTAAAATTAGCAAACTATAAAAGCTGGCAAAGGCTAAATATATCTTGTTGTGTGTGATGCTTTCCAATCATAAATAACCTACACCTTTGCGACGCATAAATGATTTAGACTACCAAACAAAGAAGTCATTAGAATACTAATCAATGTTATCAATATGAAAATTGGTAGTCTTTTCTATCAATATTGCAAAATGTACCTAAAGACAACGGTGTGAATGTGGACTACAATGCACCTTTAGGAAATGTCATAAAATGGAACAACACATCCGCAATGGTTTCTTCAAACTCGCTCGTTAGACTTAATGTATGAAAGTTAGCGATGCACGCCGGTAGGGGCGACACTATCGCTCGCTCGCGATATATTGTGAATATTACCGCCATGTGTTTGTACTTGTACTAGCCTACTTTCACTAATGTGCTCTAGTTAGAAACGATGTGGGTATGTGGTGTACGACTGAAATATAGAATACGCCAGCCAAATCTAGATACCAGGTTTGTAAAGATTTCCCCAATTTTTAACCACACATTTAGTTGATTTGAGCGACAAACATAATGCTAACTAGATTTTTCGTAAATTCGACGATAAGAAAATAAACAGAAAAGACAATTTAGAGAATATTTTTTTGTGGTTTGTCGATGAATATTATACTTAGAATTTGACCAGCGTGTAGCTTCTGCTCGCGGTTTAGCAGGTGCTTTTTCCGGAATGAAAAGAAACCCACGTTCTATCGCAGGATAAAACCTCTTTGCCTAAAACGGGTCATAGGTCGTGGATTCGTCGTGAATGATAGATTTAGATTTATTTTCGCTTTTATAATTAAAACAAGGCACACATAAACTTTTATTATCCATTGGCTACTTTTAACAAATAAAATACTATATAGCAATTAAAACTTTTTTAGTTTTCTATAGAAAATGTAATTGGATATATATTTAGAAACATATAGTAGAATAAGCTTGTGCAAATGTTTGGTTTAAGATAAAAATAAATAATTAAAAAACATTTTTATGGTGTTATGGGGCTAAAAACAGAACTTCCAAAACTTCCCCTTGGATCATAATATGAAAATCTAATATATTTACTTTGCAACATCGTCAATCTGCATTATTCTAAGGATAAACTATAACCCTGCCAATAGCAACACAAAATCCACAAAAGTAATTCACTTCAAAGCTTTCTCCCAAACGCTCTCTAATGATTTTCTCTTTGTCTCCCAGCTTTGGGTTTCGTTAACCTACCACTTTATAAAACCTTATAAACGCTCCAACTTCGTTTACCCAAAGATTGCCCCAAACTGTTACTGATTACGACTACATCAAAATGCTACTTTACTATAATGAGGGCGAGCTATATTCCTTCTCCTTTCCACCTGCAGAAAGCTATATTTCCATCCCTGTCGTGACTAATCGGTGTGGCGTGTGACGAAGGCTCATTTCCCACGTAATTTCGCTCAGTTCTTTGACGGTGGTTCTGAATGGTGGTCACGGGTAATCTTGGTAATGTTTAGTATTTGTATATGTTTTAGTGGCGAATATTTTAGCGATAATTTCGGAGATATTTGGGTCAGTGGAGTAATTTTAGAGAGTTGTGAGGAATCTTAAATGCCGACGGCTTTTAATCACTATTGCCGACCTGACTGCGTTAAATATGTAGATACGACAAGACAAAATAAAAACCTAACCTAACTAAAATAAACTTAAATACTCACCTACATTGTATATAATATATTATGTAATATCTGATCTACATTTTTGTATATGGAATGTGTGTGGGCAGTGACAACAGGGTAAATGGTCTCATTTATTAATATAATGTAAATACATAACGCCCCGTAACACCCCGGCTTAAAACTTTACAAACTTATTTTAACGTTTTCAAAAAACTAAGAACTAGTTTCGTTTGTAAATGATTTTTAATTTTGCGACCATCACGCCGATTGCGGACCGAAAGCTAAGCCAGCTTAATTTTAGCTTAGCTTGCATTTTTAGTGCAAGCTAAGCTAAAAGAAGAGACGAGACGATCCTTATTATTCCCCTTATTCATAGTAGCCTGCTAACTCAAAGCATTGCTATTTCTAACTCTGTCTTCTTCTATTGACTTATGTCAGAGTGAGAAACAACATTGCATAGCAACTGTTTTAAGTTAGCAGACTAATGAATAAGGGTGTAAGTCAATAGAGCCTGCAGATGACGCATAGAAATATTGCAGGCGTCTTTAGGTAATAGCTTCGTATCAGGGGCCTTATTCTCTATGATATAGGAGATTCCTTGCCCAAATCAAGATGTCACAACGTGTCCTAAATCCGGTTTTGTCTGATACCACGCCGCTGTCTTGTCGTATTTGTGTAACGCATCTGGATAAGTATGGAATAGCAAAAGTGAATCAAGACCTTATGCCTTAGGCTGGTTCGCCACCTTGGTTTTATAAAAAAAAGCCCTTAGTTCGGTTTAATTATAGTATCGAGACGACATCGTGACGGTTTAGAGCTTAACCTACCTTTATTGAGACAGTAAAAAGTATACCTACAAAGGTAAAAAGTAATCTTTGATTAAGAACATTTCTTCAATCATTTCCCAAAGCTGTTTCTGCTTTTGAGTGTCCAGTTTAATATTCTGTAGAGTTTTTCATCGGCTCTTGAACTTTGAATCTTATTTTAAATTAAAAATATTCAATATCCCTCAAACTGGACGTCTAAAGTTACACATACCTTTGACATAAAGCAGCGTGGGCTTCGAAAACTCAGTTCCGATGGAATTTTCCGCAACACACTCGAACTTTCCATGGTCGTCCTCTTCACTCTTCACTATTTGCAAGGTACCTGAAAGAGATAAAGTATTTTAATTGGCGTAAGGAATTCTAACTGAAGTTCGCAAGAGTTTCGTGTTCGATAAGTTTAGTTCGAAGTGGCGACAACTTGGATTCTTTGGATGGGGACGCTTTAATCGTGAGTGAAAGGTAACACTTTAATATTAGTTGTATAATTTTATCAGATAATCTTTTGGAAGAAACTTCAAAGGGTTTTCCCTTTGAAGAGCTCAGAATAAATGATAACCGATAGGTACCTAGCGATTCGATTATTTTGCGCGCTTCTTCTTTTATTAATACCTATGAGAAAAGACTGTGCACTTGTGTTTGCGTGTTTTTTTTATAGTACTAAAGTATATGCTCTTGTGTACTATAATAATATGTCCTACGCACCTGGCCTCCGTGACCAAAATTGAACCGTGAATCGAACCCGCTACAACTCAAATACAATATTTAAGGTACTTTCCCTCCATGTAGAATAGCTGTGGGAGGCCCTGTATATAAAATCTAATAAAAATATCTTTAAGGTAAAACAGATGATATTATATTATTCGAAGGTTCTTAACTTTTTTCGGCATTTTCGCCGTTTTTTGGTTCACTTTTTTTTGTTTTTCATTAGCAATCAAAATTCAAACAATGTGCAGTAGGTACAGCTGGATTGAACAGCTGTAAAATAGAGATCACATGGAGACAAAGAGGGTCGTCAGGTGAGCTGAATAACCACGATTTATTTCCTAACGATGATTGATGAACAGGGATATCGCTAGTTTTCTGATTTATTTGGATAAGCCCTGTCTCCTCTCGGACATATCTCACAAAGAAATGAAAGAGCACGGGAACTGAAGGTCACGGGTTCATATCCAGCCGAAAATCAAAATTTTTGGGATATATTTACTTAGAGATTACCTCGAATGTGAGGACTTACGTACTATAAATGGGTGTTTTCTCGTGGTCCCATTATTTTGTCCCATTGATGGGACCACGAGAAATAGTTATTGCTCGTGGTCCCATTGCTTTCATATGTTTTAAACTTTCCATCCTGTATAAAATTTAGCAGTTTTTACTTGCGAATAACCCAAGTGTGTCTGGGTGTTGGGTGGACATTAATGTTATATGACATTAAAAACACATGGATTTTTCATGCATTAAATAAAATTTATCTAAAATTTCTAAGAAGTGCCCGATCGTTATATCATCGAAAGAAATGAAAATAAAAACAAAACTAGAGCGGCGAATTGTTGGTCTCTATACGGCGCTGCCTCTAGTACCTGAGGCACAGATATCTGATGGCTTAGCGTATATACAAGATATGAGTCACAATACATCCAAAATGCGACTTTTTAAAAAGTACATAATGCGGACTTGGCTAAAAAATAAGATATTTATATTACAGTGGAACGTATACGGGGAGAGGCACCGAACAAATAATGTCGTAGAAAGTTGGAACGCCCAATTAAACAAAAAAATTAAAAGACGACAGCCAAAATTCATTTTACGATTACTAAACATTTTAGTTGAAAGTGAAAAGGACAGAGACTCATCGTCATCAGAAAGACGTAAAGAGTACGTGATTCAGGACGAATACATATCGCGTTTGCAACTGCAAGTGGTCAACGGAGATATTATAACAATCGGGCATTTCTTAGAAATTTTTATTTAATGCATGAAAAATCCATGTGTTTTTAATGTCATATAACATAATAATGTCCACCCAACACCCAGACACACTTGGGTTATTCGCAAGTAAAAACTAATTTACCTGCTAAATTTTATACAGGATGGAAAGTTTAAAACATATGAAAGCAATGGGACCACGAGAAATAACTATTTCTCGTGGTCCCATCAATGGGACAAAATAATGGGACCACGAGAAAACACCCCTATAAATAACAATATTTCACTTAAATAAATAAATAATGCTGGAACATTCACACAGCATTATCTAGCCCCAAGTTAAGCAGAGCTTGTGTTATGGGTACTAGATGACAGATAATACTTAATACAATATATTACATAGATAGATACTTTTTATTACACTTTAAAAACGACCAGAACACCCTGAACAAATATCTGCAGATCGTACATACATTTGTCCCGAGGCATGTAATAAATATAAATCAAAAAACTAAAATGTCACAAAGAAAGTTTGAACAATTCCCTAATTCTATAACCTATAGCAATAACACTTATTAAAAACTTTTCAGCAATCGTAACGTTAACCGCTACAAAACTGGTTTGTTGTTCGTTTGAGATAGACATCTGTTTTCACAAACAGGGTGTTCTTGACTTCATAATGTTGGTATACCCTTGCGGCTATATAAGATCCGGACGCGTTTACACATTAAACTGGTAACCGTCGAGTTTGCTTCCGGCTTGCCGAACGATACTATTCGATACCGCAGAGGCCATGTACATATTATGTACTCCTAAGTTAGAAATCTGACGGTACCCACTCTCCTTTAATAGCAATGTTTTTATCCAAGCCATCACTGCTATGTGCACAATATTTATCTACTAGCAGAGCAAAACCTTCAAATTTTGGCTAACCTGAGAGGTAATGATATTAGCAAAGGATATTAAATATTTATTTTGATAAAATATTACATGCTAACAACTTTGTTATTGATAATAGCAAAGAAGATTAAATCTTTCTCTTGATAAAACATTACAGACTAACAAATTTGTTATTCATAGAGATAGCAAAGGATCTTCCTCTTTATAAAACGCTAGCGGTCCGCCCCGGCTTCGCACGGGTATTAATCAAAAATTTCAGAAATTATACATACAAACACGATGGGTTTCACAGTTTTCATACGGATCCCTTACTTTATGACACTGGCCGTAGAGAAAAAGCAAGCAGAATGCCCTATATATTCAACATCTTTTTCAATTATGGCTCCGCGCCATAATACACATAGAAAGAGGTTGAATACATAGCACACGGTTTAATTATTGAATTTTTCATGCGGATCCCTAATTTTTTTGAAAATATTATATAGCCTATGTTCATCAGGGAAAATTAAGGATTCTAATGGTGAAAGAATTTCTCAAATCGGTCCAGTAGTTTCGGAGCCTATTCAATTCAAACAAACAAACATACATACAAACAAACAAACAAACAATCAAATCTTTCCTCTTTATAATATTAGTATAGATTACAGGCTAGCAACTTTTTTATTGAAAATACATGATAGAATGCCTGGTAATAATTGCGTAGATAAAGATTAGGACTGAATATTACCGTCAGTTTCAATTCACGCTCAGATCCTATTGGCTCAAAGATCATCTTGACAGCATGAGATCATTACAGATGTGAGCGCGTTACATAGGTACCTTATTTGTGTTTAAAGAATAATCACCGTCCTTAATTAATACGTCAAACTGAAAGAGTTTTTATAGTAAATTAACATAACATATGTTGTCATTTTCAATCATCAGATTTATTTACTTGATTTTATGTTAACGTGATAGTTAAATTTTCATTAGCATGCTCCTGTAACATGCAATACCTTTGCCCCGCGGGTTATCAGGTACATAACCGAAAGTTTTCTGCATAAAGTTTGAACCACCCGTAGCGCAGAATTGCAGCCAAGGAGGTTATTACATCATAAATCTTTATATTTCCTGCTATGCCTTCCAGAAAATATTCCTAAGCTAGGCATTCTTAGCTTGCTTCTATGGAACGTTTACGTTTGTTTTATGAGATTATTTTACTAACTTACCTTACAGCAGGTGATGCTTCGAGAAATATCTTAAGGAAAAACTAGCTACCTAAACATATTATGTTAAAACTTAGGGTCAGGGCATTACTTCACCTACTATGAGTTATAGTGGTTAAGTAGAGATATAGAAAAAAAGAAAAAATATATAATATTAAACCTTAAGGCTCCGGCGACGGATTAATTTCTCATACAAACTTAATACCAAAATCATTTGTAATTTGAGCATATTTTCACCATAATCTGCTATTTCTATTTGATTAGTATTTATCTAGGTGCCTGCCACATCTTTTTCAAAATACTTTTCTGAAATGAAATTGAACCTAATCGCATTTTTACATCAAACAAAACCTATTTCGAAAGAAAGAAAGATGAATTTATATGGCAAAAACAGGTAGGTACCTACATCTTGAACATATAACTTAAAAAGAAGAAAAAGTAAATAAATTACAATACAATAATTTTCTCAGTATTTGTGTGGATCTTCAAATAGCTAGAGACTAACCTAAATAAATACTATTATAATTCAAACATAATACCAAACAATGGTGAAAATAGTCTCGAATTACAAATAACTTTAGTACATTTGTGTCGAAAATTCATCCATCGCCGTATCCTAAAGATAAATTTTCAAAAAGAGAAGCCCGTACGCGCTATGCCTTATAATACTCATAGTATAAATTGTGGCCCAATCAATCTTCATACGCTCCTAAAGTCGTCCGATAAATGTAGGGCTGGAGAGTTAGATCCAGTGACAGCTGACGATCGGCCCGACGCGAGGGAATGATGTGGCTGATGAAGGGCCTGACAGATTTATTTGTACGTGACAAAGTGGTTTTTGTGTGAATAGTTTTATCATCATATTTCGAGATTTCGATGATAAAACTTTTGAATATGCTATGATAGTGTATACAGCACTTTTCCGTGAAACGATGGGATCTTTGAATGGTTATAAATTTACTAGAGGTCCGTCCCGGCTTCGCAAGAGTATTTAACAAAATTGGAAATAATAAAAAAATCCCTAATTTTTTTATAATAAATATGTTCATCAGGGAAAATTTAGGATTCCAATGGTGAAAGAACTTTTCAAATCAGTTCAGTAGTTTCGCACCCTATTCAATTCAAACAAGCAGACAATCAAATCTTTCCTCTTTATAATATTATTATTAGTATAGATAATGCTGGAAAATTTACACAGCATCTAGCCTCTAGTCTTTAATCAACTTCAACTTCTTGTTTTATGGCAGCGCTTCTTACTTTTTGTTACGAATCTACCTGAATCGGAAGATTAAAATTGTAATTTTTAACGGATATTTTTTCGTCAAATTAAAATTCCGAAGCTGCCCAAGCAGCATCACAAGCTGTATAACAGCTGTATTAAAGTTCGTTTATACTCTTAATGCTGTATTTCTTGGCTGCATAAAGGCTGTATAAGCGCTTATACAGCCCTTATACCCCTAAAATGGGCACAAATTATACAGCGTTTTGCGTTATATTAGCTGTACAGTAGCTGTATAAGCATAAAATAGGCTGCATAATAGCTGTATTGTGGCTGTACTATGGTGTAAGAGGAAACCAATACACTCCAATTACTACATTGTAACTCAATTGTTCAGCTTTACGTCGTAAAAAGTCTGTTGAACAGAGTTACAAAAGAATTAAAACGAAACAGAAGATATATTTTAATAATGGCGTTCAATTATAACACTATTTGATCAAAGTGACATTTATTATAAACGCTTTGTGTTTAAAGATTTGGAGATTCAATAAGCGCAGGATACAGTGCATTATCGTGCAAAAATAAATTTATTGTGGACATATATATGTTTTGTGATAAAAAATAAACGCGCCAGCAAAATAACCAGGGAAGAGATATTAAATAATATAAGTAAATATGGTTTTTATAGGTTAGAATTTAAAAATGTTTGAATTAATGGACGTAGAGCCTCATTGGTGCATAGTAGGTTATTGGACAAACTGAAAATATTGATAAACATAAAAACATTAGTCTAATTTTTATGTAATCATGTTCGTAATCTTCGATTTGTAATTGATAAAATGGCGACAATTTGCTAAGCAGCCTAAATTCTATTTTGATGGTCTTATACAGCTATTAGCTGTACTATGTACGTAATGGATACTAGTATTCAGCTTTAAGCGGTTGATGGGCTGTATAAACGAATAAATTTACTATTAATGCTGCATAGCAGTGTTTCGAACATAACCTGTAACTCTTTTTAGGGATACGTAATATTAAGGTGATACCAGCTATTTATATTTCAAGATAGTAAGTAGGCCCCTTTGTTGTTTATATTCATGGTTCTCCTGACAAACGGAACCTAATACTTAAATTTCACGGTTTATAGATAATATGTCGAAAATTATTTTGCAATGAGTATTGCAATTGTATTTGTATGACTCTATTAGCGAAAACTGATAAAAATAAAAAAATATATAAATTAGAATGAATTTTATTTCTCTATCAAACTGTGTGCAAAAGGAGTATAAAATATAATTGGTTTTTTATGATCAAATATCACCAATAATTTGAATATATTCAAATATGACAATTTTATTGGTGATTCAAAAACTTCTAATAAGTCTGTAATTATAAAAGCGCATATTTTTATTTTTCTCTCACTTTCATCAGAACTGCTGCATGACAAAATGTCGTCATCAGTTGCAGAAGGTAAAAAAGCTAATAAGTTACACCTGATATAACTATGATCAATCACAATATTTTCTACGGAACCACTTTCATTAGATGTCGACGGTATTGACGCTTGACTGTAGGTGATCTGATCTGTTGCAATATCTCCATGTTCCTCGGCAGTAATTTCATGTTGTAATATTTACATATTCCTGTTCAATCTTTCTTCTAATAAAACCAAATCTTTTTCGCTTAAATACAGCATTCAAATGCACAATAATTCAAAAAACGACTCTGTCACTTATACAGATTAAGGCTGTACTATAGGCGTCATTTATTTTTATTGCTGTTTATTACTCTCAAAGACAGAAATTAGACAGCTATAGTCTGTAAAAGTGTGTACAATTACACCATAAAAATAAGCTGTAGAAGAGAGTGTGCCTACTTCATAATACAGAAATAAGATTTGAGGACCACCATAATACAGCTTTAAGCTGTATTAAGTAAGTGATGGCATTCAAAATGCAGCTATTGTACAGCTTTAATGCTAAAATGAGATTAAAGCGTTACAGGAAACTTAAAGCTGTACATGACAGTTATCATACACTGATTTAGAACTTTAAGCGAACTTTGACTCCTTAATACAGACTTAATACAGTTAGAGCTGAATACTTACTCCTAAACCGAAATTATAACACTACAATTATCTTTTCAACGTTCTTATATAGCTGTAAAACAGCGTTAAGTGTTATATTGGCTGCTTTTTAGGTGTTCATTACGCTTGGTTGCTGCTTGGGTGCGCATTACCCGACAATTTTTCAGAGAACACCATGAGTTCCTCGGAATTTCAATAATGTTCCAATTATATTTTATAATGTTTTACATGATCATATTTACATTATTAATATGATGCTTCAACTATTATTATCTAAGATTTTCTTAATACATTTGCGTAAGCCCTCGCACTCTGAATTTCTTAGATATCATAATCCTAACGAGGCCGAAAACAACACTTCAAGGAAATACGAACTCCCTTAATAAATTCAATTTAACAGAAGAGAGCTTACCGTTGATAATCTTAGAAGGCTTATCATCCGTCGTTAAGGGTCTTTCAATAGACTTAACACGCTATTGCTAGCTATAAGCTTAAACTTGTTATTATCATTAATTTACTGTCCAGCGTTAATCATTACTCATTAATAATTCAAAAAGTTAGGTAGTAAATTTTTTATGTTATCGTTGTGACGCCAATGAAGAAAAAAATCTGAGCATTTTACTGACCAGTAAAATCAAAATAAAATTGCCTTAGAATAAAGTATAGGTTTAGGTAAAATGGTAAGCAAATACCTCTTTAACAAAACACGCACTTATCCAACCTTTCCGATTGTCCCTTACCCCACTTAACGAATAAATAAAGGCAACAAATAAATCACGGTATTATCAGCTCTTCGAATTTCTCTTGAAATTCTATAGAGGTGTTCTGACCGTACTCATGAGAGATTTCAAATACAGCTAGGTATGAAAATAGCTTAGCATACACCGACTTTATTAGGCCTACGTGACTAGAATTCGTTAGGCCTTTCGCACTTAGAAACGGTCGTATTTCATGCAAATTAAATCCTTATTGCAAAATTTTGTTACTACGAATAATTTATTTGTGTCTTCACCCAAAAATGTTTACGTCTGCTTCTGGCGTACAAATAAATATGCTGGACCTTTTTGCACCGCGTCATCTTGTAATTCAAATGTGTTAATTTTTATGTTTTATTTGAAAGTTTTGTAGGTAAGTTGTTATGTGTTTATTTTTACCTATGATCGTTCTTTTTCTATTTCGTTTTTTGATTGTTTTGTTAAGTGTGCAATAAAGATTTTTCTATCTATATATTATTAAACTTGAGGTCATGCAAGCGGTCGCGGTATGTTTACAAACATTCCACATCCAGTTTGGCTAGTGTATAGTACAAAACTCTAGTCTAGAAACAGATATAGTAATAGTTAGTACCAGCAATTGAAACTCTGAGACCTTATCTTTCAACTATGCCAAGTTTCACAGATTTCCACATTTAGGCTTGATGAAATGTCCTACAAAGGGTTTATGAAAGGGTAACAGGTGTCGAGACGGAGTTACGACGCCGACGTGTCAGTTTAGAACATATTTGGCTTACAAATTGGACTCTAAGCAGTTTGCTTTAAGGTCTGCTATAAAGTTGATTAATTTATACGTGGAAACTGAGTTTTGGCGTAATGAGAACGGTGAGATTGAAAAGTAAGGGTCGCTTTCGTTTTCAGAATAGCAGCTTAAAATATGGCTTGATCGACCGGTCTTTGGATTTCAGTTTTAACTAGTAAATAATGCTGGAAAATCATATTTAACCCCAGGTTAAGCAGAGCTTGTATTATGGGTGGGTGCTAGATAGATAATTTATACGTTACATAGTTTTTTAGCACATAGACAACAGAATAACCTGAACAAATATATCTGCAGATGTAAAAATATTTGAGCCGAGGGGAGAATCGAACCCGCAACCTCCTACGTCGCAGGCAGACCGTCGCCCGGTACGTCACAGAGGTCGTCCATTTTTCAAGTTCATTCGCCTAAGGCAATGAAAGAAAATTCGAGTATTTCTCAGCGATCTATGTACTCTAACGAAATAACGGCATTAAAAAACTTCATATCAGTGTATCAAAGAATATCACCCCATTTTATCGAAAGCCAACATTTAGTACTTGCTATTTATTGATGCTTCTAACAAATGGTTTTAAAAGCAAAGATTTCGATTTCAATCTTTATTTCTATATTAGGCTTACAAAATTTGCACTTAGACCGGAACTAACAAACGAAAATACGAAAACTTGTACATAATAAATATCAAATACTAGCTTTTGCCCGCGACTTCCTTTTGTCACTGTATTATCCCGAGGGACAAGACACCGGGATAAAAAGTAACCTATATCCGTCTCCTGGTTCTAAGCTCCCCACCAATTTTCACCCAAATTAGTTCAGCCGTTCTTGTGTTATAAATAGTGAACCTAACTAACTAGCCTTGTATATAAATAGATATTGTTCATAAATGATTTTCAACCTTATGTAAGTAATCATCAGAATGATGGGATGTGTAATTTGTTCTTGTATTAAGAGTTTGAAAATCACAATATTTCCAAAAAAACTATCCTGATCTCATAGATTCCTACCACTATCCCTTGGGACTAGATGCTTGAACGTGAATTATCCAGCATTAGTTTTTATCTCTAATACAAGTGAACCAGCCGGCTGCAGCTAGCAACTAAACCAACAAACCCGCTATTGTGGACGCCTAACAAAACACGTCAAGAGACACCAAGGGGTCGTAATTAAAAGAAAAATAACCTCCATTCATGAATGTCCCTCAAAATAGCCAGCGCCATCCAGTGTTACCTGAACCTACTCCACCTGGCACAAGATGAAGCATAGAGGTCGTGATATAGTGGTGTTGAGCTTTATTACGTAGGTACGTTTAATCTAGCTCTTAGAACAGAAGAAGTGAAGAGCATTGTCTGCTAAAGCATTATGCTGTGTCTGGATGACTCCATTTATAGGGATTACAAATTGTAAAGGGTTTAAAATTGGCCGTTTACAACTTTATCGACACAGAATCTTAGGTTGACAACAACGGCCTAAACAAGTAAGACTAGGTAAGGTAGCTTTTAGTTCTAACCAGCTAAGCTAGGTAGCTAAGCGTGGTTTCTTTCTACATATTTCACACCTTAAATATTTACGAAGCTAAATATTGAAAACGTTCATTTTCATATCTAAGCAACTACTGCAGCTTCGAAGCCAACATCGAAACCCTAAAAAGCGCCTATAGGCCTTCATACCCTTTCAAAATTCGAATGGAAGGCTCAATCGACCGGCGGCATTCGGTGTTGTGCCAATCAGCCATAGATTTTGACAGGCCGGAGTCCGCTGTCTTGACCAATGACAGTCCAGGGCTTTTATTCACTATTGCCAATCCCAACGTGTTTCACAGATATGACAAGACAGCTGCGTGGAATCGAACAAAATCTTATTTAGAACACATTGTGACGTCACAAAGTTTGGGAAAGGAATTTACTATTTTATAGAGAATAAGGCCCCTGGAACACTCTGATACGAAGATTTTTTCGCTGCACTTCAGTGATTACCGTCCTTTAGTTTACGCTTCCAGAGGTTGATTAAACGTATACGATCATATTTCCCGCGACACTTATGACCGTATTTTCCTGTTGCCTTCGCCTGTCCCGTAAAGTGTGATTGTACCGTTTATTGGTATCCGAAGGATTATGGGGTAAGCACGTTTAGTGGGTTTGAGATGGATTAATTATATCATTATGATTCTTTATTGACAAAAAAGATTACTATAAAAAAAATACAATTAGTATTCACAGTTAAAACAATTGAGCTAACTGCAGTTGTTGCAAACAATCTACAGGTAGATCAATTGACCAATACCAGTCGTAACCGTCCCCAAGACGAATGACATTCCAAGTTTGGGATTAATAAATTATTTAATTATGATTCTTTATTAGCAAAGAAGATTACAATAAAATTAAATAGAAAAAAATAAGAACGATGTAGTATTTACAATTAAAAACAATTGAGCTGACTGCAGCTGTTGCAAATAACTTACAGTTAGATAAATTTCATCATCATCAATAGAAGTCGGAAGCGTCCCCAAGAATTACTTGTTACCAGCTAACATGGTAAAGCATGGTAACAAGCAAAGCATGATTCTTCATGAATTATCATGATCAAAAATGGTTACCATAATTCGATTTTGATAACCGAGTTTGTTTAATAGCGAGACAAAAAAAAATAAGTACCATAATAATATCTAGTATCTGTATTTTTATTGATTACAGTTACAGCTGGTTGTCTATTCCAGAAAATAATAAAATATTTTAGGAAATTTCGTTGCCTACGTAATTTATCAAATAATTGGATAGTAAGTATCGCATATTGTACGGTTTATTAATACTCAATGAAAAATATTTCTTCAACCAACAGCAAGTAATATATATTTATATGAGGTTAAACGCTGCCTCAGCGATTCAGCCGTAAATCAAGGAATCCTACAAATAACGACTTTATCCCGTTGCAATAAAGATTGTATTTCTGAAATATGCGTGGTATATCAATGTAGCAGAATAAATAAACCACAGTAGTGAAGCTTCACATAGCAGGTAGAATTATGCTTTAAAGAGTTTAAATAAGGAGTGATGTGATCGACCTCATTTCTTTTTGAAGACCACTGTGGTGCGGTAGGCGAAGGTCTGCATGCAAGGGAGATCGGTGGTTCTATTCCCGCCTCAGGACAAAGTTTTGGCGATCTGCAGATATTTGTCCCGGATGTTCTGGTCGTTTTTTAATCATCATACAAATCATCCATGTAATATAATTGTATTAAGTAGGTATGTATTGTATATCAGTCATCTAGTACCATAATCTATCATAACATAAAGCTCTGCTTAGCTCGAGGGTACCTGATGCTATGTATGGATTGGCCAGCATTATTATTACTATTCCTGTCAAAAAACCATCATCAGAATATACTAGGACATGCGCCTCCCCTAATGAGGGACACAGCATCCTGTTTTCAGCTTATCTTTTCTAGCATCTGCCTGGAGATACATAGCTCATCATCTAACCTGGCCGAAGGGCATCCTACACTACGTTTAGAATACAATAATGTGAGAGTCCAGTAAATGGCAGTTCATATTCGGCATCACAATTTTAGCTCGTACGCGCTCACTGTTGTACTTTATAAGGTTCTTTAATTAATTATATAAATAATCAGAATATTTGATCAAAATAACATGAACATTGAAAGTAGCACAGGAACTGAAAACCACACGATGTGTGTGTGGTTTGCGGTTTAAGTGAAAAACAGTTTACAAAGTTACCGTACTGCATTTTCATTTACTGTGCTGCAGTTGGAGTTGAAACAATAAACTTGCAATAAATGAGATTGTATACCGCATCGCTGATAAATAACAAAGTTACCGGAAAAACAGACATTCGGAGAAACGTACAGTTTTATACTTTGTTGGTAACAGATAAATTGAACTATGAAATAAGAGAAGGTTCAATGAAAGACGATATTTACTATGAATGAAGTACCTATACAAAAATGTATTTACTGTAGATTTATTTTAAGTACTACTTAATAGAGCTTTACAAACAGTAGGAAGAATTTGGCAACTAAAAAAAGAACTAAGAATTTTTAGAAATTATTGAAAGTACGGGTAGTGCTCTACAAAGTGCTTGCGACATATTTTATACATAAAAAAATGTTTTTATTTAATAGTTTAATATAAATTTTTAACTAGTATTTACAATTGAAATAATTGAGCTAACTGCAGACTGTTGCAAACAAACTACAGGTAGCTCTAATAAAAACTGGTTTGGTCCATTTTAAGCAGAGATGTACAAAATGGTTTTAAAAAAGCATTTAAATACAAAATGCAAAATACTTTTCAGATTTACTATTTCAAATGCAAAATACCAAATAGTATTGCGTTTTGTATTTCAAATGCAAAATGCAAAATAGGTATTTTCAAAATACTTTTTCAAAATAAAATACCCCCTGACCAAATCGCAGATAGATATTTTTATTTATTACACAGGAGAATAGATGAGCGATTGCACTTTTTTTTTAAATAATAACAACTGGACTGGTATTGTTAAAAAGTAATAAAAATAAAAATAAATATAATTTTTTTATAACACTTTTTAACAATACAATACCAGTTGTTCCGTTCCAATACATCATCACCTCATCATCACTCATTTTTCACACTTGTCAGACATTGACACTTGTCAGACATTACTTGACATTGACATAAGACGCGCACTCTGACCAAAATATCATATAAAGAAGAAAAAAGATGTCGTGCATGGTTAGTTGGCGCCTCTATCGGTCGAATTCGGCAATACAAGCGTTTTGGTTTGTTTGACTGGTAATGTTGGCTCAACTTAATCACAAAGTATTTTGTATTTTAAAATGTATATTAAAATACAAAATGCATCTCGAAAGGCATTTCAAATAAAATACAAAATACTTTTCACTGAAAGGTATTTAAATACAAAATACAAAATAGGTATTTTGCATTTTCTATTTGCATTTAAAATAGAAGTATTTCAAATAAATCACATCTCTGATTTTAAGGCATTTTATTATACCTACATCAAATTGCAACTTTTTGGGCTACTGCAAAAAAAGTGGAAATCTGATCGATACGCACGCACCTAAGATCCTGCCAGAAAACTAGAGTAGCTCGACTCTTGTTGAGCAATACTAGAGGTATGCTGCCGCATGACATTTTCTGTATCTTATTCTATTTACTATATTTTTACGGGTTTTCCTAAGAATAATTAAATGTACTTATCCGTGTAAGCCATAGAAACCAGTTTCTTGATAGATCGATACATAATATATTTATTGCACCTTATAAACAGTATAAAAATCAAACAGTGACTACTCGTTAAATCTAATGTGGCAAAATCGGCGACAATTATTAAACAAGAAGCTGTTATAAAAATCAAGCTGATATTTTAGGACGATATAGTTTCTATCTTTCTCAAAAGAAAAGAATCGTCGCATTGCCCTGTTTTGTTTAAACTTTAGAAAACAGATACATATAAAACATTCAATATAAACAGAGTCAACACAACGTTCCCAGAAGTAACTACATCGGTGCAAGAACACCAACTTCTGTTCAACCTGAACATTACCACGCGTAATTACGTAACAGACGGAAAAATTACTCATTGTAAGTGACAAGAGGCGGACCCACCTTAATCAACTCCTATCCTGTTGTTCGAATTAAGCCTGGCTTTTTGCTAGAACAACAGTCAACCATACCGCCCCATTCAAAGTTGGAGGGTCCCTCCATTTGTATGTAAATGAATCGTAATTTTACCCCGCAATCACAGCGTGTAGGGTTACCCAACGTTTGGGTGAGGAGACCGGACTATTATGGAGCGGGTGTGGGCTACGGCCTCGTGTATACAGGTCTCGGATTTTGTTTGCACAAGGCTACTCTAGCCTGTTATTCGTACAAACTACTGTTCAACCTGAACATTACCACGCGTAATTACGTAACAGACGGAAAAATTACTCATTGTAAGTGACAAGAGGCGGACCCACCTTAATCAACTCCTATCCTGTTGTTCGAATTAAGCCTGGCTTTTTGCTAGAACAACAGTCAACCATACCGCCCCATTCAAAGTTGGAGGGTCCCTCCATTTGTATGTAAATGAATCGTAATTTTACCCCGCAATCACAGCGTGTAGGGTTACCCAACGTTTGGGTGAGGAGACCGGACTATTATGGAGCGGGTGTGGGCTACGGCCTCGTGTATACAGGTCTCGGATTTTGTTTGCACAAGGCTACTCTAGCCTGTTATTCGTACAAACTACATGTGAGAGCCTTCAAAGCTTGGTATTTGGCTGGGTTGCGGCAAACAGCAGTACGCTCTGCTGGTATTTTTTCCGGTCTTTTGATTTTCTAATAATAAAAATATTTACCTATGGATTTTATTAAGTATAACACTCATCTAGTATCCATAACATAAGCTCTGCTAGCTTGGAGCGAGATGATACTGTGTGGATTGTCTAGCATGAATAAAACAAAAAGCTTGGTAGTTAGATGTTCCGGGTGTTTTGGTCGTTTAAAAATATCTCTCCGTGTAATATAAGTAATATATTATGTTAATTAAGTATATCGGTCTTATAGTATGACATAAGGTTGGGGCTGGATGATGTTGTGTGGATAGTGGATATAAGATAATTGATAGTGGATAGGTTCTGAGTATTATGTATATAAGTCATCAAGTATCCATAACACAAACTATTAGCTTGGAGCTAGATGATGATGTGTGTATTGTCCAGCATTATTTATTATTTACTTACGAAAGAATAAACGAAAAAGTTTGCACTTTTTACAACGGTAAAACCTTTATTAACAAAGAAAATTACTAAAAAATAATCAGAAAAAGCTAACTGCAAACAAACTGCAGGTAGCTCAAATTTCATGAGATCGTCAATTGATGTTGTTGCACATACAATTCTGACGATAGGTTGTTATGCTCATTCCAAAAAGCGATATAAATAACAAGGCACCAAGCATCGCCTTGAGGCATGCACTAAGTTTTATACAGCTTATACAGCGAGGTGCTCTAACAGTTTATATATTTTCAGAGCGTAATAGCAAATTACCATATTTGATCCGTTATAATAATTTTCACGTTTAAAAGCAGCTTTTTCAGTGGCAATATAGATAGCAGTTATTTTTGATATTATCTCTTGGATTACCTTTACTTTAGGTAATTTTATTTTGTATTCTTTGGAGACGGTATAAACGATTTACATTAATAGTATTATTTTGTGATAACCGTTACTAGAGGTATATATTTCTTTTTAAGTCAACATTGAAATGGCCACTAGAGTAAGTGAAACGTCGTGAAAGGACATCGATTTATATGAAAACAATAACTAAATATTCAGTTTTTATTTGTCCAAAGAAAAAGATTAAAAAAAAAATTTAAATCGATGGCATGAACCCTTTCCCGATTTCTTTATATCTCGTGGTTTCGGACGTTAACATCAACGCCCTTCTCAAAAAAACACCTTGTATATTATAATCACATCAACTAGAACTGTCTAGTCTAACTACATTAATTAACCCTCAAGTACTACATCAAGATTTCCAGGTACTAAACTACGAATATCCGAAGTACTAAGCTACGTATTATCTAGAACTAGGTAACAACAACGTGGATTTAGAGTTGGGTAAGGTAATGATTGAAAACAAGCCTGTAATACGTTAGATTTTAAGTATGAGATTTATTGTCTCTAATACAGTATACCCTGACCCGTCTCTTGTTTGCATTTTGCTAAATGCATGTCTATTAAGTTCCATAATTGTTGACAGGTGATAGAATGAAGGCTGAACGGTATTCCGACTCTCGCGCTCGAGCGAGACGGTCGTTCGTTCCGCCAGAGCCCACGTGCTCTGTCCGTTCGACTTCTCGCCTTTGTTTGGGCCGCCGGCGCACGTGTCTCTACCTGCGTTCCGGTCCTTATCTGCGTTTGGGTCTCCACCTGCGTCGAGTGTTTCGCTTGCGAAACAAAACCAGTTCTTTTCAGAACTACTTTTCTGTTTCTTAGACTGAACAGTCAAACGTAAGCGTCCTGCTCTTTTCAGAGCAACGCTCTTTCCGAGGTTCTCGCTTTTTTCAAAGCGGTTCCTCTATCTTGTTTCTTGGGCTTAATAATAGTGAAAGCCACGACTTTAGTGGTCAACCAAGGGATACGTAACCGTGCCAACGAACTTGGTTGGGCGTTGACCCGGAGCGCCTACTTTACTTCTTCAAAGTAAAGTAGAATCCGGCTGGGCCTGGGACCACCGGCCTTGGGGAAGAACCCTCGCCGACCCCAGGTAGCGCTAGGTAGTCACACACCCCTTTCGCCCCGTAAGAGTGGTATAAGGGACACACCATTAGGTAGGACACATAGGTACACACCCCCTCCCTGTCTAACCCGACAGGGAGGGATCATACACTCATCCCGGGTGTCCCCCCCGGGATTAGGGACCCTTCCCCCCGCCCCTCAATATGTCCACAATGGACATATCAAACCTGTCGCTTGACAGTTTGCGCGGAATCCTCCGCGCAATACTCGCCAAGTATCCGACGATGCTTGACGACTTAATCGTCGGTATCCCTCCCCACACCCCCGCCCCAAAACCTGCCATTCCGGACTCTCCGGAGTCTCCGGCCTCTCAGGAGGCCCTCTCTCGCCCTTCCTCTCCCGAAACTGAGGAGATGGAAACCGGCGAGGTCCCATCCGAAGGGGACACGTCCGGATCGGACTCCGAGTCCGATCTCCCGCCCGCTCCCTCCGCCCCTGAGTCGTCTTCCGACGACGGCTTCCTCACCGTAGGTAGCCGTAAGAGGAAGAAGGCTAAGGGCCCCCCTAACTCGGCTGTGGCTCACCCAGCCAAGACCCTTAACCGTGGGCCCTCAGCCCCAGCTCCCTCCCCGCCCCCCGCGGCCCCTCTGGCCTCTGTAACCCCCGCGACCCCCGCACCCCAGCCCTCTCTCCGTAAAGAGAGACCGCCCCCTCCGATCTTTCTCCGCGAAAAGGCCAAATGGCCTAATGTGGAGAAACTCCTTACCCTAAAGGGAATTCACTTTGTGAAAGCCCAGTCGGTCAAGGAGTCGATAAAACTCCAGCTTGAAACGTCGGACGCGCACCGACGCCTCACCTCCATCCTCCGCTCTGAAGGCATAGGTTTTCATACCTATGCTCTTGAGAGCGAGAAATGCCTCCGGGTAGTTATCCGCGGTGTCCCCGCTGAATTCAACCCGGAGGCTATCAAGTCCGACCTCCTGTCGCAGGGCTTCCCCATCAGGGAAGTCCACCGCATGTACAGCGGACGCGACAAACGCCCCTTTGATTTAGTTCTAGTCATTCTCGACCTCACTCCCGAAGGTAAGGCGATTTTCGGCCTCAAAACCGTTTGTCGCCTATCCGGCCTCTCTATTGAGGCCCCCTTCAAAAACGGTCCTCCCGGACAGTGCCACAGATGCCAGCTCCATGGCCACTCTGCGCGCAACTGTTTCGCGCGGCCGCGATGCGTCAAGTGCCTGGGCGACCACGGCACCGCTGACTGCACTCGCACCCGCGACGACCCGACCCCGCCGAGTTGTGTACTCTGCAACGCCGAGGGACATACCGCAAACTATCGCGGTTGTCCCAAAGCGCCAAGAGTCAACAACAAGGCCCGCTCACGGGCTCCGGAGCGCTACGCTCCCGCCCCGCAATATACCAAGACATCGCCAAAGGTGTCTATGCCCCCCCCGCTCCCCGCACGCCCCCCTGCTACCTCAGCATGGGCTAAGCCTCTGGCTTATACAAGTCTAGCCCCTCAGGCGAAAGCTTGTTCCCCGCCCCTCCCCCGCTCCCAGGAGCAAACCCGCGCCCCGCAACCCCTACCTCGCCCCTCTAAGCCAAACCAACCAGCACCCGCTGCTGCGTCGGCTGGCTCAAAGGGGCCCTCCCCCTCAGGCGTTGACTTCGGCAAAGTCACTGCGCTCCTGCGCAAACTTAGCCAAGCCAAGACGGCCATTGAAAAATTGATGATCATTTCCGATCATCATGACGTCATGGCCTCCCTTGACTCCCTCTCTTTTAAGTCTCTATAATGGTTGTACAACCTGAGAGACTTAAACCCCGCTCCATTTCGTTAGCGTTCTTTAACGCTAACGGACTCAAGCCTCAGAGAGAACTCGTCCACCAATTTCTGGTTAACCATCAAATTGATATTCTCCTAGTACAGGAGACTTTCCTAAAACAGGGCACCGCCAGCCCTAGGATCGCTAACTATCAAATGATTCGAAATGACAGAACGAACGCCCCGAAAGGCGGTACTGCCATTTACTTTAAGAGGTCCCTGCACTGCATACCCCTAGATCCCCCTCCCCTACAAGACTTAGAAGTCTCTGTCTGCAGACTTGCAATGACTGGTCATCAATCGGTCATTATTGCATCCTGTTATCTCAGCCCAAATAAGACGCTTCTTCAAAGCGATCTGGAATCAGTCCTCAGTCTTGGAAGCTCGGTCATTATGGCCGGTGACTTCAACTCAAAAGATCCGATGTGGAACTGTCGTTTACGCAATCGTAACGGCCGCATCCTATCTCAATGCCTAGAATCCCTAGATCTTGACCTGATCGTACCACTGTGCCCCACGCGGTACTCTCCCATCCTCGGTCAGAGTAACGAGTACTTGGACCTGGCACTGCTACGGAATGTATCCCTTCGGATGCAATCCATAGCAGTGATGCAGGAACTAGACTCGGACCATCGCCCCGTAATAATGCGTCTTGGCCCTCCTCCCAATGACGGTCCTCCCACCAAGACAGTGGTGCGATGGTATAAGCTTGAGAGCGCTCTCAAGAATATCCATTCGCCCGCCTTGGAAAAAATCCCCGATGACATTATCTCCACCGACGACATCGCAATCGCGATCGACTCTTTGACTAGTCACGTCCAATCCGCTATCAGCGAGTCATCAAAACAGGTGCCAGCGGCGAATGATCGTCGCTGGGACCTGCCAGATGACATCAGACGGCTGATCACTGAGAAGAACGCAGCGACTCGTCGCTTTAGTTCCTATCCCTCCCCTCGTAATCGCTTCAGAATGAACTCGCTTCGCCGCAAGGTTAAGAGAGCCATTCAAGAGCACCGAAACTCCTCTTGGGATGACCTGCTTTCAACGATCAAACCAGGTCACCAGGCTTACTGGAACCTGGCGCGCTCTATGAAAGCAGATGGAGTCTCCATCATGCCCCCGCTTATACGTCCGAATCATCAAATGCCTGCGTTTGAGGATAAGGACAAAGCCGATGCCCTAGCCGAAAGTCTGGAAGCTCAGTGCTCCCCCAGTCTTGAACCCGTCGATCCTGCTCACCTCGATACGGTGAACAGTGAAGTCGACCGTCTTACTTCGCTGCCCCCTACTGCCACCCTTGACCTAGTCAGGGCGGCCGAGGTTGCAACGATCATCAAAGATTTAAAACCAAAAAAGTCCCCTGGCTCGGATGGCATCAGCAACAGAGTACTTAAACGATTCCCTGTTGCCCTCATCTATCTCCTCGTAAGCATCTTCAATGCAGCCATAGCCACTTGTTCGTTCCCTGACGCCTGGAAGGAAGCCAATGTAATTGGCATCCACAAACCGGGCAAAAAGGCGAACGAACCTGCCTCTTACCGCCCTATCAGCCTCCTCAGTGCACTGGGGAAAATTTATGAGAGACTCCTTCTGAGTCGCCTCTGGTCCCACGTCAATGAGCACAAGCTCCTACCCGATGAGCAGTTCGGCTTCCGAGCTCATCACTCTTGTCCCCAACAGGTGCTCCGCATCACGGAGCACATCCAATCCATGTGGCATCACACCTGGCCCGCTAGCACGGGAGCTGTCTTCCTCGATGTAGCGAAAGCCTTCGACAAGGTCTGGCACAACGGCTTGATTTACAAGCTTTTCACGCTCGGTGTGCCGGACAGACTCGTACTCATCTTACGAGACTACTTGTTGAATCGTAGCTTCCGCTATCGCGTGGAGGGCACTCTCTCTGACCCCCGATCCATCCGAGCCGGAGTCCCACAGGGCTCCGTCCTTGCTCCGCTTCTTTTCACGCTGTACACCAGCGATATCCCCCGTCACCCGCAAGTAGAACTTGCCCTTTTCGCGGACGATACAGCACTGTACACATCCGACTTGAATGCAAGCCGGGTGAGTATAAGGTTGCAGGCCGCACTAGGCACACTAGGTGCCTGGTTTAGAAAGTGGCGCATAGAAGTGAATCCGACGAAAAGTGCAGCAGTGTACTTTTCACGGAATTACTCTAAGCCCAGACCCCTTACCCTATTTGGTAAACCCATTCCCTGGGCCAAGACAGCCAAATACTTAGGGGTGATCTTAGATCACCGCCTCAGCTTCAAACCCCACATTCGCGCTGTAACCAACCGTGCAAAGTTTATACTTAGCCGGCTGAACAGCCTCCTACGAGCGAAGAGTAAAATGTCCCTTAGAAATAAGGTGACACTTTACAAAGCGGTCGTACGTCCTATCATGACCTACTCCTCAGTGGTATTTGGCCATTCGGTCAATGTCCGCCACCTTCAGGTTGTCCAAAATAGATTTCTCCGCAAAGCCACGGGCTGCCCGTGGTACATGCGCAATAAAGACCTCCATCGAGATCTCAAACTCGAGTCCATTGCCCACTTCATATTACATTATATTATTATTACAAAAAGAACTGAAAATGGCACAATTACAAGAAAAATATGACGATCTGCAAATAAAATATTTGGAGGTACTCTCTAAGAATGACACAAGAGTGAAAACATTCATTTCGGTCAAACCGCGTAAAACAAAGGCTAAATCAAGACGAATAAGAAATGTAAATACCGCAGTGAAAAAAATTACTCAAAAATGTACCAGTCTTAGAGCGACGAAAATGTTAATGGAAAAACAAATAAGTCTGCGAAATATAACAATTAGAGACCTACAAAACCAATGTGAAAGGTTTCTTAAAATAATTAAAAAATATGAAATGGAAATGCAACAAGACAACAGAATACAGACTTCGGTATTGATATTAGAGACTAAATTCAAAGAGCTTGAAAATATTATAGCACGCTACGAAAAACAACCTGAAAAGAACGACAGTATGAAATATACAGAAGAAATAAACAACAGAAATGAGCACAAAGACGAAAACAATTCAAACGATAAATATACGAATGAACTTGCAGTTGCAGGACACACAAATACAACAAATGGAAAAGTTTCCAATAACAACATAAAATGTGACAATATCTTGATATTTTCGGATTCACATGCGAGGAATCTAGGAAGCACATTGTATAATAATATGGATGGAAGTGGGAAAATTATCAATAACTGTATGCCGAACGCGAAAATTCAAACAATATTAGATAAATTTGAAAGAGACAGCAAACTTTTACAAGAGAACGATACAGCTATCTTACTTTTAAGTGACTTTAATGAGTACAATGCAAAGGAATGTGAAAACTACCCAGCACTACTGCAGAAAAAAATCTTATACCAAAGGAAATGTAAACTTATAGTCTGTTCGATGAAGTATAATGGCTACAATGACTCAAAAATATATGAAATCAATAATAAACTTTATCACATAGCTGTAGTGAATGAAAATGTTAAATACCTAGACCTAAATTCATTACTTGACTGGAAGAATCCAAGGAAGATAACACAATCAATAGCTTGGAGAATCAACTACGCAGTCAAAAAATATCAAATTACTAGTCCACTTCAGTTTATAAAGTGTAATCAATCTACAAAGGCCGCTGAGAACAACCTATCTAAAGGGAATTTTCAGCAACCAGAGCTCCTTATAGAGTTGACGTAAAGAAGTCTCTACACACCTACAAAAGTCTAAAGGTGTGTCACCAAAATGTTCAAGGAGTTCTAGACAAAAAGCTGCTCCTGAATCTACTATTAGAAGAAGAAGATATTGACATTTATTGTATAACGGAGACATGGTTAAAAGAAGAGGAGATTAATGGGTATATGCTTGAAAATCATGTGATAGTTAGTGCTAGTTGTAGAAAGTTGTATAAAAGGGGTGGAACTGCTATAATAGTCAATAAAGAGATTAAAGCTAAAAGTAGATCTGATATATGTAACATTTATGCAGAAAAAGAGTTTGAAATCAGCTGCATCGAGACGCATGAGCTGATTATCGCTGTAGTTTACAGATCGCCTTGCGTTGATCTAAATCTAGCTGTATTTTTAAGTAAACTAGAATTGTGTCTTGAAGCACTTACAAATAAAAACAAAATTAATAAAGACATTGTAATATGTGGTGACTTCAATGTACATTTCTCGATGTATGGCGAACCAAGCACTAGCCAAAGTGTGTCACTCGTAGATCTATTAGAATGTTATGGTTTGAAAAGACAGATTTTTGATATAACGAGGCTAACAAGTGACACACATTCATGTATAGATAATATTTTCACGAATGTAAAAGTTTTAAATGCTGAGGTTATTATGGGTATAAAGTCAGATCATTTTGCACAATATATCACGATTAATTATTCTAACGACTCTATTAATAGGAAATCTGATGTATGTTTTGTAAATAAAAGAATATTAAACGACGAAGCTATCGAGCTTCTGAAACATAATTTAAATGATGAATTTCTGAATTTTAATATATCTAATTTTAATGAATTTTTTGAGCTATTTTTAAGAGTACTCAATGGAACTGTACCAGTGAAATCAAAACAAAGAAAGATCAATAAGTCCTTTAATGACTGGGCAACAGTGGGACTTAAAGTGTCACAAAACAATTTAAAGAATCTTTATTACCTTTTATCTGTGACTAATGACGTTAATGTTAGAACTTATATTAGTAGTTATAGTAAAATCTTTAAGAAATGTTGTCTTATGGCAAAGAGAATAAGCATCAGGAATAAAATTATTTCTTCTAAAAACGTTATAAAATCTACATGGAATTTGATTAAGACAGAAACTGGAAAGTGTTCCACAAAAGCACAATCAATTAAAAGTATAACAGGTTTTAATAATGAAATTCTCACAACACCTTCTGACATTGCGAATCATTTCAATGACTTTTTTACTAAAATAGCGATAGATTTAACTGTAGATTTAAAGAATTCTGAGGACCAATCTATGAATTATGTAAATTCTTTTAGACCGTTTAATGTAGACTCTTTTGTACTTAATTATATTACTCCGGAATGTGTCATTAAAATCATTAATCAATTAAACTGTAAACGTTCTTGTGATCTCTGGGACGTGTCCATTTTTCTATTAAAGAAGATTAAAAATGAAATAGCTAGCCCTTTGGCTACTGTGATTAATGAATCTATTAGTAGTGGTAATTTTCCCGACGTACTTAAATTTGCAAAAGTTATTCCTCTGTACAAGAAAGGAAGTCATTCCGTAGCTAATAACTATAGACCTATCTCTTTGCTACCCGTCTTTAGTAAAATATTTGAAAAATATATCGCGAATGAGTTATACGAATTTATAGAATCTAATAAAATCTTAAATAAGAGACAATTTGGCTTTCAGAGAAACAAAAACACAAGTCAGGCAATACATTCTTTGATAGAGAAAATCCTATGGGATTTAGATAGCCGAAAGAACACTTATGGACTTTTTTGTGACCTATCAAAGGCTTTTGATTGCGTGTCTCACAGAATTCTTTTGTCAAAACTAGAACACTACGGTATAAGAGACAGAGAACTTTCTATTCTGGAGTCTTATTTAAAAAACCGAAAACAAATTGTGGAAAATAATGGACACAGATCAAAAGCCAATGATATAGCGATGGGAGTACCACAAGGATCCATTCTAGGACCTCTTTTATTTCTTATTTATATCAATGATATTGTAGTGTGTCTAGAAAATGACAAAGATATTGTTCTGTTCGCTGATGATACTACGGTAGTGGTTAGTGACAATTGTAAAAAAAATGTAGCTTTAAAATTAGATAAGATAATGACAACTTTGATGGATTGGTTTAATGTTAATAATTTACTTCTTAATGTTGAGAAAACTAATATTGTAAGTTTCTTTCTGGGAAGAAATGTAGTTAATAATGAATTTATGAAATGGACTATAGACAAGTATTCAATGTCAACTGTTAGCACAATCAAGTTTTTAGGTATTGACATTGACAGTAAACTTATTTGGGACAAGCATATTGATACTCTAGCCAAGAGATTAAAATCAGCTGTTTATGCAATTAAAACTATGAGGGCTCTTAGTGATATAATAACTGCAAAAACTGTATATCACGCATATTTTCATTCCATAATGACTTACGGGATCCTAGCTTGGGGAAACTCTTCGCATGTTAATAGAATTTTCATTTTGCAGAAGAGAGCAATACGTTCTATTCTGCAAATGAAAAAACTAGAGTCATGCAGACTTAAATTTAATGATCTACAAATAATGACCTTGACCGGAGAATATATCTTTCAGAATCTTATGTATATTAAGCTCAATATAAACGAATTTGAAATGAACTGTGACATCCATAATCATAATACCAGAAACAAAAATAATATTTGTCTACACACACATAGACTTACCAAAATGGGAAAGAGTTTTGTATGTTTAAGTATAAAATTGTTTAATAAGTTGCCTCTAGAAGTACGTAATATGGATAATCCTACTTTTAGGAATATAGTACGTAAATTATTATTAGAAAAATCTTATTATAAACTTGACGATGCCCTTGCTGATAATTTTAATTTCTACATTGAAAATGTATCTACTATTTAATTTTGTTTCTAATTATGTACCTATGTAATGTGACTTTTCCAAGTGTACTTAGTGTATCTTACTGGAATAAATGAATCTGAATCTGAATCTGAATCATAAAGACTGCTTCCCAGCGTCATTATGAAGCGGCAGCTGATCATTACAATCCCCTGATTTCCACCATTCCCGATTATCCCGTGGATAATCCGCCCACGAGTTCTCTCCTCCGTAGACCGAGACACGTTCTCGGTGACCCCGTTGACCCAATCACCGCCGCTAACCCGGAGGTGACGTCAACTAGTACCGATTCGCTTCCGCACACTACACACACGATCAAAAACCGACCCCGCCGGATGCGGGGTCGAAGAATTCCCCGCTTCCGCCCATAGGTGCACTTGTGCACTTAGGCGAAACCTCCATACCCTCTTGTAGCATCTGGCAACAGCCCAAGCCGAGGTTCGCACCTAAGTGGTGGCCCTTGCGCGTGTTGCCCCAACCTAACTTTACCGGTGTGGCGCCCTCTGCGCCCGCCAAAAGTCCGGTAACGCTGTCATGGCCATCTGCGGTCAACAGCATTAAAGTCCATTCGAAAAAAAAAAAAAAAAAAAGAAGGCTGAACGGAAGACTTAAGTATTTTATAGAAACGTTACTTTCGAGATATAGAGATGCGAATCTGTCGAATCAAAACATAAGGGGATTTATCAAAGTTTCGATAATTTTTGACCCAAAATTGTATGTAAAAAGAATAATTGAATGTTTTTTCCATGAATAACGGAAAAACGAGTTTAATGCCGATAAAGTACAAAAAATAATACTATTAAAGAACTTCGTAGAACAAACAAAAAATCTAAAAACATATGATTTTTTTGATTACCTTAAAACTCACAGCAGCAAACAATACTATTCCAACATCTCATTACTTTCGTAAAAACCATCAAAATGATAAAGTCCCAGTTAATATAGCAATGTCACATGATCGGACCAAAGATTGGGATAATCCGATAATGACCGAGCCAGAATCCTTAATATATCGAGTCATCAATAGTGTTAATCCAATGTGGGGCCAGTTCGACGATTCAATCTCGTAAGTAACGTTAGTTTTAGGTTCGTTATATGTACAGTTATACACATATACACTGGCCTGCTGCAAAGCATAATCACACTCTTAAAATTGGATAAAAAATTTAAGCACCCATCTTAATATAAAGAACCGACCCAGTTAGAAGCCCCAGACCACCATCTACCAATCTACCACACTCAAGATACAAACAAAAACAGGCCGTGATAGATAGAATACGACCTAAAACCCGTGATAGAAGAATCGCCCGCGAAACCTCTTGTTCAATATGTCAAACAGGTTCGAAGTTAAAACCAAATAACATGAAAAAAGTTTTAGGAAGCAACGCTAAAAGTGGTTGTTTTAATGTTCTATATTTTATTTAATTTTAATTATATTTATATATAATGTATAGTTTACTATAGTTTCAAAAAGATGATGATCCAAGTTATAAAACGTCTTTTTATTTTGAACATCTAACTTCTATAGTTATGTATAAATGTGGTAAAGTCTTTATTAGCTATTAAAAAATAACCATATTAGAACTAGTATTTACAGTTGAAACCGTTGAGCTAATTGCAGACTGTTGCAATCAAGCTATAGGTAGCAAAGAAAAAATATATAGTTTAAAAGTGTGTTCCAGTGTAGTTCATGTGTATTAAGTGCTAGTTTTAAAGAACACCTGAACCAAGTGTCTTCTCCTTTAGTAGAAGTAGAAATACAAGAAAAGTGATGGACACCGTTCCAAGTGATATGTTGTTATAAAATTAAGTTTAAACAAAATTACCCATTAGGAATTTCAATGGCTAGATTGTAATGTTATTCTAGTGTATTTAAGTTAGTGTGCTAGGAAATAATAATATAAATAAAAGTGTATGGTTATTGTATTTGTTCACAAAGGAAAAAATGCTATGAGATCAAAGGCTGCCTGGAAGAGATCGCTTATAAGGTCGTCAATTGTGCCACACTACGTGCAGCATTAAGATCGTGTTTAAAGGCACATACTTTATTTTATTACAGCAGAAGAAAATCTATAAAAAAATATTCCCTTATTGCTGGGTATATTTTTTTGGCTTCACTTTTTGTTGTTGAAAATCGGAACTGCCCCAAAGTTGACGGTCACTAATATCTTAAGCTTCTTTTAGGAAGCTCCGAAAACACTTTCCTTCAAGTCGTTTTCACAAAAACAATATCCCTACCGTCTAGGGTGGGTGAAACACCTTTTGCTCAATGGTCACCTTTAGCCAAACACCGCTCCCTTTCACAACAAGTAGGAAAGGTCTTCTTTTGTCAGAAAATAATAAAACTCGCGAAATATCGGAGCGCGAGATTTAATCTACTCGAATAAATTAAAATAAATGAGATTATAAGTAAGAACTTGAGTCGGCCCGGCTATAAGGCCTCAGTTACACAAATAGAGTAAGTAGGTAGTGGAGGTAAGCAGAGGTAGGTAGTGTCGAGTACTATATTTTAGGCTATTGGAGAGAAAATAAACGAGATTTGGTAATCGTTTTTATATATTATTTTTATCCGGACAAAATTTATTTGAATTTTTGTTACAATTGATTAAAAGACATATTAACCTAACCGTTTCTTAAAATATCCATATACCTACAGTGTCTTTAATCGATTGAATGTTAAGATAATAAATAAATAAATAATGGTCGACAATCCACACTTCATCATCTAGCTTCATGTTACTCGTAAGAGCTTTGTGTTATCAATTATCAGAATGTGTAAACTATAGTATACGCAATTACTTCTAAATTAATTGACAAACCAAATGCTGATTTGATACCGTGAATAGACAACAATGGAGATAACGAACTATTGAATACACAGCTGTACTAGCACTGGAAATATTATTTTAATACTAGATTGTCCAGCAGTAACACGAAATAGGCCGGAGAAGAAAATAACACATTTCATTATAAATAAGTGAAATATCAATCCAAGCAATAACTAAATCACGCATCTTGAGCTAAACTTGCAATTAAAGGGAACAAGATCACTTAAAGAAATAGACTGTTTCGGCAGCTAGATTGACAAAATATGTTGTATGAAACCATATTATATACTCTCTGTTTTGTGAATAAAAATAGTGTATATGGCTAATTAAATAAATTTTAATTTTTTAGTTATTTAGTGACTACTGTCCCAGTGTAGCAAGGGCATTAACTGAATTCAAATTACTTTCTCACCTCTTGTGAAGTGCATAATGGCATTAAAATTGAAAATTATTAACATTTTCCTAGCAGACGGACGGCTTTAATTGTTTTGTCAAACTTTTGGGTTAATTAATTTAGGTTACGACAGAGTTTTGGGTATTCCAAAGCTAGTGGCGAAAGAGTTGGCTGAGTCTCGAATATTTTATTTAAAAAGCAGTAAGGTACTAATTCTGGATTTGAATAATCTTTTAAGAGGCTTGAAGTTAGATTTTGTTAGCTTAACATTTCATTTGCAATATAAAGCACATTAACCCAGCGTTATAGCAATTTTCTCCTAAGAGATACAAGTAGATAGGAATTGGTATAGAAGCCACTGGAAAGTAGACGGTACTAACAGTCATCTTGTACCCATAACACAAGCTCTGCTAAGTTTGGAGCTAGGTGATGCTGTTGTGATTGTCCAACATTATTTTAGATCATTTCAGATTTAAGATCATTAAAATCTTTTAATTTCATTTTTATTTTTATTCCACTTCATTTAAATATATCTCTTGTTAATATTACAATTTTTACTATAGAAAATACAACAAAATTATCATAAGAGAAATGATTATTCTACTGTTAAAAATAACAGAATAAGATTACTGGTATACATAATACAATATTATTACATATACCTATAGATATTTTTACTATACATAGAAAACGACCAGAACCAAGCGACCGGTGATTACCTAATTATTATTAATATTTTTATTATACATAGTATGAATAGGACGAATATTGTTTGTTAGAAGAACAAACAATGTTCTCAAGATTTTCGATCATCATCTGTAAATCAATAGAAGAATCCATAAGGCACGTGCGATAAGTTAGTCAAATAATATGTTTGTATCGAGTTTATCCGACTTAGGAGTACCGAAACTAAGTTATCCATATTCATCTATTAGGATAAGGGAAATTCAATTTAGCTTAGATAAATGTTTGTTTTGTTAGTTTTGTTTTTCTTTTTTTCAGCGCTAACGAAAAGGATTTTTCTAAATAACACAAGACGGTGACACCACTGTACCTGTAGCATAACTGTCATAGGTAGGTACTAAGCGTGATTTTTAATTTAATTGTCTCCAACATCACGATATTTCGCACACATATAGATATTTATGTGCGAATGATCGTGCACCGCAAAATGGCGGACGGTTGACTAAACCAAAATCTTCGAACGCCTTTAAAAAACAGAGCAAATTGCTTATTTACTATTTTAGCTAGTGTTTTCTCATTGCAAACGTCTTCTATACCGATTATTTGAGGGTCCTCAGCTCTTGGATTGAAATTTGGGTAAAATAAGTTTATATTAATTGACTTTGTTTTTCACATATTCATGAACCTTGAACTGATGCAATATTTAATGGTAGATTGAACTTTTTTATTAAGGGTGTGTGGGTGTGTATAATTGAATGAATAAACCGTGAAACAGTGCGTCATATGACAGGAAGTGAGCCCATAAAGAGCGAGGATTACGCGGTTTCCGAGGCATTAAGCGGTAACTTTATTAAATGCCCGAATCTTCCTGGTTTGGACGTAATTTTGGTGACCTCCGTGACAATATCATGACCTCTTCCTTATACTCTGACAAAAGATTATTATTTTTCAAGCTTTTTTAGAATGGCGGCCTTATTAAAGTTATTTAGGCGTCCATGAACTCATGGAAACCGCTAAGCGGAAACATCCGAACAGAATAAGGGTCTTATCTTATAAATCTTTATTAAACAAGAAAATAGAAATACCTAAATAACAGAACAAAATTATTAGTAGTATTTACAATTTTGAGCCAACTGCATAGTATTCCAGCAAGCAATCTACAGGTAATTACAATTAAAAGTAAGTTAGCATAAGTACCTAAGCATTATACTGTGATTATAGTTTATATGACATTCTAGAACCTATTTTACATTTTTTAATTGTATCAATGTTTTTCAATTTATTAGTTATGCATTAGTCTTACTTGTTATTTAAAAATTTCCGACACAATGCAAATTGTTTTTGAAAAATAAATTAAAATGAAATTTCAAAGGTATATTATTACAATAATATCTTTACATTTTGGATAGCAATAAATATTTGTTAAACCGTTTTCTTTTACATCACTCTGAGCTTTTGAAACGTATTTCAATAGTAGCCGAAAATCGTTCAGAAATCGTAAACATTACATTCAGTAGATTAGATACAAAAATACTAGGCGAAAATCCAAAGCATGTTAAAATAAATTTTATTTTTATTTCACGTGTGAATCTCTCTGGAACCTCGCGACAGAATGCAAAATACAAAGACTAGGTGACCCCATTTACGGAGGATCGTCTGGGACATCTTCAATTTATTGTTATCTATAATAGAATCAGCCCATCCATCAGACGCTGCTGGTTTGACGTGTCAAATTCCAATGAAGTTTTCATTATTCTTCGGAACTTGGTTTCCCGTGACTTACAAAGGGCGTTTTTTTCTTCAATAAATCTAGTGAGAGATCGCGAGATAAACCGCCAATTGTCACATCTATTGCAATTTTTATTCTATTGTAGAGGGTATACATTTATATGTATATGTATTAAGGAATGACGAATGTTTGACATTAACAGCATAATTATACCAGAACTGACAAGACCAGTCGAAAAATCCGCGCTTATTTCGCCAAAGAGGCGTTTTCCTTAAAAAAATATTAATTAGGAAAATACTTTAACCACACTGAAATACACCATTTTCAAGTTGTTTTATCATTCCACTGCTGCACTATTGGACTCTGATTTCTTTGTAAATGAAGAGTTACAGCGCCTATGTGAAGTATCTGCCTAATTATAGACCTATTCGCTCCTATTAAGGCGCAATGCCATAAATCCATGATGAAGGAAACGATTCGGTGTCATAAAACTATCTACTTACCATGCATCTTATCATTGAGCAGAGCATATCTAGGGTTGGCAGCTACATCCAGCGGCAGAGAGTTCCAGAGCCAGCGTATCTTGGGCGTAGGGTTGCCAGCAGCTTGGCAAGGCAGCGTCGCAGTGTGGCCAACTTCCACCACCATCGTGGTAGGCGGTGGTGCGATCGAGGGGAAGCCAGGAGGAGTTTTTTCAGCTGTAACAAAGAATATACTTTGTAAACAAAAAACATATTGTATCGATTGATTCTTCGCTTTTGGTTATTAATTACTTTTCCGCCAAGAGTTATATTCTAGAAATCAAGTAGCGATTTCCTTCTTTTGTGCCTCGGGGGCCCTGAATCAGCTGGTGAACGCTGTTATAGACATCTATTTAGTTTAAAATTATATTATAACAACAACGGGTATGCATTGTTGGAGACAGGAGGAATAGAACCCGCAACCTCCTGTGTCGTAGGGAAGTCTTCGCCCATAACATCATCGGTCGCAAAATAAAATACATGTAGTTGTTTTGAAAACCTAAAAACACCGAATCCCTTCATTTGAAACTGTTTTTTTATTTCTACTATACAATACAAATTCACTATATAATTGCAATAGAATTTTACAAATTATAAATTTATGGGATATTATTTAATAATGATTTCCTACCTACTACTACATCAGATTCGTAATGTATACTCCTTCTACCGTACCTGCATCCTACTATCAGAGTTGGATGCGTTCCTACCGACCTCATTAGATGAATAGACCTTAGCTCCTAGCCTGATGAATTATATTCCTGTATTGTTGTACTAGCGGCCCGCCCCGGCTTCGCACGGGTATTAAACAAAAATTTCAGAAATTATACACACTGACACGATGTGTTTCACAGTTTTCATACGGATCCCTTACTTTTTCTAACAGCATTGGGATTTTTGACATTGACTCGACACTCCTTGACACTGGCCGTAGAGAAAAAGCAAGCACCGTGCGCTATTAAACCTCTTTTTCTATTGCCATAGAAAAAGAGGTTGAATATTCAGCGCAGGGTTCAATTATTGAATTTATCATACGGATCCCTAACTTTTTGAAAATATTATATAGCCTATGTTCATCAAGGAAAATTCAGGATTCTAATGGTGAAAGAATTTTTCAAATCGGTCCAGTAGTTTCGGAGCCTATTCAATTCAAACAAACAAACAATCATACAAACAATCAAATCTTTCCTCTTTATAATATTAGTATAGATAGAGATTATCCTTGTTGTTTTCCTCCTCATAAACTAGTCTGCGCGTTTAGTCCTACAGGTAAAGAAAGAAAGAGAGAAAAAATCGTTTTGGCTCACACAAGAAAACATAGGAACAAAAACAACCTTAAAAAGAAACCTTAAACAACCTTAACAAATAATCATGGTGATCACTTTATTTCCCAGTATTACTTAGGTAAGTTGTATTTTGTTACGTGTCCAAGGGTCCTGTAAGGTCTAAAGTCTATTTTGTCTATTCTATAAGGCGATTTAGACGCAGCTATATTTCAGTTAGATCATAATTATTACTAACGTGTAAGGGACCCCAGCTATCCCAAGGGCGTGGCAAACCAAACCCAGATTAAGTTATAACATAAACTTCGCGGGCCCTAAGATGATAATTATTAATAGTGTTGGGCACTTACGTGAAAATGTACCAAGGGAGTTCTCATACTGAGATAATTTACTCATGCGAATCAGAATAGTTTATTTATAAATCAATTAACATAAATAAAACATGATTTGATTGACGACCTCTGTGGCGCAGTGGGCGAACCGCCTGCGATGCAGGAGGTTGCGGGTGCGATTCCTACCTCGGACGAATGTAATGACGAAGTACGGTCTGCAGATATTTGTTTAGGGTGTTCGGGGCGTTTTCTATTTATATAAAAATATCTATCTTTTTAATATATTGTATTAAGCATACCAGATAACACAAGCTTTGCTTAACTGGAGGATAGGTGATGCTGTGTGGATTGTCTAGCATTATTTATTTAATTATTACTTATAAATTATTTGTAGCAAATGACACATGACTAAGTGTTTCTTGCAAATTTACGGTTAAAATGAAATTATTTGATTTTAATTTTAATACTTTTAATTATACCTGCATAGAACACCCAGAACATACATTCGGAACACACTGGTTATAACACTAGTCAATGGTATGATTTGTGTTGTTTTAAGTTTCCCAATATTAGGCACAATCTAATCACGGAATATCTGAAGTCACTGCAACTCACTATCCTGCAACTACTGCATAGAACAATATAAATTAATTTTTTTTTCGAATGTACTTTAATGCTGTTGACCGCAGATGGCCATGACAGCGTTACCGGACTAAAGATATAAATCCTAATGACTACTGCGAGTGTTCATATTAGCAGAGATACCGATCTACCCTCATCTTTTGTTTTTTTTGCTAAATTAATTACTTTATACATCTAATATTATTACTACTAACAGTTTCATTGCGAAAAACTTGAGTTCACTACTAAGTATACTACTACACGTATTTACGAAATTATTTGAACAAAATAATTATTAGCTAGGCATAACTTAAATGGCTATGATTTTATGATTTATTTTGATTTTAACTTTTTTCGAAACCTAAAAGTATGAATTTTGTATATATGTATGTCAAGATTCGGCCCGTATCTTCGCTTGTGTACGTAAATAAAACGTAGACTCGTGAATGAAACCTTTAATGAGATGGTGAAATAATTCAAAACTGAGTTCAGTGGTTCCAAAGCTCACAAATACCTCTTACAAATAATAAACACCCAACGGAATAATATCAATGGCCCATTCTATGCTGGCAACACTGCCTTGGGCCCTCATAATTTCAACTGAAAAGTCACGGAGCAATGAAACTCTGTATCTAGCGATAAAATATATTACAATTTGCGGCCAGTCGGGGCACCGCGTAATTAATACCAAGTTTGCGATAAATTTACGAGAGCTTACGCTTGCCAAGCTATTTTTCACTTAAATTCCACTCATAAAAGTCGATTTTTGTGCAAGTTTTTAAAGTGTTGGAATGGAAAGGTATTTTCGGTTCTATCTCACCTCCGTTTTATTCTTGACGCGTTAATTAATTTTGTTTTTAGCTTTTCGTCTGTTTACTTGAATAAAGACTGTCAAACTTCCGATTATTTTGTTTTACGATGGATATAAAAATATCCAATTTTCTGTTATAGAATGTTTAAATTAAAGAAATTGGTAGAAATTTAAATGCATTGATACGTTTTAATCAAAGCTTCAGCGATAAATATAATATTCTCATCAAGTCAGGTAAAGAAAGGGTTCTGTCTTTTAACACCTTCCGGAAATGTTATTGTCTTTGTGATCAATCAAGCACTGAAATGTTAAATTAAAAATACGGGTATTTTTGTTTTAGTGGCTTCCAAAACAATTCTTCTAGATTTTTCAGATTTTAATAACATTATTTAAAGGCATACAAAGTAAATTCAAGCAAATGGCTATAAAATAAGAAATAAGGAGTAATTGATTTTCTCTTCGCTTCAATTTTATCCACGAAAATAAATATTGTGTTGCCACAATAGATATAACTTAACGGACAGTTTGTAATCTACCGAAAGTTAATCCGCAACAATACAGATATATTTTGTGGAACACCAAGAAAACGGTTTTATTTTTAAAATAGAATACCAGTTTTCGTAATGTAAAGGGATGTTATTATTTATATCTCACTCTGGCTAGTACGAGCGTAACTGTCCTGGTGTCCAATTAAAATTCTCCAAATACGCAATTGTGTATTTGATTTCGGCCAATTTTTATTATAAATTATAGTACACCGAATCAGAGTAGAAATTTGAATAACAAAACCATACCAAACACGCAATTTCGTATTGTAAAATTGCGTTACTATATTTACAATCTGAACCTTTATTCTCTATGAAATAGGAAATTCCTTGCTCAAACCGTGTGACGTCACAATGTATTCTAAATACGATTTTGTTCGATTCCACGCCGCTGTCTTGTCATACCTGTGAAACGCGTTGGGATTGGTAATAGTGAATAAAGGCCCTGATGAGACTTAGGTACTGACACTACTTCTTTAATTATGGCAACTTGTTTGGAATTTTGTCGGTGTTCATAGAAACGTCAATAGCACCTAGGTACGACCGGAAGCTTAATTGAAAAACACGAACAACGCCTTCAAGAATTACCTTTTAAATTCCTCTTAAACCCACCAAATGAAACTCCCACCAAAATTTGATTAACTTTAGCTTGTCATTATTTCCGGAAATTTCCGGATTCATCAACTCTTTATCGGCGTGTGAAAGAGATGGCAAATTGGATTGCTTTGTGAACTTTAAGAGGAATTCATTGTCTAGGGGCTTTCATTAATTGGGTAAACAGTCGGTCGGTTATAATATTATACAACTTTCGGATAGGCACTTGTGGGACCGAATTGCGAATTAAATTAAGACGGCTTCATGGACAACAAAATAAACCAGGTTTGCCAAACATTTTATGACGTAGAATTTCAAAAATTTGGTTGATAATAATAATAATAATCCTTATTACCCAAAAGGAGCACCATGATGCTTAACACTTCTGATCTTAAGCTTCAATATAGTGAAACAACTCCCGTTCTACAAAATCCGTTCGAAGATACCATGTCGGACAAAGGAACATAATCCCTAAAAAGCCTAAGCCATCATGAAACCAAAACCTAATTGTTGGGCGGTAGATGAAAAGTAGTTAACAAACTAGATTCTGCACAAATGGACATCAGTGTCCGCGGAAACTGGTTGTTCCTCTTCCCTAACTAATATGACATGAAGGAAATATTGTTTCTTTTCCCCGATAGCGACCTACCTAGGAAGATTATTACATACATTTAACAATATACTACCTACATCTATGCAAAATTTCAGTCTGTTCAGTACTTTGTATGAAGAAGTAAGAGACATCCGTACATCCAAACTTTCGCAATCACGTGATTAGTGTCATGGATAGGCACATGTCTCCTGGTGTCATCCAAATTAATAAATAATATTTTATCCGAGTATCACGTCTCTGCCATGTGCAAGCGAGTAATCGATTCAAAGCAGTTTACGTACACGCGTGGGTTATAATGTTTTATAGATCCCTTCCCTTTGTGACGTCATTAGACATCTCCCACGTATCAATGACGTCATAAACATCTCAAACGTATGTGTCAGTGTTCAGTAATTTCGGCGTACTTTTGTTATTTTATTTTCCTTGCGACACGACGCGAAATATCAAAGTACTCCCAAAACATAGCTTGTATTTTCTTAACTGAAAGCTTAATTAAACCATAATCGAAAGCAATTCTTGTAGACAATAAACAGGCTTTTGCTTTCAAAATTTTAATTAAAGATTCACACGCACTCTGTTGGCAATGTTGGGAAAAACCAATTAGACCTTTTATGCGATGTGAAAAGGCTTCCATGACTAGCTAAAGGCTAAAAAAGGCTAGTGCATGTGTTGTTAATGAACTGGTTTATTGAAGCTGTAACAGTTAAGGCTGGTCGATCCAATCGTTGATTTATGAATTCATACTAAAACCGAATTGTTTGTTTAGTTCGAAGCGCTATTGTGCTGTTGTGGAGCACGTGGAAAAGTTCTTTCAACCCATTATTATATACCTACTTTTATACTGCGATTTAATAATATTAGTATAATAATATATTCTACAAATGAAATATATTGCGCACTTTTTATCTAGTACTTACAATACAAGCTATGCTTAAGTTAGGGCTAGATGATGCTGGGAGGATTATCCAGCATTATTTATTTATTTATATCTATTTTCACTATGGTAAGATGCTTCCGACTGTTATTGGTAATGGCTCAGTTGAGCTATATGTAGATTGGTTAGGAGCCTGCAGTTAGCTCAATTGTTTCTACTGTAAATAAAAGTTTTCTGTTATTTGATTTGGGTCATAAATAAATCCAAATCAAATACGCCTACGACGCAGGAGGTCGCGGCTTTACTTCCCGCCTCGAGTCAAAATATCTATGTGCGATCTGCAGATATTTGTTCAGGGTGTTCTCGTTTTCTATATTTGATAAAAAAATATCTATCTTCGTAATCAATTACTCATTTAGCAGTATAACACAAGGCCTGTCTTAACTGGGTGCTAGATGATTCTGTGTGTATTGTCTAGCAATATAAAACAGCTCCTCCTTAACCTTTTATAAAGGTAAAACTTAACCATTTTACTAATGGGCGAGTAAGAATTTTGTTATCCGTTGAATCCCTTAGCTTAAGAGAGTATTTGATGTAAGACTGTTTACAGTCAGTCTTCAGAAAATATAATGTATTCTATTAGCAAAGATGAGCCATTACGGTTTCAGCGAGACATCACCGGAACGTAAAGTTTGCTCTAAACATACTCATTCCAAGTTTCCCCATGTTTGATGGTCTTACGGTAGCTCTACTGCTTAGAATTGTTTTAGGTGTACGAAGTCAGTTAGCGCTTGGTTTACGGGTACGTTCCTGAATCTCTGTGATATTTACCTTTAGGTGTTTTGGTGAGTTTGAAGAGAATTCTTTAATAAATAATACTGGACAATCCACACAGCATCATCTAGCCCCAAGCTAAGCAGAGCTTGTGTTATGGGTACTAGATGACTGATATACATAATACAATACTATTACATATAAATATATATATATATATATTTATTAGGGGAGGCCTATGTCTAGCAGTGGACTATTATAGGCTGGTGATGATGATGATGATGATGATATATTTTTTATTATACATAGAAAACTACCAGAACACCCTGAAAAAATATCTGCAGATCGTACAAATATTTGTCCCGAGGCGGGAATCGAACCCGCAACGTCCTGCGTCGCAGGCGGACATTCACCCACCGCGCCACAGAGGTCGTCATCGAAATTTATGTGTTTTGGTGAGTTTTGAGAAAAATCTTTGGATTTATCATTTTGACGACCTCTGTGGTGCGGTGGGCGAAGGTCTGCCTGCGACAAAAAACTAACTGGCAGTGACTTCAGATATTCCGTGACCATGGCGCAAGAAACTATGCCAAAACAATAGCAAACTAAAATAATTGAAAATAATCCCGTTAAAAATGTCTTTAGTTTACTAATGTTTATAAAATATTTATAAAATAAAAGCTTGGATTTAGTAACCTACGGTGTAAAAACCTTAGACGTTGACAATATTATACAATGACATCTAAGCTAGGTACTGAATAATATCATTGATATTGTAGATTATCATGATGATGATGCTATTATACAATGACATCTAAGCTACAGTTACGTGAAGCTAGGCAAACGTAGCATCATATTCCACGGTGTCGCGTTAGCGGGTAACACGACTCTTACTAATCCGAGCTGCCTTGCAATTGCGATACGTAATGGATGGGTACCAATGGGTGGGTATAACATCTGTTGGCTACGGAACTTTATCATAGAGACTGCTTAAATTTAATTTAAAGTAGGCTGTCCGAATCGGGCTGTTAAATGAACGTAAAATACCTATAATATTTCATTTGCAGCGCAAAATCCACAGCTTTCCACACCTCTCACTTTTAAGCCAGGCTAAGTTTTTATGGTGAATTCTTCTATTAAAGCGTGATTTTTAGGACAATATTTATTCGTAGATTTTAATAACATGGAACGGTAGCCCTAAGGCAGGCGACTAGTTTGTAAATATACGTGTGAATACACGCCAAGTCACTGTTTTTGCTAAACAACCATAACGTTAGCCATTTCTTATCTATTCCCATTTGAGTCCACAATAGGTATACCAATCGTGAAACGCGACTCCCTTTCATCGAAGATGAAAGCTGAGAAGGTTTTAGAGTCTGGGATAAGGATTACGAATACAGCGAATACCTGAATATTTTGAACATTAATGCTGAATGACGTTTTAACATTCATTTTGAAATATACATATATCTCTGAGATACAAGGGAGCTGGTATAGGGGTGTGATGATATTGATAATGACACCGAGTACGGTAACCACTCATCACCATTGACATAAATCCATTGTCATATAAACAGACAACGTGGCGCATTATGATTGTGGATTTTTTGTGACCTTTATTCAGGGGTCTAGGTCCTACTCGGAAAAAGAAGGTCGAAGTTTCGGATTCGTCAAAAATAATGGCATGCATATCAAATACCGATGTCAATGTACTATACTTCCTCCTTTAGACCTTACGTTACGTATCTTATCCAAGAGTTCTGCTCTTGGACAGGACACGTTACAAAAGCTTATTCCAGGAACAGTACAAGCATCTTATATAAACCGATATATAAACCGGCTTAATTGAACAGTAATTTCATCGTCGCATCCAGATTTGCCCAGCGAGTTTCACAGTGCCTTTCTGTGGTTATTCTGATGAAATGGAGTACTTACCTACAAACAAAAAAAAAAAAAAAAAATAAGTGTTTCGCAGGTGCAAAAAGCAAACTAAACAACGAACCCAGGTGTAACAACTTGAAGAACCAGACAAAAAGCAAATCAAATTACCGCAGAAACCCACTTCTTAGCATTCCAGGGGGCAACAAAAGAAATCCGACAAATGTAACGCGAGTGTGCCCATTAGTGAGGACTGTAAAAAGTGCCTTCTAAAGGTGGGGGAGCGTTTGAACGGGCAAGTCAAAACTACGTGGGCGATCCTACTAAAACACTTTGAAGTAACCATAGGTTTGAAGCTATATATTGTGGACCTTTTAGGAATCAAATTCAAAGCTAAGATTTTTGAAAACAATGGAGTCTTGGACCTCTGGGAATAAGCCTACCGAGCGATGGACGGTGCAGACTTCGGGATGACTTTATCATTAGTGGATGAAACCGTCTTATGACATACCTCTAATGTGATTTTTGTTAAAGATATTTTGAGGTCTATCAAACATAAGCCGATTCGGCTAAGTTAGTAAGTAGATGAGCATTTCCTTTCGCCGTATTTTGAAAATATCAACGGTAATATTGAATTTATTATATTATTTTTTGACGACCTTTGTCTGACCGACGCAAGATGTTGTGGGTTCGCAACCTCTTATATCGGTATATAAAAATATCTGCAGATATTTTTTCAAGGTGTTGGTCGTTTTCTATATAATTATAATAAAAAAAATATCTTTGTATGTAGTTTATTGTATTAAGTATGATAGGTAGGATGTAAATTAGTCATCTAAACCTCCACAACGCAACTTGGGGCTAGATGATTCTGTGTGGATTGACCAGCATTATTTTTATTTTATTGACAAGATAGAAAAATTTACAATTTACATTTAAATTTATGTTTAAACGATTTGTAAATATTTGTTCTGGGTACTATTTACGAGTATGTATAATATGACTATCTGTAATGTAATCTATCAAGCATATCAGTCATCGAGAACCCATAACACGAACTCTGCTTAGTACAAGTTAATTTATTCTTTGTTGACCATGACTCATGATGACCTCTGTAACGCGGTGGGCAAAATTCCGCCTGCGACCCAGAAGGTTGCCGGTTTGATTCCCACTTCAAGACAAATGTATGTAAGATCTGAAGATTTCTGTTATATTAAGTATATCAGTCATCACACAAGTTCTGCTTAACAAGGGGCTAGATGATGCCGAGTGGATTCTCCAGCATTATTTATATTATGATTAAAAACTTAAATTATGACAAACTTTACGTACGAGTAGAGTAAGTAGTCATGACGTAGTCCTTTAACTAAAGGCATAAAACGTAGCATAACACAAGCGGAAAGGTCATTCCCTAAAATGACTTGGTGTAGTTCAAATCCCTACAATAACTTTAACCCGAGATAAGTAGATACGTGTTGAATTTTTAGGGCCCTCGTCAACTTACGAGCGGTATTGTGAGACAAATTGGCGTGGACTGCTCGTGTAAAGGGAGCTTTACTTTATGACGTAGCATTAATTATATATTATATGTAGAGAGCAACTTTATCTTTTCCGGTCTACATAAATATTAAAAGTAGTTCATCATAAATGTAGGCGGGTTAACTACGAACTACTATTATTATAAGTGTTCGACTTGTTTGGTTCTTTTAGTTCTTTGTTTTCTTATATTTTTGTTTGTTTTTAAATCCTTGCTTAAATTTTTAGATTGTGTATGATCCAACTAGCGACTCACTCCGGCTTCACACGAATGCAATTCTGAAACAAAAACCTTCCTCTTGAATCACCAAACCGCATCAAAATCCGTTGCGTAATTTTTAAGATCTATGCATACCTAAGGACATTCAGACAGACAGACGGCAGAAAACGACTTTGTTTTAAACTATGTAGTGATAGTCGTCCTGTAACTTTGTTTATTTAGTAATATTCAGTTACTTTTTATGGTTATTATTAAGTAGCTTTCAGAACCTTTATCTCTTAATTAATTATTAATTAAGTTACCTGTAAGTTTCGTGAACATTAAAATTTTATAATTAAATGAATATTGCCAAAAAGCCTTGCTGGGTTTTGATTTGAATGGTGAAATGCATAATAAATTACGGGGCATAGTATCATCGTCTCCTGGGTTTCGAATCTGATCTCGAATTCCCTTAAATCTATAAATATACATATTACTAAAACAGTTCAAGGGGTCAAAAATTTTTCTTTTTGAAATAACAATATAAAATTATACGCAAAATTTAAATTTATAATCTGTTTTTGATCACATGAAATTGTAGCCGTCGTGAGTGGCGACCGCTCGGTAAACGTAGTGTAGGACACCCTCCAGCAAGGTGGGATGATGATCTGGGAAAGTCTGCTGGCAGATGCTGGATACGACAAGCTGAAGATCGGGCGCAATGGCGCTCATTAGGGGGGCCTATGTCCAGCAGTGGACTGATATGGGCTGATGATGATGATGCTATATGTATAGAAGCCAAATACGGACAAGTGTAGTGTAGACTAAAAAGTGACAACTAAACGGCGTTTATAGGCATTATACTAAGTTCAAACACCGAACTGACGTCATGACTAGAAACCAATATGGCGTTCATTGCATCCAGCGTTTCCGTTTCCCGCGACATTTGAAAATAACAAGTTTTAATAAATTTTACTACACTTATTGATTGAATATTTTTTGTTATTGGTTTATTAGAACGATAGAAATACTTTTAAAAAAGGATATAACACCCAATTATCTTAATACAAGTGTGTGTTCGGTGAGTGACCTCACGTCATATAGGTTCGCTTTTGTCAGCCAAATATTGATATTATGTAAAAGTAAAAGGTACATAAAAGACAGATTTAATAAATACATTTTTACGAGCCGTTTTCCACAAAACGCTTATTATTTTCATGCTACAAGATTCACAGACTTAGCTTTATTATATTTGTCTGGGCTGAAAAGGTGCCCTTCGAGGCCAAAATACTGATTCTCAACTGTATTTCATAGAAGGAGGGATCAAAGCCGTTTAGCTTTGATCTGTACAATGAACTCAAACATTTTTTGTTATAAAAAGTATATTCTTCGCGTTAAAGGTTGAGCTTCAATAATAATGGATTTGGAGGTGAACGGTGTTTCTGTTATTGTTCACTAAATATGAAGCATTATTGCTATTAAGCGAAGTGTGAAAATTCTATGACACGATAAAGTCAAAGTGTGTGCGTGCGTCACATGATTGTGTAGGGTTTGAATAAATACTCGCTATTGTTGTGTTGGTGTGTGGCTGCTTTTGTACCGTAATTGTAAAAAAAACCCTTGAGAAACGTCTAACGAATTTAATTTAGCAAGTAATTTAGCAAAAATAAGCATAAACAGATGGCGGCGCTAGTTATGTAGTCGGGACTCACCTTAACAATGACCTACGACCGATGCTACGACGCTCTATTCTAGATAGACCACACCATACGTAGATACGTATGGCGGCGCGCCCCTGGGGGTCATATTGCCTAGGTTGGGCAGTGGCTGTGTTAAGGTTGAAAATCAGTAAAAAAAGTGCCGAAAAATTCGAAAAATCGGCTAACAATATTCTTTTTTTTCGATTTAGAATTTTACACACTAGCATTTCTGCGATCATAATCAAAGCAATATCCCGAAACTGGAAGTATGTAATTATGTAAATTCACAATAATTTTCCTTAGAAAGACGTAGCTAAAGACACAGTCCCACTTTAAATTTATAAATTCAAATCTGGATACGCAACGCAATCTCGTGTGCCATAGGCTTATTTCACGCACGCAAAACGTATAATTAACTTTATATTAACATACTGTGTAGACGAGGCTTTAGTGGCTTAGATGGGATCTTCCGATGGGACGAAGTTTGGCGGGGTTTTACGGTACGCGTGAAAACGCGACAGTACCTACGTTCTTTTTTCTAATTTCCTCTATTAACGAACTTTAGTTCTTCTTGCTCGGAGATTATGGTGTCTATATCTTGATAATCTTAATTAGTTTTTAATGTTGGCTTTGACAAGATTTTTATGTTTGCTTTGACGTTAGGTCTATTTTTATTTTGGCATTGACATTAGAAGGTCTAACGTCCAATACTCAAATACAACTTACATTGTCTTAAGTTCACGTATCAAGTCGCTATTTATTAATTGTTATCAATGAAATTCTAGAGCCTCTCTTAATCAGGAAAAATTTTGGGTTCAAATGGTAAAAGAATTTTCAAATCGGTCCAGTAGTTTCGGAGCCTATTCAATTCAAAAATGCTCTCGTGCATTTGAGTGTTGAGGGGTCAGTGTGTGGTACAATCTTAATATATAAAGGAACGAGCGATTTTCTGGCGACAACGCCCAGCCTAAACCGCTGAAGCTAGAAAGCTGAAATTTGGAAGGTAGGTTCCTTTTACAACACAACCACCCGCTAAGAAGGGATTTTTGGAAATTCCACCCCTAAGGGGGTGAAAAGGGGTGTGGAAGTTTTTTTGGTGCTTTTTCTAACTCTGTAACCCGTGGCCCGATTTTCTTGAAACTTACAGGGAATATTAAACATACAAAAATATTGAACACGTGTTTCAGGACTTTTCAAAATACTCCTGAAAATAGGGTGAAATGGGTTATTAAAGTTTGAGATTCGTAGTTTGGCTCCGTATTGAAATGTCTATAACTTTTTAACATAGCATACTAATGACTTGAAACTTTCAGTATGTACTGGAAAAACTATAAATTAAAACACGTGTTTCAGGGTTTTTCAAAATTTTTACTAAATATGTATAAAAAGGAAGTCGAATTATTAAGGTTATTGTGGTGAAATTTATCAACCATTGACGCTATTGGCTTGAAATTTACAGAGCACAAAAATAAACAAAAATATATAATACGTATATAAGGATTTTTCAAATAATCCTGAAAAGGGGATAAAAAGGCCTAATCAAGTTTGAGATTCATAGTTCGGCTCCGTATTGAAATGTCTATAACTTTTTAATATAGCCTACAAATGAATTGAAACTTTCTGTATGTCCTGAAAAAAACAAAAAATTAAATACGTACTTCAGGATTTTCAAAAACATTCCTGAAAATGGGCTGACATGGGTTATTAAAGTCAGAGTGATTCGTAGTTTGGTTCCGTATTGAAATGTTTCTTACTTTTTAATGAAGGATGGTAACGACATGAAATTTCAAATAAATATTGGAAAAATAATAAATAAAAATAGGTGTTTTAGAGTTTTTCGTAAAAGTTACTATAAAAGTATAAAAAGAAAGTTGAATTGCTTATGATTTTTGGGAATTGTTTAACCATTATCTCATTCTGAAATTGAAACTTACAGAGAACACCAACAAAACAAAAATAAGTATTTTTCTAAATAAGCCTGAAAATGAGGTGAAACGGATTATTCAAGTTTGAGATTTGTAGTTTGGCTCCGTATTGAAATGTCTTTAACTTTTTAATATGGCGTATTAATAACTTTGATGCTTCCAGTGTGTACTGAAAAAAAAACACATGTTTCAGAACTTTTTATAAAAGTTACTTTATAAATATAAAAAGGAAGTAGTATTGTTTATGATTTTTTTATTGCAATTTTTTCAGTTTGCTTGAAATTTACAGAGCAAAAGAAAGCAAACAAAAGTATTGATACGATTTCAAAATATTCCTGAAAATGGGTCGAAACGGGTTATTCAGGTTTGGAATTCATAGTTTGGCTTCGTATCGTAATGACTGTAACTTTTTAATGTAGGTTATTAATGACTTTAAGATTTTAGTGTGTACTGAAAAAACATTAAATTAAAAAACCTGTGACAGAATTTTCAAAAATATTCCTGAAAATGGGTTGTAGTGGGTTATTTAAGTTTGAAAGATTCGTAGTTTGGCTCCATTTGACTTTTTAATTAAGGATGGTACCGAGTTAACATTTCAAAAATATAGGTACTGAAAAAACAATAAATAAAAACAAGTTTTAAAGTACTTTTTACCTGAAGTGTTTTTTTATCCAGTGTCCAAATTACCTTGAAACTTGCAGAAAAAACTTAAAATATCAATTTATTGAACATGTGTGTTTAATGATTTTTAAACATAAAATAAGTTTAGAAGTTATTCAGGTTTTTTGTAAGTGTTAACCAATATTTACGTGAAACGTAGAGAGAAAACTAAAATACTAAGTACCGAAACACATGTTTCAAGATTGTTTTTTATATTTCTGATAATTGTGTAAATGGATTTATGACAGCGTAGGATTCAAAAATGCTACAAGTTCACCGAAGAAAATAAAATAATTTGGCTCCGTATCGGCTGTAACTTATTAATTCTGTTTTATTGACCTGAAATGATCTGCAGGTATACAGGGTGGTTTCTGAGAAGGCAAACGAGATGACCAAATCCGAAACCATGAGTTAAAAATACGTCTTGATAAGATTCATGACCTCGATTCATGAGAAAACCATACAGTGCCAGAGTTTTTATTTTTTTAATTTTGTTGAATGGAACACTGAAAACTACACCCTATATTTTTATAGCAACAGACTTGGTTACTATTAAGGATCATTCTTTGAAAAGAATTGACAGTCAAAAGAAAAAGCCATTATTAAAAATTTTGTTCGAATACTCACTACTGAGATTCAGCTAATTAATTTTTGTATAGAGTAATTTTTACAATCTATTCAACAACTGGTGTGCTTGCCGCTAGCCAGCATTTAATTCAATGGTGTTTTTTACTCGATAAAATATCAATTCGTAATAATTTTTAGAACTTTGTCCGTGATTCCTTTCACGACTGTTGACGCATGGCTTCTGATTTGCTATCCAATCCCATCTCAGAAAGCCAATCTGTAGATATATTTAAATAAAATAGGATTAGGAAATTCACAAATAAAATGGGCTAAAGTAGATTGTTTGAAGTCCACCGTGTCATTAAGACCAAGGATAAAATACAGTAAATGGTTATTTTTTAAAGAAAACCAATATATCGGGCTTCTACATGCTTCTACTCAAGGGCGTCGCCAGGGGGGGCAGAGGGGGCAGCTGCCCCCCCTAGAGGTCAAAAAAATGTACCTAACCAACTGCGAAACAACGAAAGTCCTGCTATTGTCTTGCTTTGCCGATAAATCCCGCATAAATTCACTATCAGTAGGAGTAAGTAGTGATGGTAAGTACAATATTATAACTTCTCTTACAAATTTTTAGCAAACGTCCAAATAAGTCTCAAAAAAAAAAAAAATCGCGGCTCGCTCCGCTCGCCGTTTATTGTATAGACTTCAGTTTCGACTATTTCAAGCGGCCGGACACTACAAAATATGGGCTCTCAGGCTGTTATGATTTTTTTGTTACTACTTAATGAGCCGAATAATTTACAATAGTTGTCGTGCTGGCTCATTCATCATGAAAATTACTTGGATAAAGTTAGCGTAGGTACATATATTAGCCCATGTTATCGTAACTTCTAACATCCCCCCCCCCCGCCGATTAGTACATTTTTCGATTTCGATTTACTACAGCTTGCCCCCCCTGGGCCGTGAGCTGGCGACGCCCTTGCTTTTACTTTTACATTTTTACCCTAAAGTCCACGCAAATGAAATTGCGAGCGGGTCAGCTAGTTAAGTCTTTAATTTACTATCGACCCGCTTCGGCCTTCCACGGGTGCAATGCTGATACAAAAATCTTCCACTCGATAACTTTATCTATAAAAAAACCGAATCAACATAGGAACAGACAGACAGAGCGGGAAGCGACTTTGTTTTAAACTATGTAGTGATTTATTCATGTTTTAGCTAGTCACACCCCAATATTTTTACCATATAATGAAGCAAAGTAAGAAACAAATATAAATAATGCTAGACGGACACACAGCATCATCTAGGCCCATTCTAAGCAGAGCTTGTGTTATGGGTACTAGATGATAGATATTTATAATACAATATATTACACAGATATATATTTTCTATTATACATAGAAAATACGCTGAATGAAATTGACAACAATGAGTGAAATAAACAAAGAGAATTCCTACGCGTTTTAGTAATAATATTTTACAGGGACAGATGTATAATAAAAACAAAAAATAATGCTGGACAATCCAGAGAGCATAACCTAGCGTTAAGCAGAGAAAAAATTGTGTTATGGGAAAATATCATCATCGTCATCATCATCACCAGCCAATAATAGTCCACTGCTGGACATAGACCTCCCCTAATGAGCGCCATAGATGGCATCATTATTTTGGGAAAATATGACACTTAATAAAATAGGTGTCATAAAATATCTATGTTACACAAGTATATTTTTTAGTATACGAGCACATAGAAAACAAACAGAACACCCAGAGCAAATCTTACCCACGTTTTGCTGAGTCTGCGGATTTAAGTTGATATTGTTTGTAAAGTTGAAATACCTTTAAAATCTGCTTTTGTAAAATACATAAGTTCTGAAAGAGCATTTATATTTGAGATGAAGACAAAATGACGGGTTAATTAGGTCTTAAAATAGGGGTTGTATTTATTCTTAAGAATTTGAACTTACAATGAACAAACTGGCAAAAAGTTTTTTCAATTTAAACATAATTTAGTACTTTCACCGCTAAAATAGGGGCTTAAATTTACAAATAATTAAGTACTTTAACCGCTAAATAGGTGTAGTATTTATTCTTAAGAATTTGAATTACTTAGAATGAACAAAAAGTAAAAAGTATTTTAAATTTAAACATAATTAAGTACTTTTACCGCTAAAGGTGAAATCTTGTACTGTACGTTAGTCTGGAGCCGAGGATAACCGATTCAGCGTAACCGAGACGAGCGTGACAAACGTGACATTACAGTTTCTTTCACTGTTCAGTTTGACTAAACGAGTGCAAAAGCCGCAAAAATAATTATATTTTTTAGTATCAGTACGATAAGTCTAAGTATAAGGTTTCAGACTGTCAGGGATGTGAAAAAATCTCAGTCTGTATGAGCGAAGGTCTGCCTGCGACGCAAGAGTTTTCATGTACATATATCTATCTATGTCATATAATGTATTAAGTTTATCAGTCATCTAGTACTTCCACACAAGCGATGTTTAACTTGGGGCTAGATGATGTTCTATGGATTATACAGCAATACTTATTTTTATTTATTGAATAAATAAATACTTTCTTATAATCACACAAGGTTGTAAAAAATATTTTACGACCTTTCCCCATGCAAAATAATAGCTAATATAATACCCTATTTACTCCGGGAACAAAGATGTTCTCAATGGGATTAACAGTTGCTTTCTCCCTTTACAAAAAAAAACCTGATCCAATTTTGGGACCGAACCGTACAAAGCAAAATGTTCCAATGAGCCCCTATTGATGTCGTTACGACAAATCGAGTTATTGAGACGAAAACATGGCGTACGTATTTCCTTTCCGAAGTAAACCCATTTACTGTCAATCTTAATTTTATTGCGACTTATTTATTTAATGGTTTGTATTATGGCTAAACGTGGTTGCGCAATTTTTTGTGTTGGATAAAAAATTTACAAATAAAACAATTGAGATTACTGCAGACTGTTGCAAACCAACTAGAGGTAACTGATCCATAACATGATAAATATAACATAAAGGCTTTATAATATTGCATGTTATTTTAGAATTTGTTAGAGCAATGCATTACCTATTTTCTCTAAGACCAAACTAACACAGGCTTTATGGAACTGTTTGTGTTAACCAACTAATGTAGGTATGTGATCTATCAGCTGATTTGTTCATTATTTTGGCGATGTATAGACTGAGTGTCATACACATTCATAAAGTTTGCGCGTTTAAAAAAATTGTATTGTTTTATATAATGGCGACAGATTTGTTTGGTGTGATAGTTCATTATGTATTTTAGCGGGTTTTCGCCGAACGTAGTTTGTGTTGGACAAAACCAGATTCGTAGTTAACCCGCTACATTCATAATGGATTAATAAATAAATAATGCCGGACAATCCACACGGCATCACCTAGCCCCAAGCTAAGCAGAGCTAGTTATGACTACTAGATGACTAATATACAAACTTAATACTCTTTACTGGTCTACATAATTTATAAAAAAAAACTACCATCATATACAGGGTTTTTTTAAAGCACCAGTGACCTTCAGTAACCATGTTCCTAGCATCATCAACAACAACCTTTTTTCTACGACTTTTGAAATAACTCAATAGGTACATTATTTAGACATTATTTAAGTTTTTATTGTACTGTCTTTATTTCGAACGACTTAACTGCGGGCTAGATGATGCTGCGTAGAATGCCTAGCTTGATTTATTTATTTATTCTTGGAAAGAGAAGCATCGTGAAATATACCGAGCTTTCTATATTCATGCTCGTTTGATAAACAAAAGCATATTTAATCCATGACCTAACATAACCCATCCATCATTCCGTGACATATGAATCCCACAGAAATCTGGAGTAACAAAAATGTGAAACCTGAATACGTATCTCATGTTAAAATAACAAGCAAAAATGTTTTCCCTCCCTGTTTATATTTGATTACGAGATAGAAATTCTGTATGTGAGTAGCAGGGATGGCCAACATTTTGTTGATTTAAAACATTCTTGAGTTTGTATTGCGTACTCGTAAAATGGAGGCAGGATCTAGTTTAGTGTGAGAGCATACACGGAAACCAGTATTTTTAACTGATTTAAACGATATGATGTTAGTACATGAATGGTTGGATTTTATTGAGGAAGAAAATGTCAAAAGTGTGTGAAATCATGAATTGAATTTTACCTACACACATCACCAGCCTATAATAGTCCACTGCTGGACGTAGGCTCCCCAAATGAGCGCCATAGATAGCATTATTAATCATTTGTGGGTTATTGCCCATAAGCCGTAATTTACCTACACAATATGAAGTAAGGTTTAATACCTAAATTAATTTCTTTTTCCATAATTTTAATTGATACTATTTACGGTAACTCCGTATTTTCGTAAGCACCTCGCTTTATACGATACCATGTTTGTTTTCTAGAAAAGGTTCGTCATCCCTTCAGGAAGTTGGTACGAGAGTACAAGTGGGTACGTTTGTAAACAGACGTAGCATAAGGCTCGTTGCAGACGGGAAACCACTTTAAGTAGTAGGTACTAGTCTTTAGAAGAAAATCTCTACTTATAGTGGTCACATCTTATTATGACTCACACAAAAAAAATTAAGAAGTATAAATTAGGAAAATGTTCCTATCAATATCATGAAATTAGAGCACAACACGGAAGCAATGTAGAAAACCAGGACTTTTAACTGTTATTTCAGTTTTACTTGGTCTTTGGTGTTTGTTGCCTAATTATAAAACCTAATTGGACAATCGGGTACAAAACCAACAAGTGCTTGTTTGATTGAAGGAATAAGCTCCGAAACTACAGGACCGATATGATGAACTCCTTCACCATTAGAATCCCACTGTCCCTCATGAACATAGGTCACAGAATATTCTCAAACAAGTTAGGAATCCGTGCGAAAACTTACAAAGTGTAACCCATGTTGGGTTACACTTTGTAGAAAAAATACCAAAAATACCTTATATCGTGTTGCAACTAAAAATAGTCAAAATGCATATTAGATGAAAAACGTTAATGATGCAAGTTGCCGTCATTTAAGTGTCTCGTTTGCTCCAATCCAACTCATACACCGTACCTGCTACCTACCCCTAAAAGTATCTCTTTACAATATCTTTATTTGTCAAACCTTGAATTCCATTTAATATTAAAGGAAACATTAGCGTTGCAACAAAAGATTAACACTGCCTGGGAAACATAATTTTTTACTCATTATTTTGCTTAGTTTTTTAATATTTGCCGGTATTTTGTACAACAACAACATCAGCCTATATCAGTCCAATGCTGGACATAGGCCTCCCCTAATGCGCGCCATAGGTGGCGTTATTTCATCTCGGGTTAATGCCCATAATCCTCACGCTGGGCATGCGGGTTGGGGATCATTTCGTACATAAGTTCCTTTTATGTATAAAATGGGCTTTTATTGGCCGTGAGTTAGATTATTAAAGTTTGAACTGTTAAGAGTAAGGGCTGTTGATTTTGTTGAAACAATAAATAAATTACTAGTGACGCATGCACCCATGCTTCTCACGGGTGCATGCATATAAACCTTCCGTTTGAAAACTCTATCTATTAAAAAAACCGCATCAAAATCTCTTGCGTAGTTTTATAGATCTATGCATACATAGGGACTTTACATAGGGTTTTATATAATGTGTAGTGATACATTTAAGTGGGAGAACTACGAACCCTGTTTGTAACATCAACATAACCAGCGTATAATAGTCCACTGCTGGACATAGGCCTCCCCTAATCAGCGCCATAGATGGCATTATCATTTGGGGGTTATTGCCCATAATCCCCACGCTGGGCATGCGGGTTGGGGATCGCAGTTCGGTGTAGTTGTTCTGCAGAAGGCGCTGCTGCCCGCCCCCCGGTGTGTTTCCCTTAGTCGCCTCTTACGACACCCACGGGAAGAGTTGGGGTGGTGAAATTCTATGCCGGCACCACACGGCACGGTGTTTGTAAAGTTCATTTCAAAAGTAAAGTGCCACTATTTTAAGTTATAGTTAACAATTTATAGTAAGTTTTATTCTTGAGTCTTATAACTCTTGGTCGAGTGACTGTTCTCCGAACTAATCCTGTATTACGTTTGTTTTAAAAGAGCACCAACGTTTCATCCTTTCACAAAGGACATCTTCAGGGTATTTAATTTTAAATAACACCAGAAGAATGCTTAGAAAAAGTTGAACAATAAGTTGGTCATTCCAGTCAGGTTTAATTGTAAAAGCAAAACAACAGGTACAATAAAATAATATTATCAAGAGGAAAAATTTGAATGTTTTTTTAAATTGACTATTTAATAGTTCATTATCGTACTGTAGTACTGGACCGATTTGAAAAATTCTTTCACCATTGGAATCCAACATTATCCTAAAGAACATAAGCTATAGAATATTTTCAAAAAAGTATGCAAACTATTATGTAACTAATGTTCCCTACATGTGTGTACAAATTTATAGTTGGTTAAATTTTTGTCAAATGCCTGTCTTGTACGGGCTAGTAATGTCATAAATTACCACAAGAAAAACAACAAAAATACGTCACGATTTGTACTCCAGATCAAATCGAATTTACCAGACGGAAGTAAACCAATGAGGCGTCCCCATCAGACAACAATAACAGCATAATATTTACCGGCAAATCCGCCTCGCCTCTCCACGGTCGGCTAAATTGTATTTTTCCTCAGCTTTATGAGGAATACGATGTTAGATGTGCCGATTTGGTTCTGGTGATTAAATTGCAACAACGTATATATAAGGTCTTGTTTACCTTGAATGATGGATTCACGCGTTACTTTGTGGAAATCCATTTCAATATATATAAAAATATTTAATAACAACGTTTTTTTTCACTTCATCCACAAGTGGACAAAAAATCCAAATTCGAAGAGAAAAATCAATCATTTTATTTCTTATTTTATAATTATTTATTATATGTAGTTCGACTTGTCTAAGTACTTATTTTGTAACCCTAAATGTTATTGAAATCTGATTTCTAAAACCAATTGCTGATCGTTCAAAAAAACGAGTTGAAAATTAGAAAAAAAATCTATATTCATAAGAGCTCGGCGATGTAAAATTCTGTACCAGCCAACCCTTTATCCATAACAGTTAAATAATAAATCACGGAATAGTCGTGAAGCCAGGCTTTATCACGTCTATGATCCCAATTTTATAATGATCCGATTTTCCGCCACTCTGCTATTCACATAAGATTCAGAATCCCTCAATTCCTGTCAATTCAGCTTTCAGTTTGGATTTCCCGGGAGTATTTAATTTTTCCTTATTTTTACTGTAAACTAAGGAAAGTACAAGCTTGCCCGGGACACTTCTTTTCATTACCCGTGAGACCTTAGATAGGTACAATCGCGAGCACATGTGAAACTGAGAAGCGCTGAGAATCTCACGAGACTAAGTTTCTAAACAATGAATGGCTTATTGGATTAAGCTGGCTTTCTGGATAAAAAGGGTTTTTGTTATTATGGAAATATATTTTTCTGTGCCAATTTAGGCCCTCATATTTTACAGGCAGTATTGGAGTACTCAGATACATAAATAGTGATTTATCTATTTATTAAAATGTAATTTTGATGAAAAACAGGTATCTAATATGCCATATAGGTTTAGTTCACTAAGTTAATCTTCAGTTTTATGTGTCTAAGAATTTTATAGTTCAGTGTTTGTATTTTTTTTTTCATAAATAAAATTACGGTGGAAATGAACTGTAGATGAAACCTTTACTTTTATTTCAAATCTTTACTTTCATTTTAATCTACACCTTTCAAGAGAAAAGCTTGCAAATCCCACTTCAAAACACCTCTGTTAACTAAAAATTAAGACATTTTTGTGCTCGATAGCTCGTAAGTGCAGAAAACAGCATCCAACGCCTGTGTCGTGAGAGAGCGAACAAAGTGGAAACTGCAGTCGTTGCGACGAAAAAATAAATCACTTTCGCGCCCGACTGTAGTAAGACGTTCGTTTAAAATGGTCGTGTTAATTTTTAACTGTCTTTCGTGTAAGACTAGCTATTTCTAGCTTAGTTCTTCATCTTGTGCTACTCGAGATTGTGTTAGTGACCTACATAAGTTATGGCATACATATAATATACATTTAAAGTTTTCAAACAGGTAGGTAGGTCCTAGAACTTTACGCAATTAATCGCGCCCTGTAACAAAGGTTTTTCTTAGACTAGATCTTTGATTTGTATATTAATTTTCCTACTAGGTACTTTCTTGTCGATTTGAATATTTAATCGGATGATCAAAGCGACTTTTAAAACAAAATAAACATGTATTTTATATATTTTTTATTCATACTAATCTTATTATAAGGAAATATTTAATTTTTTGTTTTAATTGAATATACTCCAAAACTACTGGACTAATCTGAAAAATTCTCATTAGACTCCGACATTATCGCTGATGATGGTCTAAATAAATCTAAATAAAAAGGCCTTTGTAACCGCAGTTTTTTTCACCGAATACCCAACAGTGATTCGAATAAGTTTTATTAGCACATCAAGTCGTTTGTCGCTTGAAATGGCAATACATTAAGGTCCCTACAGACAGCGTGCACCAGCCCAAGGGGCGTATTCGTCAGTCACATGCACAGTCGTCTACGAATGCAATTTATGTTACGACTTCTGTTCTACATTGTACCGGACACAAGCCTTCGCTCACGGGGATCATCGATAAAAAGCAGCTTAGTTTTAAAAGATTTTCCTCTTTTATCATGAATACCTTGTAAATATAAGCTAGTAACCAATTGCTGCGCATACATTATTGCGCATGTTTAATTTAATTTAGACTTAAAACATAACTTTTACTTGCAATAGTGAATGAACAAATTGACTTGCAACGCTGAAAAAAAAAAATAATATTCACGATCGACGACCCAAATTGCCTGCAATTTCACCTTTAAATAAATTGTGCAATTAAAGGCCATATAGACATAATAAAGGAAAATAACACTTAATTTAAGTAATTTGACTACGTGTTTTTATGTCCACACCACAAAAACAAACAAACAGCATGATTCGATTTCTAAGATCATATTTTTTCTTTTCAAATTAGATTAACCTCCCTAATTAGAACTTTCTCTGCCCAACCGCACCCGCTGTTAAAAACATTCTTTAAACAATGTTACCAATGTTACCAGGCGCAATTAACAGCAGTCAGGTTTGTGAATGTCAGCGCCCGGGATATAGAAGAGAATTACACCTCGGCTCTCGTGAACTGCCGTAATCACAAACAATTTCAAGAAGATTGCTGCGATTCGCAATATTGTTCCGGCGGCTGCGTAAGTTGGGAGTTAACAGCGTATGAAAACTCAAGGTTTTGCCTTGAGCCAACTGTTTGGGAGCTGAAATCGTTGAATTTTCTTCGCCGATCCCCTTGATCGTATTTTTCATGCGGATCCCTAGCTTTTGGAAATATTCTATAGTCTATGTTCATTAGGGAAAATTAAGGATTCTAGACGTGAAAGAATTTTTCAAATAGGTCAAGTAGTTTCGGAGCCTATTATTGAACTGGGGAAGGAATTTGAATTGTTCAAACAAACAATCTTCCCTCTTTATAATATAGTACAGATAAAGAAGAACGAAGCCCCATACTCAACTTATTTCAATTTCCTTAAAATGCTTATCTATTTTATTATTTAACTTTGGCATAAAAAGAAGCATCCTATAGTTTAGTGTAGGCACAGCTTTGTCACTCATTGGTCGTTTCTCTGATGCGCATGATTGGTGGATCGCTTTTGACGTCTCTATAGAACGCTACAGAATTCGGTTCTATACGATGAAAAGCCACTTTTTCACTGCTAACAACAAAAACGATGCAGATGGGACCAATCATAACCATCATCATCAGCCCAAAATAGTTCACAGCTGGACATAGGCCTCCCCTAATGAACGCTATCGATGGCATTTTTTTTTATCATTTGGGGGTTATTGCACATAATTCCCACGCTGGGCATGCGGTTTGGGGATCGCAGTTTGGTGGAGTTGTTCTGAAGAGGGCGCTGCATATATACATAGAAACAATAGCCATCTATAAATAGTATGTAAACCAGGTCCAGATTCAAAAATGTCGCTAAATATAAACAAATTGTACCACAAAAGAGCTTTTAAGTAAACGAAGGGATCTTTAAAGAGCAAATACGGATTTCTACGTAACAAAATGTATACACATATAGGTTTTGTTCTTAAAGTTAGCTCGTAATAGCCAGCGTATTAGTTTGTTACCAATTTTTTTTTATTTGGGTGTGATGTGAAAACCAACTACAGGTTAATAAAATTAATAGTCTGATAGGTAGGTCATTAAATAATTTTATAAACCTCTCGAGTTTTCGGGTTATGTTACATGTATAATAAAGAAAAATTTAGTATATTCATCTAGTACTGATAACACAAGCTCTGCTTAACTTGGGGCTACATTATGCTTTGTGGATTGTGAATTATTTTGATACTAGCTTTTGTTCGTCCGTGTAGAAGTTGAAAATGGTTCGTATATTATGTTGTATTTTAAATTGATTTTTCTTTTTAAATTTGTTATAATATATACATAAAATTTGGATTCGGTTATACCGCGTGTGCCTGTACTATCCCGCGGGAAAATGACGCCGATATAAAAAGTATCCTATGTCCTTTCTCCAGGTCAAGAAAACATCCGTGCCAAATTTCAACCCATACGGTTCAGGAGTATAGGCGTGAAAGACGGACAGACAGACAGAGTTACTTTCGCATGTAAAATATTAAAGTAAAGGAGTAAGGATTTAAATTTATAAAACATATTTAATTTATATAATACACGCTAGGCTGTCGATAACTAGTGACGCATGAGAACTACGAACCCTGTTTGTAACATCAACATAACCAGCGTATAATAGTCCACTGCTGGACATAGGCCTCCCCTAATCAGCGCCATAGATGGCATTATCATTTGGGGGTTATTGCCCATAATCCCCACGCTGGGCATGCGGGTTGGGGATCGCAGTTCGGTGTAGTTGTTCTGCAGAAGGCGCTGCTGCCCGCCCCCCGGTGTGTTTCCCTTAGTCGCCTCTTACGACACCCACGGGAAGAGTTGGGGTGGTGAAATTCTATGCCGGCACCACACGGCACGGTGTTTGTAAAGTTCATTTCAAAAGTAAAGTGCCACTATTTTAAGTTATAGTTAACAATTTATAGTAAGTTTTATTCTTGAGTCTTATAACTCTTGGTCGAGTGACTGTTCTCCGAACTAATCCTGTATTACGTTTGTTTTAAAAGAGCACCAACGTTTCATCCTTTCACAAAGGACATCTTCAGGGTATTTAATTTTAAATAACACCAGAAGAATGCTTAGAAAAAGTTGAACAATAAGTTGGTCATTCCAGTCAGGTTTAATTGTAAAAGCAAAACAACAGGTACAATAAAATAATATTATAAAGAGGAAAAATTTGAATGTTTGTTTAAATTGACTATTTAATAGTTCATTATCGTACTGTAGTACTGGACCGATTTGAAAAATTCTTTCACCATTGGAATCCAACATTATCCTAAAGAACATAAGCTATAGAATATTTTCAAAAAAGTATGCAAACTATTATGTAACTAATGTTCCCTACATGTGTGTACAAATTTATAGTTGGTTAAATTTTTGTCAAATGCCTGTCTTGTACGGGCTAGTAATGTCATAAATTACCACAAGAAAAACAACAAAAATACGTCACGATTTGTACTCCAGATCAAATCGAATTTACCAGACGGAAGTAAACCAATGAGGCGTCCCCATCAGACAACAATAACAGCATAATATTTACCGGCAAATCCGCCTCGCCTCTCCACGGTCGGCTAAATTGTATTTTTCCTCAGCTTTATGAGGAATACGATGTTAGATGTGCCGATTTGGTTCTGGTGATTAAATTGCAACAACGTATATATAAGGTCTTGTTTACCTTGAATGATGGATTCACGCGTTACTTTGTGGAAATCCATTTCAATATATATAAAAATATTTAATAACAACGTTTTTTTTCACTTCATCCACAAGTGGACAAAAAATCCAAATTCGAAGAGAAAAATCAATCATTTTATTTCTTATTTTATAATTATTTATTATATGTAGTTCGACTTGTCTAAGTACTTATTTTGTAACCCTAAATGTTATTGAAATCTGATTTCTAAAACCACTTGCTGATCGTTCAAAAAAACGAGTTGAAAATTAGAAAAAAAATCTATATTCATAAGAGCTCGGCGATGTAAAATTCTGTACCAGCCAACCCTTTATCCATAACAGTTAAATAATAAATCACGGAATAGTCGTGAAGCCAGGCTTTATCACGTCTATGATCCCAATTTTATAATGATCCGATTTTCCGCCACTCTGCTATTCACATAAGATTCAGAATCCCTCAATTCCTGTCAATTCAGCTTTCAGTTTGGATTTCCCGGGAGTATTTAATTTTTCCTTATTTTTACTGTAAACTAAGGAAAGTACAAGCTTGCCCGGGACACTTCTTTTCATTACCCGTGAGACCTTAGATAGGTACAATCGCGAGCACATGTGAAACTGAGAAGCGCTGAGAATCTCACGAGACTAAGTTTCTAAACAATGAATGGCTTATTGGATTAAGCTGGCTTTCTGGATAAAAAGGGTTTTTGTTATTATGGAAATATATTTTTCTGTGCCAATTTAGGCCCTCATATTTTACAGGCAGTATTGGAGTACTCAGATACATAAATAGTGATTTATCTATTTATTAAAATGTAATTTTGATGAAAAACAGGTATCTAATATGCCATATAGGTTTAGTTCACTTAAGTTAATCTTCAGTTTTATGTGTCTAAGAATTTTATAGTTCAGTGTTTGTATTTTTTTTTTCATAAATAAAATTACGGTGGAAATGAACTGTAGATGAAACCTTTACTTTTATTTCAAATCTTTACTTTCATTTTAATCTACACCTTTCAAGAGAAAAGCTTGCAAATCCCACTTCAAAACACCTCTGTTAACTAAAAATTAAGACATTTTTGTGCTCGATAGCTCGTAAGTGCAGAAAACAGCATCCAACGCCTGTGTCGTGAGAGAGCGAACAAAGTGGAAACTGCAGTCGTTGCGACGAAAAAATAAATCACTTTCGCGCCCGACTGTAGTAAGACGTTCGTTTAAAATGGTCGTGTTAATTTTTAACTGTCTTTCGTGTAAGACTAGCTATTTCTAGCTTAGTTCTTCATCTTGTGCTACTCGAGATTGTGTTAGTGACCTACATAAGTTATGGCATACATATAATATACATTTAAAGTTTTCAAACAGGTAGGTAGGTCCTAGAACTTTACGCAATTAATCGCGCCCTGTAACAAAGGTTTTTCTTAGACTAGATCTTTGATTTGTATATTAATTTTCCTACTAGGTACTTTCTTGTCGATTTGAATATTTAATCGGATGATCAAAGCGACTTTTAAAACAAAATAAACATGTATTTTATATATTTTTTATTCATACTAATCTTATTATAAGGAAATATTTAATTTTTTGTTTTAATTGAATATACTCCAAAACTACTGGACTAATCTGAAAAATTCTCATTAGACTCCGACATTATCGCTGATGATGGTCTAAATAAATCTAAATAAAAAGGCCTTTGTAACCGCAGTTTTTTTCACCGAATACCCAACAGTGATTCGAATAAGTTTTATTAGCACATCAAGTCGTTTGTCGCTTGAAATGGCAATACATTAAGGTCCCTACAGACAGCGTGCACCAGCCCAAGGGGCGTATTCGTCAGTCACATGCACAGTCGTCTACGAATGCAATTTATGTTACGACTTCTGTTCTACATTGTACCGGACACAAGCCTTCGCTCACGGGGATCATCGATAAAAAGCAGCTTAGTTTTAAAAGATTTTCCTCTTTTATCATGAATACCTTGTAAATATAAGCTAGTAACCAATTGCTGCGCATACATTATTGCGCATGTTTAATTTAATTTAGACTTAAAACATAACTTTTACTTGCAATAGTGAATGAACAAATTGACTTGCAACGCTGAAAAAAAAAAATAATATTCACGATCGACGACCCAAATTGCCTGCAATTTCACCTTTAAATAAATTGTGCAATTAAAGGCCATATAGACATAATAAAGGAAAATAACACTTAATTTAAGTAATTTGACTACGTGTTTTTATGTCCACACCACAAAAACAAACAAACAGCATGATTCGATTTCTAAGATCATATTTTTTCTTTTCAAATTAGATTAACCTCCCTAATTAGAACTTTCTCTGCCCAACCGCACCCGCTGTTAAAAACATTCTTTAAACAATGTTACCAATGTTACCAGGCGCAATTAACAGCAGTCAGGTTTGTGAATGTCAGCGCCCGGGATATAGAAGAGAATTACACCTCGGCTCTCGTGAACTGCCGTAATCACAAACAATTTCAAGAAGATTGCTGCGATTCGCAATATTGTTCCGGCGGCTGCGTAAGTTGGGAGTTAACAGCGTATGAAAACTCAAGGTTTTGCCTTGAGCCAACTGTTTGGGAGCTGAAATCGTTGAATTTTCTTCGCCGATCCCCTTGATCGTATTTTTCATGCGGATCCCTAGCTTTTGGAAATATTCTATAGTCTATGTTCATTAGGGAAAATTAAGGATTCTAGACGTGAAAGAATTTTTCAAATAGGTCAAGTAGTTTCGGAGCCTATTATTGAACTGGGGAAGGAATTTGAATTGTTCAAACAAACAATCTTCCCTCTTTATAATATAGTACAGATAAAGAAGAACGAAGCCCCATACTCAACTTATTTCAATTTCCTTAAAATGCTTATCTATTTTATTATTTAACTTTGGCATAAAAAGAAGCATCCTATAGTTTAGTGTAGGCACAGCTTTGTCACTCATTGGTCGTTTCTCTGATGCGCATGATTGGTGGATCGCTTTTGACGTCTCTATAGAACGCTACAGAATTCGGTTCTATACGATGAAAAGCCACTTTTTCACTGCTAACAACAAAAACGATGCAGATGGGACCAATCATAACCATCATCATCAGCCCAAAATAGTTCACAGCTGGACATAGGCCTCCCCTAATGAACGCTATCGATGGCATTTTTTTTTATCATTTGGGGGTTATTGCACATAATTCCCACGCTGGGCATGCGGTTTGGGGATCGCAGTTTGGTGGAGTTGTTCTGAAGAGGGCGCTGCATATATATACATAGAAACAATAGCCATCTATAAATAGTATGTAAACCAGGTCCAGATTCAAAAATGTCGCTAAATATAAACAAATTGTACCACAAAAGAGCTTTTAAGTAAACGAAGGGATCTTTAAAGAGCAAATACGGATTTCTACGTAACAAAATGTATACACATATAGGTTTTGTTCTTAAAGTTAGCTCGTAATAGCCAGCGTATTAGTTTGTTACCAATTTTTTTTTATTTGGGTGTGATGTGAAAACCAACTACAGGTTAATAAAATTAATAGTCTGATAGGTAGGTCATTAAATAATTTTATAAACCTCTCGAGTTTTCGGGTTATGTTACATGTATAATAAAGAAAAATTTAGTATATTCATCTAGTACTGATAACACAAGCTCTGCTTAACTTGGGGCTACATTATGCTTTGTGGATTGTGAATTATTTTGATACTAGCTTTTGTTCGTCCGTGTAGAAGTTGAAAATGGTTCGTATATTATGTTGTATTTTAAATTGATTTTTCTTTTTAAATTTGTTATAATATATACATAAAATTTGGATTCGGTTATACCGCGTGTGCCTGTACTATCCCGCGGGAAAATGACGCCGATATAAAAAGTATCCTATGTCCTTTCTCCAGGTCAAGAAAACATCCGTGCCAAATTTCAACCCATACGGTTCAGGAGTATAGGCGTGAAAGACGGACAGACAGACAGAGTTACTTTCGCATGTAAAATATTAAAGTAAAGGAGTAAGGATTTAAATTTATAAAACATATTTAATTTATATAATACACGCTAGGCTGTCGATAACTGAATATTACAATTATTTAAACTCCGCCTCATTTAACTCGGCCGGCTAACTGGTAATTAGTCATTAATGGAAAGTTCCAGAAAGTAGGAGAAATTTACACCGCAAGCTAGGTAAAGACTTGTTTGTAAGTTTACCTAATTAAAACAAAAGCCCGTTACACAACGTACAGATTAATTTCAAGTAAAATCTTTTATTTAAAAAAAGAATTAGTATTAAATTCAATTGGTATAAATACAAGAGTAAGCAGGAATTTGATTTCAAAGATACATTTAATGCTATGTTCACATGCGCGCCGTGCAGCCCGGCGGGCTGCCTGGCGGGCTGCGCGGCATGCAGCCCGTCCCAGGCCGGCGACAATTCAAGCTGTTCACACGCACGCGCCGTCGCGTCAGTCAGTGCATTTGGTTCGCGGCATTCACGTTCACAGGCGCGTTTACGGGCTCGGGCGTACTGTTCACACGCTCGTGAACGTGAACGTGCACGTTGAATGTCGAGTTGAACGCGCGCATGTGAACATAGCATAAGAATAAACAAATTGAAGTGGCAGCTGGCCTGTCATATTACGCGAAGAACTAAGAACCCCGCTGGGGTAAACAAGTTCTCCAGTGGAGACCGCGACTCGTCAAAGAATGTAGGAAGCCTTCCAACCAGGTGGGATGACGACCTGCGAAAGTCTGCAGACAGATGCTGGATGCGGTAAGTTGAAGAGAGGGTGCTATGGCGCTCATTAAGAGAGACCTATGTCCAGAAGTGGAAAAGTATAAATTGATAATGATGATGATGATGATGGTAGCTCAAGCAAAGAAAAGCAAGTTGAAGAGTATAAGTTTCACTGGGACCTCTTGATTCGATGGTATTATTATGTATTTTGAAATATTTCTTTACATACGCTTCGCCATTTGGCATATTCATAACAGTTATATACTTATAATATAATCATCTTAGGTATGTCAACGTAGTGCAAGTAAAGAACGCTAATTAACAAGAAGGTTACCATTCGCAAAAAGGAAGTAAAAGGCCTTATGGATCGAAAAGAAGCTTGGCCAGATGTCGCTCCATTCCACACCGACAATAGTATGTAAGAAATTGAATGTTGTGTTAGCTACATATCTATATGTATTTTAATAATTATTGACATGTATCTAAATCACATTAAACTTAGATTTAGATGGGCAAAACAAACATTGTATTAAACACATAAGTTATATATGAATGTACTAGTGGTTTCTTTTTCACTTCTTCCACTAGTGGACAAAAAATTAAGGTGAAGAGAAATCAATAACGAATTATTTCTTTTTTATAATAATTATCTGCATGTAATTTGACTTGTCTAAGTGCTTATTTTGTTAGCCTAGAAATAAAGTTATTGAATCTGAATCTGAAAAAAGGTTTTGAGTTTAACTCGAATAGAACGCAGCAACTCTAAGAAACCTGGTTGGTATAAATAGACGTAACCAACTCCTTATTTTAAAATATTCTGTCTCATAAAATATAGCAATTTTAAACAAGTGCATGACAAATTTACTTTACCGAATTCAGAATTCACATTTTAAATTCAATATAAACGGGCCGAAGTCGAAATGTTGTTTCATAGCCATGTTTATACGTGCAGACATGTAAATTCGATTTTGTAGCAAGCTCGTTGCAGTTTTAAATTATTTATTTATAAAGTATTTTTATTTTTGCGCATGCCCTGTAAAATTGTAGCAAAGCTATTTTAATTGAATTGTTTTTTAATATATATACAATTCGATGGCAAATGATTACGAGCACACGTCATCAAGGAAAAAAATTGCTTTTGTTTCCATCAAAAGACATCAAGATATTCATTCAGGCAACTAAAATCAAGGTCCTTGCACGACACAATAAAGAATATTGTAATTGAATAACAGAACCAAATTAGAACTAGTATTTACAATTGTTAGTGTCCAAAACAATCTACATATACATAGCTCAACGGCTCCGGCATATACCAGTAGAATTTTAAACTGCCATGGACAGATCACATAGAATCATCCTTACCAATCATCTTTGCCAATCCAACACAAGCTCTGGTTAGTTTGGGGCATGTTTGGGGCTATTGTATTAGGAAAATATTATTAAAGATATCATTGGCACAGGAGTAAAATCCCATCTGGCGTTAAAAATAACTGAAAATTGTAAGAAACAAAAATAATCTACATCAAATGAAAACTCCAATAAGACTTTCCAAGTATCACTCGAGGCATTCAATTGTGTTGTTTAGAAACGTTGGCCACAGATGTACAGATGTACAGTCAGCTGCGAATATTTGTACCTACACTCTCCTCACAAATTTAATGTTCTCGTTAATTTTCATATAGAGGTCCACACATTCGTTTTTTCTTATATACATAGTCGTAATTGTTGGCAGAATGCACTAGGTATACAAATCAAAACAATTATCAGATTGAAAACTGAAAGCATGGGATACTCAACTTTCACAGCTTATTTGCGCATCTACAAGATCTGCTTAGCTTGGGGCAAGATGATGCTGTGCATTATTTATTATTATTTCCGCAGCTCACTGTACTCGTAATAAAAATAATCTACTGCTGGAAATACAATCAAACAGAGGAATATTGCCATAATCACCGTCAAGCATAAGATAGTTTGTTTATAACAGGTGCTAAAATACAAATAAGCTATTGTCTGTTTTCCCGAACTTGTCTTACAGATAATCCATGCGCTTTGGACCGCGAGATGGAGGGATAGATTCCTTCGCCGCAAAATCCTCAGTTAATCCAACATTGCACGACCAGCGATTTGGAATGTTTACACCAAACGGTCCAAAATATGTGATTGATGTTCATAATATGTTTCATAGTTCAACAAATTCTATGTTATTACAAGGGCTTAAATACAAACTAAATCCAATGTGCAGAGCACGCAAAATACAATATCTATTGAATCAACAGAGTACAATTGTTTCAAACAACGTAATACCATAATACTGAAACCATTTCACGAAACTCAGTTCTGTAACATTGAAAACTGAATCTTACTACGCGAGCTTAAAGCTCAACCGTAATGGATGACCGTGGCACTATCAAAAGCCTTTCAGTCGCGACACGTTTTGCCGAATTTAGTACCATTACCCGCAAAATCTGTCGGAAAAAATATGGCGCCGTTTGCGCTCGCCTTACAAGGGCTCACAGAATAAGGCGCAAGTTATGAGCTTTGAAACTCTTACAAAAGCCATTTTATAAAATCCGAATTACAATCACAAGCTAAGGAAAATGTATATGTATTTACGCATACATTATGATATTACAATATACAGAGTAGCTATCATTAATAAATTAATACGAACCACGAGCACGATCAAAGCGTTTAGCCTGTCAACAGGTAAGCGTTTCTAAGTACGTCAAGCTTTATTGGTAGAGTAATAATTACTTATTGCAATCAGTAATGTAATATGAAAGTAGGTAGTAAAGAAATTAAAACTTCTGCAGGCGTATCCATTATATTTGGTAAACCCCTCTGCTCTTCTTAAATTCAGATAATTATTTCCGTCCAACGGTTGCCTGCAAGAGATAGCTTGTAACCGACACGGCCGCCCATCTAATTTAACATGTCTGATATGAATTGATTATTTGGTTTGTTTCGTTAAGTAGCCGAGTGTCTATCAGCTTATCGTCTCAATTTGTACTTTTTTGATACCTACTGCAGTAATTTTACAAAAGAAATATGAACCGAGTTTTTTCTATGACTTACATAAATATATTTTTTAAATCACTATCATGGCGAACATTCGTAGGGCCCGATGGAAAGTGGATTTTGTTTCAAACAACAAAGTTCCTACACTACGCTGCACCTTATTAATAATTTATTTTTACACGAAACCTTTGCGTGCCGAAGCGAAGACAAACTTTTGTACCTAACTTTTAAAATTCAAAATAGTTTCAGTTACTTTAAAACAATTTAAATGTTAAAGATTATTTATAAGGTAAGAGTTTTACTGAAAGTTTTAACTTACGCGATAGCTGGTTACTTTATTTATTTATTTTAGTACAGAAATACATATTAGTAGTGTTAAATGGTTTTCAGGTTATTTCTCATAACTTATACCTAACCACAAGGCTTTGTTTCAATTCCTCGCGTTTATTCTCCCCATGTCCAAGTCCACTTTAATTATGGATAATATATATTCAGATTAAAGGCAGGTGGGCGTAGACGCTCTATACTCTATGGTTTATAACACATTACCGCCATATTTTATTCCTTTGAATAATTGACGAACTTATTTCATATTCTGATTTGGAAATTATCTACTTTGTAACCTTTATTTAGCAACCAAAATGTTAATAGCTATGTAGTTACTTTAGATTATAGAATAAAATAAAAAAAATCGAATTATTGTAGAGTACTTATGCGTTTAAACTAATCAAATAAATAAATTGAATTATTAGGTACCTACAACAAAATATATACATTAATAATAATTGACAATCAAATAGTAAAAATCAATGAATGATAAAAGTTTTATCCGATTTATTTCGTGCCAGCAATATCCCACGGTATCGTGACAGTCTTTTTTTCTTTTTTTAATAAAGGATTTATTCAAATATATGTATAAGAGGTTTCAGTATCGATGAATCTCTCGTCTAGACTAATCTTGGCACAAGATAATCTTAGCTTTCTGTTTCGATGTTATTCACACACTGATAATAAACAAGTATTTACTAACCTTTTGAAATGTTGAATTAACTTGAGAATACCCGGTAACATGATCGGTTTACCTACCGATATAAAATATAATATTATAAAGAGGTATGATTTGAATATTTGTTTGTTTGTTTGAATTGAATAGGCTCCGATACTGGACAGATTTGAAAAATTCTTTGACTCTTAGAATCCTAAATTATCTGTGAAGAACATAGGCTATAGAACATTTTCAAAAAAGGTAGGATTCAGTATGGAATATGCAATTTTTTCAATTTTTTTTAAATACCCGTGCGAAGCCGGGGATAACCACTGGTATATAATACAAAGACAATAATATTCAACCGATAGTTTGCAAGTTTGGGTAAGTTTGAAACCAAATATCTTGAGATATGGAGGTTAAGTTGGGTTTCCGGTAGATATGAGAGATTCCCGTGTTAATTACCAGTAGGTATAGGTATCGAATACCGATGTTGATATCGATAATCGAAGTTTGAATTTCACTTCACTAGTTGACTTTAGTAATTTGAATTTAGAACGGGCTCACGTTTACCATAGAGGCCATCTTTATTTTAGGTTACAACATTTCGCATTTCGGTTAACGAATTCAAATTACATGAAGCGCTGTCAGTGGTACATTACATACGTAGGAGACATAAATAAACTAATAATGCTGGACAATCCACATAACATCATCTAGCCTCAAGCTAAACAAAGCTTGTATTATGGGTACTAGATGACTGATACACTTACTTAATACAATATACATACATATTACATAGATATACTTACTATTATTTAAAGAAAAGTGCCTGAACAAATATCATTGAATCTACAATACGTGCAGTTCTCTCTATAAAAATACATTTGATGCAAATCAGGTACATATTTGGTACATTTTACAGACTGAATAAATAACTGTAATCCGTGATAGCACGCCAGTCGGTCAGTCAGCGGCGATACAGGCGATTGATGACTGGCGATACAAAGTCAGGAATAGTAATGAGCAAAAATATCAGCAATTTTCACTTTAAACTGTTTCCTTGAAAGATATGTAATGTTGGTACTAAGCTATGCTTTTGTGGCTACATGATTCTGTATGGATTGTCCCGCATTAATCTATACTAATATTATAAAGAGGAAAGATTTGATTGTTTGTTTGTTTGTATGTTTGTTTGTTTGTTTGAATTGAAATAAAAAAAAAAATATCGTTGTTTATATTGTATTAAGAATACAATCCAAACAAGCAGGTCTTGTGTTATGGGGGTTATGGGTACTAGATGACTGTAGTACCCATAACCCCCATAACACAAGATCTGCTTAACTTGGGGCTAGATGATGCTTTGTGGATTGTCCAGCATTATTTATTGATTTACCTTTGCAAAGGCGTAAGTGTGTATTTTACAAAACAGTTTCTCAAAGTCAAAATAACCAATGTAACATCTCAAGAAATTACCAAAAAAAGTAATTAAAACTTAAACCTCCCGTAAAAGTCTTAATCTTTTATTAATGATTAAAGAGAGTTCTAATAAGTAATTTCTTAGGTACGTGACCCTTGATGGTTGACCTATAAGCGCAAGGCAACCTACGCAAAGTATCGGTTGACGGTGAGGAGATTGGCTTTCAAAATCCGTGGGTGGGACGGGGCAATCTAAAAAAAGCGTCATAGTTCACGTATATAATTTACTAGCGGTCCGCCCCGGCTCCGCACGGGTACCTATTTAACAAAAAATTCTAAAATATATATACACTAACACGTTGGTTTTCACAGATTTCATACGGACCCCTAACTCTTTTAGCAGCACAGGGCTTTTTGACATTGACTTGCCTCCCGCACATCAGTGACGAATCGTGAAGTTTGTGACACTCCATTACTGACACTGGCAGAGTCGTAAAAAAGAAAGCGGCGGCGCCATAATAGAAAAATAAGTAAAATATATAGCGCACATTTTTCTTGTAAAATTTTTCATGTAGATCCTTCTGAATAAAAAATCATCAGTATTAATGTAGAATTCTAATGGACAGAGATTTTTCAAATCGGTCCAGTAGTTTTGGAGCCTATTCAATTAAAACAAACAATCAAATCTTTCCTCTTTATAATATTAGTATAGATAAAGAAAATATATCTATGTAATTTATTGTAATAACTATATATATTTATGTCATAACACTCTGCTTAGATCGAGACTAGAGGTTGCTGTTTATGTCTGTTGTTGAATGTCCAGCTGTGGACTAACATGGGCTCATGCTGATGATGACGCTATGCTCGTTTACGTTCGGTATACATGAAATAGTTTATACTAGTAAAATTTGGGTTTCCATGGCTCAACAAAATTTACGAGCAATTCAGAATGCGAAAGGCGTCACAGGCCGCACACAATCGGTCCACCAGACCCATAAAAAATAAGCGAGCACAATCCGAGCGCTTTACATTCACACCGAATCATACCTTCCCACTTATAATCCCCGCCCTTATTACAACGGAATACGGCTTAGAGCTTTCCAGGATTTTTTTGTAAAAAGTAATGTCACACGCATGACTCTTATTACAGTGCCTATAGAGTCGAAATAATTCGGAAAACACCTGTCAGATCACAGTCGGGTCTCTGGGGAAGGAAGTAAAATTGCGTAGGGCCTTACTGACCGCAGTCGCGTGACGTGTTAAATAAAACAGGAGTTAGGGGTGATTTGTACGTGCAGTTGGTTCTTTCATTTTAACGTGGGAGTTAAGGTCCTTGTCGTTAAGAAACTGTCTTCTTTCAGGCTAGGCTAGAATAGACTCTGAAACTACTGGACCGATTTGAAAAATTCTTCCACCAGTAGAATAGAGATGAACATGGGGTATCAATATATTCTAAAAAGTTAGCGATTTTTTCATCATTAATTCATGTCATAAATCATTAATGTAACCCTACATGTTATTTTTTTAAGAACCTACGAGGGTAGGACCGCTAGTTAGTTATATACTTAGCACCTGCCCAGCTATATTGTAAAGTGTGTCATGGCCAGTTCCTATTACAATTTTTTTTAATAATTTTCTGATAATAAATTAAACAAATCGGATTTTTCAAAGAAAACTCATTTTCCTATTATTTGTGTAGATAGGTATTAATAAAAGCTTGGTAGGAACCTAGATAAATACTATTCCATGTGACATAAACTGCTTCATTAACAATAAACTAACACTGTTTAAGACATTAAGGTAACATGAGCTATCTCGTGTTACAGTGTAGTCTTAGCTAATATCTATATACTCGGATAATTGCTTTCAATAGATATTAATTTAATAGCTGACTATTAACTCTGATTTTAAGATTTAAGAAGATTTATTTTTTTCGATTTTATTAACTGACGTCTTTCGTCGTAAATAATACTGCACTTTATTAGTGTTCTCGGAGTAGTACCCAAATATTGAAATAGTTGTACAATTCATTGTACATTAAAAATAATTGAGATATTCATACTTTTCTTCTGTGTCAAAGTTACCCCCTCCACATGGGTAACATTGACACAAGTGAAAACAGTCATAGAAATCTGGTTCTAAATGATTTACTTGATCTTCTGGGTAACATAGGGTCATGTTTCTATCAAGCCTAAGGTACGGTTAATACAATAAAACCATAAAGTATAATATATGTCAAACAATTTTTTTTTTTCAAGAACAAAGAAATTGACAGAAATGTTCAGTAGGTTTTACCCTTAAAACAAAAAAATCCTAAAAAACAAAATGTATGTGAGTGTTTTCATGCACACTGAATTAAACCTAAACCATATTATTTAAAAAGAAAAGAAAATAAGCACTCTAACGTATTTGACTGCTTACTCACCCCACTCCAAATACCACAATTTTCAATTTAGAGCAAATATCGGAAAAACTAAGAGTAAGATAATACATCTTCTTTGCAAATTTGAAAGAATGTTTATCAATTACCATAATAAGCATTATACATACCTTTTTTACAGCTTAATTGAACCACAATCACAAAAGTTATTTACTGGTCAGGAACACAAAATACGCGCGCAAACTTTGCAAAAGATTTTGTTCAAGTTTGTTTGACAGATCATTCTTTTTTTTTTTAAGTGTGTTTACGAAGTTACTTATTATCACAAATCAAAAATATCCATTAATAAAAAAGTGCTGGTTTCCACAGTAGAAAAATAAAAATACTTGACGCTCCTTATGTCAATGTTACCCTAATCAATCAAATTTACCCAAATTGACTGTATTTAATAAACATTATTTAATTAATGGTAACATTGGCCAAAGATATCTGCCAATAACTCAAAGTCCTTAGGAATAAAGTCATTAGGAATAAAATATTGATTATATCTCAATCAACATCTCAAGAGACTCTCGCTAGGAAGTTGGATGAAGGGCATCCAAAAGGTTCACCGGCCGCTTGTACCGGCAGCTTCGCAACCGGCGGTCTACCGTTTTGAAATATCTATAGTTTTAATTTTATAATATTTTCTACACTAATAAAAGTATTTCAGAAAGAGATATTAAAGAGTTTTACAGTAAAATTTACTTAATAATAAAAAAAAATAATAATAATATTAAAAATATTTATTCATAAAATAGGTTAACAAGTATTTAAACTATTGTAGAGTTTAAGTAGGTATTCTAATATTTATGCTATGGACCGTGTTCTTCACTATGTACCTATGTCTGATGAAAATTGGCGTAGCCTGTCTAATAACGGCTGTCAAGTTATCTATAAACAATATAAAACCTATCCTAAATTCCACATGAGATAAACCGACAGTTTAATACCCAGTTAAATGCACACGCGAGAAAATATGCATAAAATACTGCAAAACAATCTGCAAAATATGAAAATGTTCAGAGAATAATGGAACATTTTGGCATTGCGCCTGGCGGATTATTCCGACACTTTTTAACTGTTCCAAACTTTCGGATCGCACAACAATACAATATTGTGGCTAACTTTAGACAAGTCACAAAACATAATTTTCTTCACATTATGTTGGTTAAATTGAGTTTTAAAAGAAAGTTTCCGTTAAAAATATGACCGGGAAAAGGAGTTTGATAGGAAGCTCCGAGGTTTCTAGCGAAAAAGTGGACCAATGCTACTTTTTAGGGATTAATTTGACTGTATTTTAGTTTTCTTTTTTCTATAACTGGTACATTCCCATTTAGCCACGATCTCACCTGGTAATGGTAAGATGTGGTAGACGATGTTCCACGAAGGTTTAGAAGACACCCATTCACTCTAGTATTGAAGAGACTCGGGTTGTAGTTGGTCGAAAAAACAGAAACAAGCAGCGAGTTTGACTCCTTTGTGGTGCCAATGAAGGTGGAGGAAAATAGCTTAGTGCGAGTGTTGGGTATATCCACCAAGTAGGGATAGTAGTGCACCGACGGAGGGTGGTACAGTTTGAAAAACTACTAAGTGACAAGTATTTTTTTATTTGTCAAAAAATTACTATCAGGTGCCGCGAAGCCGAAACGGGGTAATTTCGGAACTTAGGGATCAACGTTTTTTTGTTAATACTATTTACTAATTTACGTACTTAGATAGTTAACTAACAGCGGTTAACCATCTCACTAAGGCAAGCGTAGGTAGATCCCTAAGCGACTAAACTTAAGATATTCACTTGTTTGAATTATTTTTCATTCTGCTTTGTAAATTTGTCAAGTTCAAAGTGGAAGAACTATTAAAACTATTATCTGTTAGGGGTTCGGTTGGAGTACAATAAGTAGTCGTAAATCCACTACTTATTGTACTCCGAGTCGCAGTAATTACACATTAATTCATATCCAAGGCATGATAACTCGGAAACTCACGTTCCCGCGGTTACCGAATAGATGCTTAAACTGAGATAATTATATCATAACTCTACGAGAAGACATTTTACACATTTGCACACATTTTCAGATGGCGCCGCATGTAGAGCTATTTCTCGCTACTTATTACAACAATGCATGGAGAGCAAATGGTATTTTTACTTGAATGTCAACCAGCTGTGAAAAGTTCTGAACAATATATCAACTTTTTACTTTCTCCGACAGAACTCCAAGCGATCAATTCAACCCTACGTGACTACACGAGCCCCTAAAACAAGCAAAACATACCCAACTCTTTACCCAATCGCATTACACTCGAAAGTTAACCTTTTCGTCCAATTTTAGAATTCCTAACGCTATATAAATTCGCGATAGCGCCCTCTATCGGTCGTTTTAATGCTTATTTATCGAAAGGCCAGTGTCTTCGAGTATTTCCGAGAGTATTTTCAGGATCAGAGTGTCGCAACGGTCCTACTTTACGAGGTCGGGGGTCGTTAAGGCCCCCATAATGGGAATTGAGGCAGTTAAAAAAGCATGAAACCAATTTAGTGGGAATGTTTTGATTTTGAATTTCTCACACGTTCTTTTTTTTTTGCGATAACCTTTTATTGCTCACTTATTTTTATTTGCAAGCGTTAGACAATGATACTTGGATGCTTTTTGAAGTACAATGAGTCCATGAAACTGCTACAAAATAATATGTTTTAAGGGAGCCCGGTATTCCGAAGGCCTTTATTAACTTTTATGTTACGAATTACTTAAGTATGGTGTTTCCTTTTTACCTCATGATCATTTTTGCAACATTTCATGGTTATTCAATTTAAAAGAATATATTTTCGTATTCGCCAATAGCTTTATCCTAAAATAATCCAGAGTTCATAAACTATTAACCCTAAAAAACTACCAATAAATTGAATTACACTTTCGTCACTTTAAAACTCAAGCGTAAATTCTTACATAAATTGCCGTTGAGTTCCGGCTTTATGAGTGAAGTTAAGGGTTATCTTCCTGCCCCAGTCATCTTCAGTTAGCTTCGGTAACCAATTAGTTAACTTTTCAGTGCACCTGGATGCTGCCGTTGACGGGTCTATAAACATACCGTCAAAGTGTCTGTACACTTCTGTTATATTACCAGTCGACTGCATCATAATTTAGGTAATTAATTACAACATGATGTATACTTATAATGAGGAAAGATTTGAATATTTGTTTCGATCGATTATCCGAAACTACTGGACTGATTTAAAAAGTTCTTTCACCCTTCTGATTATCATAGACAATATG